>JBCNYG010000020.1:37416475-37440675 GCA_039654305.1 Porochilus rendahli
ATAGATAGATAGATAGATAGATAGATAGATAGATAGATAGATAGATAGATAGATAGATAGATAGATAGATAGAATTAGTTTCAGTTTCAACAGGTTAAGCAGACATTTAAAATCCATTTTCCTTCCCTGGTCTGGAATAATGGGCGTCACGTAGAAGTCTTGATGGAAGGCGGGATCTGTTTTCCGATTGGTTACCATCTTAGAGACACGCCCATAGGTGTGGTCTGGGGTTATCTTCAAGCGCTGTTCAACTAGTATCGGTTTAGTAGTAGCGAAGGACGACCAGGAGCCGAGAAGTCCTCCTGTACACCATTCTACACTACAGAATTCATTAAAAAAAGGATTTTCTTTTCCTTTTTTTTCATTCTGTGATTCCAGCTTGCTTTGCATCTTTTTTGGGGGGAACAGCCTGTTGATTTGGATTTACTACCCGTTTTTTGATTTTTTTATTTTACCAAGAAAAAAAAAATCATCATCATCATCATCATGGGATCTCAGGCGTCTAAGGGAGGAGTGACCGCGGAGGGTAAAGCCGCTGCCGCCGCATCACCGGACGCTGCCGGGGCCAAAACTAACGGACAGGTGGGCACCGTTACCCCGACACACCCACATCTCTATATCTCTCACACACACACTCATCCATATCTCACATCTCTCTCATACACACAGCCTTCATCTCTCTCTCTCTCTCTCTGTCTCTCTCACACACATACACAGACACACACACCTCTGCTGATGCTTCATTTCTTCTTCATTTTTTGCACGTTTTTATGCACGAGCCCAGACATTAATTGGACACACATAATTATCATTTGCTTCATTTATAAATGCAAAAAGAAGATGAAGACGCTCGTGCATGCAGGATTAAATCAACCAAAGCTTTTCCTCCCTGTTAAATCAACCTGCTCAGTCCAGAGATGACGGGTGTTTAATTATGCACCCCATCCCGACACCTGCACCACCGGTATCAGCTGAAAGTACTGGGTTTTTATTCTAAGATGTTTGTAAATAATAAAAAACAGATTTTTTTGCCCTTCTGAAATCCGTGGACGGTAGGGAACCACGGAGTCCCGGTGGTGCGAAAAGATCCCCATCGATCGATTTTTGCAGCCTTTTGTCTCGATGCCGCCGCCGTCTCCAGACGCGTCCCGGGGCTCCGCTGCTCCGTGTGGCACGTGCGCCCCGGCGCGGTGCGTAATGGTATTGCAAGGCGTCACCTTCAACACGGGGCTTTGTGCTCGACGACGATTTGCGGAATAAAGCTTAAAAAAAATCCTCCTCGCATCCTCCTCATCTACGAGCTAGCTGTGGATTTGATTCTCAATCTCATCTAGGTTTCAGGATGACACAAAAAAGGTCACCTCTTAATTAAAGTATCCTAATTAACCTCTTTTTTTCCTCTAAATTCCAGGAGAACGGCCACGTCAAGACAAACGGTGACGTCTCCGCCAAAACAGAGGACGACTCCGGCGCCACCACCAACGGCTCGGCCGAGGCTGCCAAGGAGACCGAAGCCGGGGCCGGAGACGCCATCGAACCCGCGCCCGCCACCGAAGGTGAAGGAGCCAAGCCTGAGGGCGAAGCGGCCAAGGAGACCCCTAAAAAGAAGAAGAAGAAGTTCTCGCTGAAGAATTCTTTCAAGTTCAAGGGTCTGTCTTTGAAGAAGAACAAGAAGGCGAGCTCCGAGGTGAAGGAGGAGGCCGTGAAAGAGGAAGAGAAGAAGGAGGAGAAGCCGGCTGAAAACAGTGCCACAGAGGAGAAGAAGGAGGAGGAGGCCAAGCCAGAGGAGAACGCTGCTGCCGGTGCTGCCGCCCCTGCCCCGGCAGAGACCCCCAAGGCCGAGGAGGCTCCGCCCAAAACCGAGGAAGCCGCTGCCCCCAAGGAAGAGGCCGCCACCCCATCGGCTGAGCCTACAAAACCAACAGAGGAGACCAACTCGACACCTGCAGCATCCGAACAGAAGGAGTGATTGTACGTCGCAAGGAACTGTTGTGAACTGTTTTTCAAGAAAAAAAATTCTATATATATATATTTATATATATGTGTATATGTATACATATGTATATATACATGGATATATGTATATGTATATATACACATGTATGTGGAAAAAAAAAGAGAGAGACTCCTCGTGCCACTTTCTTCAAGATTAATGAGAAACGACAGACTAGATTCACTATTTCACTTCCCTATTAATGGCTCAAAGATCTGGGACTCTTGAATTTAGGCCGCCAATCGATCGGAGGCGTCAGCGCCAGAGTGAACAGCGTGAGAGGATGAGATGAAAGGAGGAAGAGGAGACATCTTTCAATCCCACCATCACCAGAGATGCTAATAATATAAAATCAAGTGCAAGATGAACATCACCACATAAAGACTGTTAAAAAAACAATGGAAATGAAAACAAAACAAACAAAACCAAACAAAAAAAAATAGAAAAGACTCGCCAACTTTCTACATTCCTATATTTTAACCCAAATTTAAGTATTTTGTGGTGTATAGAGAACCATTTTAAATATCCAGAAGGCTTTGTCTTGTTTGTTTGAAATTGCATTTTAATTTTCATCTTGGCTAAACACACACACACACACACATACACACACACATTTGAGCTTGCTATGTTCACAAGTAAAACAAACAAAAAAAATACAAAGCAGAGTTGTTATGTGTTAAATGTGAGCCTTGATCTGCTTTTTTCGTCTCTGTAAATAAATTGGACCGATTTTGTTCTTTATTTTGCTAATGTTAAAAGATGTTACTGGTTTTATTGTAAAGTTGATAATGGTAAATAAATGTTGGTTACCTAATGAAGAGTGAAAAGTGTTTGTCATTTTTGGGGGGTTTACATGCTATATATACGTAAGCTAGCACCCATAATTAAGGTTATGTAAGAAATAACTTCTTTTAGGATGGAGGAACGATACTAAAGCTAAAATTTCTTGAGTCACACCTCTCATATCCACTCTTCTACTTTTATTATCAATAGCATCTCCAAGCCAAAATGTCAGTTTCGTTCGATAATATTTACATTAAATATCACAAGGATGTAGACGAAACAAATTCAGGCATTCGTCAAACCAACAGTCAGCATCATACTGCTGCGGCAGCCATCGAATCTAACGTGGTCATGGGAAAACATCATGAACATGGATATTAAATTAAAATCACACTCCAAGATTGCTCCCATGCAGCTTCCAAATAAAGCAGTAGAGAAAAGTACGCCGCGTATAATGGTACGACCTGTTAGCTTACGCTAGATCAAGTCGTAATGAATGCTTGCCGGATCGAAGAAGAATTCCTGTCGACCTAGCAAGCCTATAAATCGTACTGCCGCGTTAGTTTTCGCTCGCACTCGGGCACCGGTCCAATCCAGGCCTATGGATAAACCCTTGAGCGTGAACGGACCGACCGTCGCTCTCTGGCTCGTGCTGAAACACTCAGCGAATCCGGTGTGGTGACACTACATATTCGTCCTAATGATCATTTCTCGTTTCATACATCTTTTTTTTTGTTTGTAGAAAAGATGACCGACAATATGATCTGCAGAAGATGAACGAGAGGGTCGGGATGTCATTGTACGTGTAATATATTACAACATCATATTATTACATTCACGTATTTACGTTACGCTGTCACGTACAGCCTTGACTCACATTTCTTTGACTGAACCTGAAGCGGTTACCCGTCCTTCCCCAACAATCGATTGAAATTGTGAACTCGTGCGAACTTCCGGTGTATGTTTGTGTGTGTGTGTGTGTGTGTGTGTGTGTTACCTGCAACTGGTGTGCGTATAATAATACTAGTGCATCTACATTAAACCTCTATTTATGATTCTGTGTGAAAACTGTGTAAACACGAATTCCATCCTGGATTTTGTACCTACGTGGGATTGTCATGGAGGTTAATTGTGGATCAAGAGCGCCACCACGTGTCGGATAACTGCATTGCTGCCATGATAAAATAATGCTTGTCATTATAATTACATTCTGTCATTACGTTCTGATTTACGATCTGACTGCATTTCCTGGTAACAATACAAGCTGCATTTTGTCTTAGAGACACAGAGATAAAGACTATAGCATGGCAATGATTGGTTTATATCTAATCTATTACCAGGAATTCAGTGCGTCAGAAACATTCGACAACATTAAAGATCTAACTGATCGTTCATTCGTTAAAAAAGAAAAAGTTATTATCGGTAAACTGATGCGGTATAAGAACATCACAACATGCGTAACATCGTATGCTATGATTGTAAAATAATAAACTTCCGCACGATTATTAGTCACGCCCGTTGCTGTTCTGACACGGCCCCGTAAAACATGATTAATCATAATTATCAATTATGTGTTGAAGGTGGGTGGATGTCACTGAACAGTCTCCAAGATGGAAGACTGCGAGGTTTATTTAATTCAGCAACATCCACTGAGCCTCAAGCGAATCATTGCTTGATTCTACATAGAAAAACCCATCTCAGCACCTTTTTTGTTCGTTTTTGTTTATTTTGACTGTGAGGCAGGTGAGATCTACGTGCTCCATGGGAGGTGCATAAGTATTTAGGTAATGACGTGTCTCTAATCTCCTTCATAGTTTTAGTATATACTATGCGGAAACATAAAGAAAAGCAAACTAAAACCATTTTAGTCAAGCTTAGCGCCGCGACAGCGGAGCACCATCGAATTGCTTGTGGGACGTCAAGGGAAAACCGCACGTCTGTTTTTTCGGCTTGTGTGTACACACGGGAACCCTTTGTTATTCGTTAAAAATCTCGGAAAAAGCAAAACGTGAGAAAAGTTTTCTGGGAGAGAGTAATATAGAAAAGAAGAGGCATATAACACTCGGGTCTCGTGATGTGACGTCATTGTTAATGACGTGAAATAAATAAACGAATGATATTCTTGTGTTATTGAAATGCAACGGGTTATTAATGGCGTACTTTACATGTCGAGACTAAGATTGCGTGTTTGGTTTCCTCATTTTTATTCCCTACAGTTTTTTATTCCCTACTTATTAAAATTAATTCATCTTGAGATACATAGGATACGTGGACGGGGTGTGAGAGTTCCCACCGAAAACTTGTCAGTAAGGGAAATCATACGGTAGCTCCGCTTTTAGCCGGCGCCTCGATCTCTATATTACAGTTTATTGTGGGCGGCATGGAGGGGTATGGAGGGGTTACAGCATGAAGGTCCTGGTTTTGAGTCCTGACCTTGGGCGTTTCTGTGTGGTCTTTGCATGTTCTTCTGGGTTTCTTTCTTTCCTCCCACAGTCCAAACTGGCCAGATTGCCCATTGTGTGTGGCCCTGCAATGGTCTGGTGAGCTGTTCAGGATATACTCCGCCTTCAATCAGTGTTGACACTGCAACCCTAACAGGATTAAGCGGTTCAGCAAAATGTGAGTAAGCATAGATTATTATTAATTTAAATTATTCAGAGTGTCACTGTATATTACACAAGAAAATCACGCTCTGTAACTGTCATCTTCATCATCATCATCTTCTTCTAACCCCTTGGGTCCGATTGGCCACCTCAACTGGCTCCGCTCAACGCGGAGGA
Organism: Porochilus rendahli; assembly: GCA_039654305.1. Lineage (NCBI taxonomy): Eukaryota > Metazoa > Chordata > Actinopteri > Siluriformes > Plotosidae > Porochilus > Porochilus rendahli. The sequence goes on from JBCNYG010000020.1 coordinate 37,422,032, forward strand.
GCAGCGGTTCTACTCCGAGCTTCTCACTCTGTAACTGTGTGTTTTTAAATTAATTTAAAGTTTTAGTATATAGTACAAAGAAACATAAGAAAATATTACATAAGAAAATTTTTTTTTTCATGGTTTATTGTTCTAGATTTAAAGTGTGACAATGAGCCACTTGCTCAAAGTGACAGTGAGGGACTGCGGGAGTCTGTCATTTTGATTCAAGAATTATCCACTCAGGATAATGTATATTAACTCCCAGATAGCAGGCCGATCCGATCACATCATTCCTGTGTAATGTATACTAATGTAATTAATTCACCTCCAGGCCGCAAAGGAAGATGGAGCCAATCCCAGCTGGCTTTCGGCAAGAATTTATCAATCTATCAGAGGAATGACACGGAGGCCAACATTCACAGTCACTCTTCACATTCACATTTACACCTACGGGCAATTTAGTGCAGCCAGTTGCCCAAATGTGCATGTACCAGAGTACCCAGAGGAATCAGAAATCTCCAGCCAGGTTTGAGGTTTGAACCCAGAAATTTCTCGTCGCAAAGCAACAATGCTAACTGTTACCCTGCCATGCCACCCAAGATTGAAATCCTGACCACATGTGGACTCCAGAAGCTGGTTTCAGCCGCCAGCTGCTTTACTTTCACACACAGAAACCCAGTGGTGACTGTCCATGAAACTGCAAGCTAGCATTTTAGCGAGTTGTTTGAGCACAGTGGTTAATTTTTTATTAGTATGTAGGTGTACATCCTGTTTTTTGTTGTTTTTAAAATGGAAGAAGAGCAACAAGCAAAGTTGTGTCATAAATGTTTGCGTGTAGTACTATAAAATGTTAAGGTTAGCTTTTCATTTAATTAGTCTGAAGATTGCAGAGCCATCCAGCAGTGTGATAATAAGCAGCTCCATGCATGAATAATAATGCTAAATTAAAACCAGCAATGCTAAATATGTGACTAATAAGTGCATACCCTCAACCCACCACCACCACCGCAACACCATACTGTGGATTATTACTTACATATCCCTCTTTATGTTTTTGATGCTTATCCAAAACGACTTACAATTATCATTTTTATGCAACTGAGTGTCAAGGGCCTTGCTCAAGGGACCGAGGGTTCGAGACCCATTACCACCAAGCTGCCACGGTTGGGCTAGGCTCTCAAATGTTCAGTTGTATATAGGTGATAAAAATAGAAGTCCCTCTGGATAAGGGTGTCAAAAGTCTTGTAAATGTAAATGCCTAATTCACTGGTGAAGGATATTTTGCCTGTCCTTTATTCTCTCACTATTAAAGCATCACTTTCTCGTGGATTAGTACCAAATGAGATTAAAACAGTGGAGAGCTGGAACCTATCTCAGCCAATTTGCCAGACCATTACAGGGCAACACACCCAGGACCTTCTTGCTGTGAGGCGGACACACTAACCTCTACACCCACTGGGCCTCATTTTTAATGACTGACTAATTTTTAAAAGAACCCAAAGAAAATATTACTTAAAACCGGATCAAGTTTTGGACTCTGACAATAACTGAACACTGGTTAAACTGGGACATTCCCATTACATCAATGAGTTTTCAACAATGAGTGAAGAAATTGAGGGAGCAGTGCTGATTGGCTTAGAGGCACGATGATCCCGCCTCCAATAACAGAAAGCTGAAAGCTGATTGGTGCAGACGTGTGGAGCCAAGATGTGGTTGAAGTGAGCTGCGCAGAAAGTCCGACAGGTTTCAGCCTCAGACTGTAACTGGAGCTAAAATGGCGCTGACTTCCCAAGGAACAAAGAAGAAAGTTTGCTATTATTATGATGGTAGGAAACCGGGCTTATGTACGAAAGATTGTATTTTCATTTATATATCAGTGAGAAGAAGCTCTGTGTCATCTTTCAGGTCGACGCTGTAGATATTGTTTTCTTCCGCTTATGTTCTGAGCTAATTGTTAGCCCGGTTTAGCCGGTTAGCATGGTGCTCTTCATGCTAGCTAGCTAGCTAGTAGCTCGCAAAGCAGAAGCAATGGCTAAACTCGCCGCTTTTAGTGTCCAGGAATGCAAGTAATGTGTTAAAGTTGACTTTTTGTGCGGGTAAACGTTAGTAACGATTACTTCATTGTACAATTTGAGGGGAAAGATTAGCAACGGTAGTCAATAGTTTGTGACTAGCATGCTAGCACGCCTGCACGAGAGAATAGCTAATCAAAGCTAGGAAGTTTAGCTTAGCAGGTTATTAAGTTTTCATGCAAGGGTTGCTTGTGGATTTCTGTGTAAGTGGTTGGAGTATTTATAGTCAGGTTTTTTTTTGGGTTTAATTAATTTTTGGTTCTTGTTAGGCGCTTCGGAGTTTTCCGGGATTGAAGGATGCGCTTAATTAGCCAACTAGCCTGGTGTGTAATTAAGCGGTAATAAAGTGGGATGTCCGGGTTTTGACTGGAAGACCGCTCAGAATGCAGTGAAATGCAGATTTACTTCCATTTATTTGAACAGTTTGCAGGAAAAAATTACATTTCCTTATAAAACTAAAAAAAATATACATCTGATTGTATTGTAACCCCACCCCACCCCACCAAAAACACACACACGCCTTCTCAAGCTGCTTAAGCATGGGCAACAGAACAACTTGCAGGTGAAACTGTTGGTGTAAAAATGATTTGTTACAGAACAACCTTTACTCCGGTGTTCTCCACTTTTTGCATTGATAGGTGGATTTACGGGCTTCCCCAGCTGATGGGTGGTCCTTCTCCCGTGGTTTGTTTGTGTGTTGTCCCTCTGCCTTCCTGTTTGCTACTGATTTGAGAATGACCATGTAAACAGGAAAGTGGACTCAATGTGCCCTGGGCACAAATTGTTCTGAGGGGCCCCCATACTCTTTTTGGTATTTATGAATTATGCGGTCGGTGGAAACAGAACTGGGGGGTGAGTCTATGGTTACAAACATTTCTGAATTTCGTTTTGCTTCATGTAATTGTAGGTTTTTTGGAGCGTACAGTATGGATGTTGTGATGAGCACGTCATTTGGTGTCAATATCAATTCCATTAATAACCCCAATAATCCATTCGTGTCCAACTTCAAAACACTGATGAAAATTGAAATGATCAACCCGCTGATCCTCACCACAGGTACATCTTTATACGTGATGTTTTCTGTTAGATTTCTCATGTTGCCTTTGTACATGTTGTTATGAATGTGGATTTACACCAGTTGATGTTTTCTGTCTCTGACAGCACTGTTCCCCTGTCTGACGCCACTTCTAAAGAAAATGAATATGTCCATTTTTCCAACCACTGTGACAGATTTCTTTTACTCCACCCTGCAAAGCATCAAGAACGAACGTGTGGCTCAAGATCATAAAGTACAGCTGGGCTGATTTATTTAGAGACTGTAACAGACTGCTAAAATAAATTACTATATAATACACTATAGATTTTAATGAGGTTTTATCCTTTTGATCTGTTTGACGTTCTGCAGAGACACGTGGACTTCCTGCAGCTAATGATTGATTCCCATAAGTCAGAAGACGATGATCAGGAGGATGGCAAAAACACAAATAATGGTAATTTCCTCTCATAAACATTCATCAAGTCACTTAATCCTAATTTGGGTCACGTTGGGGTGATTTGGAACAAACGGCCAATTAGCGTACTGTGCATGTTTCTGGACTGTGGGAGGAAACTGGAGTACCCAGAGGAAACCACACAAGCACGGGGAGAACATGCAGATTCCACACAGAAACACCCTGAGCCACTGTGCTCCCTTATTCTGTTCATTCTTAATAAAATAAATACGATCTGTGATTAAACTGAAAGGTGCAGAAAGTTCACAAAAGATTGTGTTTCATGTACAAAACTACTGTAGTGTGCAAATCCCAAAACACAAAGAGTTAATTATTAAACCCATCAGCACTGCTTCTTATTTTACTGTTTTTTAAACAATTTTTTGTTAAAAAAAAGAAGAAGAGGGGGGGTAATTTTCAGGAAGCTCTAAACACAAGTTGGGGAGGCATGGTGGTGTAGTGGTTAGCACATCCATGTCACAGCAAGAAGGCTTAGGCTTAGGCTTAGCGAGCTGTTTAGCGAGCTGTTTAGGGTGTACCATGCCGTCGTCCATGAAAATGAACTCTATACAAAACCATATAGTCATAATATAAACCTTATAAAAACTCAATTCTGTCACTGTAAGGGTAGCACACACTTCATAAACACTCACTTTATTTAAACCGGTTCTCATGGCAGTGGACCTTTTAATATTTCTACTTTTCTTATCATATGGGTTGCTAACCCCAGCTCCTGAGAATTTGGGGCTCCTTTTGACCTCCTACCCCCTCTTGAGGTACTCAACCCTCAATCCAATAGAGACCAATTAATAAACGCATCGGTTTTTCACAAAGTATTAATGAAATCAGAGAGAAAATGTATTTTTCAGCTCTGCAGTCTGAATTAGTGATGAGACAGGACATCTGCAGAAATTAAACCTAACACCCTCTCCAACCTCTCATCATCATACCATGGTTTAACACATGGTCACATAGTGTTGCACTAATCTTCAATAAACCTGCTACTCATCTTCTCTTCTCCTCACGTCCTCCTTTAGGTCGACCGAATTGTCTTCATACTTGATGGTCATGTCTAATCAGTTGGATAAAAACTGCATAACTAAAGGATGTGTGTGTGTGTGTGTGTGTGTGTGTGTGTGTGTGTGTGTGTGTGTGATACCTGAAGGTCTGAATGATCATGAGATCCTGTCCCAGTCTATGGTGTTCATCTTTGCTGGTTATGAGACGACCAACAAGTCCCTGCAGTTTCTCTTCTACAATCTGGCTACAAATCCACAGTCGATGAAGAAACTGCAGAAGGAAATTGATGAAACTTTCCCTAATAAGGTAATACAGTGAAGTTATAAATGTAGAATATGTTGGACAATTAGATTCTCATTATGGAGACTGAGACAGCGCTGTACATGGAGACTGAGATAACAGTATACACAGAGATTGAGACAGTGGGGTACACCGAGACTTAGACAGCCATGTACAGGGAGACTGAGATGGCACTGTATACGGAGACTGAGACGGCCCGGTACAGGGAGACTGAGACGGCTCTGTACAGGGAGACTGAGACGGCTCTGTACACGGAGACTGAGACGGCACTGTAGAGAGAGACTGAGACGGCTCTGTAGAGAGAGACTGAGACGGCTCTGTAGAGAGAGACTGAGACGGCTCTGTAGAGAGAGACTGAGACGGCACTGCACACGTAGACTGAGACGGCTATATACACGGAGACTGAGACGGCACTGTACAGGGAGACTGAGACGGCTCTGTGGAGAGAGACTGAGACGGCACTGTGGAGAGAGACTGAGACGGCACTGTAGAGAGAGACTGAGACGGCACTGTGGAGAGAGACTGAGACGGCACTGTGGAGAGAGACTGAGACGGCACTGTAGAGAGAGACTGAGATGGCACTGTACAGGGTAAACACACCCAGAGACAATGATGGAGCTATATGTTTAAATTATAAGTGTGTTGTCTGTGTGTTTTCAGGGTGAATTTGATTATGATGCAGTAATGAACATGGATTATCTGGACGCTGCTCTGAATGAGTCGCTCCGCTTATACCCGGTTATTTTTCGTCTTCAAAGAGTCTGCAAAAAAACGATTGAAATCAAAGGCCTTACCATTCCAAAGCACACTGTTGTTGTGATCCCTACTTACGCCCTACATAGGGACCCTGAAATCTGGACTGATCCAGAGACCTTTATCCCCGAGAGGTACGACAAATGCATCAGTTGAGTTTACCAAAATATACAGATTCCATTAGTCCACTTTTTTCCCTGTCTGAACAGGTTTGTTTTTTCTGATTCTTCCTCACTGTAATATGTTACTGTACTTATTATTATTATTATTATTATTATTATTATTATGACTATTATTTAATTCTAGATGAAGCAGCAGTCCCACCTTGCCTGTTAATGTTAGCGGATGTCCGACAGAGAGCAAAGTTTTCAATTAATTTGCCTCAGTTCACATGCGTTCTTGTCTGTTTCGCGTTCAGCGAGATCATTCCTAGTCAGATGAGGTCTGTTCATTGTGGTGGAAACGTTCTGTGCCTCTACCAGGCAAAGGTGTCTGCTGGTTGTACAGGAATTTGTGCCTTGCTTGATCTGTACACTCGACCCTCGATTCTATGGACCCCGGTTTAACGGATATCGGGAGCTGCAGACAAAGTCTGGAGTAGCCAAATTGTCCAGGAGGGCTCGGCGGTTGGCAAGGGCAGACGTTAGTTAGTTGGCATGGGCAGACATTAGTTGGCAAGCGTGTCAGTGCGTCAGTTTGTTTAGCAGTCAGCAGTACACCCACGCTTTCCCTTGTTATTTCACAAGTTTTTTTGTGGTGGATTTGCATTTACATTGGATGATGTGGTTGTATATACATACGTAGCATTTTCCACTATTTTTCCTGAATGAGATGGTTGTTATTACCCACTTCCCAACCCTTCTCAGAAGCTACAGACAATTGGCAAACCCGGGCTGGTGCTCCCCCTCTTTGTCCATTAAATCGAGGGTCGAGTAAATGTCATTCCGTATCTGTTGATGTCCGGTGGTCCTGACTAGCGACCAGAGTACTAACTGGCAACGTGTCATGTGAACTGGAGGGGTGCCAGACATAGATTGCATCTTCAGAGGATGCTAAATGAGGAGGAGCGCATGGGAATCGATGGACAATGGATGCGTAACGGAGGTCCACAGGAAAAAACTGACCACTTCAGTATAAGTGCAGTATAACTATCATACATGAAATGGTTTTTCACTGGATCTGAAAGAGACAGAGGCATAATTGTAAGGGTCTAGAACACTAACAGAGACGACTTTCAATAGAAAAGTTTTTGTGGAATTACTGATAGAGGTGTCTTTAAACTTTGGTAAATATTCTAGTTGCCTTTTAGAATTTAAAATCTTAAATCACTGATTGAGTTAAATTTTGTACATTTGGAACTCAACTCAAACCAAGGACCTGCTTGCTGTGAGGTGGATGTACGTCATCATGCCACCGCGTGTAGATTTAATCCAGTCAGAGTAAAGATTTTTTTATAAGTGTGGTTGGATGATATTTTATGGCTCGTGTTGTTTCAGGTTCACTCAGGGGAATAAGGAGAACATCAATCAGTACATGTACACGCCGTATGGTTTAGGACCCCGAAGCTGTATCGGGATGAGATTTTCTCTTGTGATTATAAAACTGGCTGCGGTCGAGATTCTGCAGAGATTCGACATCAGTCTTTCAGAGGAAACCAAGGTCAGGATCTTCTTTCACTAATCATGTTAACCTTGTGAAGCTAACCTCGGTAACGCTGGTTATATCTTCAATTATTTTAACAGGTAATGATTTCATTCATCAATGATTCTTCAATTGTAATTTTCCTATTTTTTAATCAGGTTCCACTGGACTTGATCAACACTGGATTTCTGGCTTCTAAACACCCCATAAAACTCAAATTCACAATTCGGAAAATCTAAACTCTGACTCCCTCCGCATTAACTCAAACTCAAACATCTCACTGATTATTTAGTGTATTTCTGATTTTTGTTTATTTACGGGAGTACTGATGTCACTCTGTTTTAGGAATTAAAGAAGATTTAGTATTGTGTGTGTAAAAATCCTACTGTGGTTCTCTATATTATTCAAACTTTTTTTTTTTAATGCCACTGTTGTTTGAAATGGATTTAATAAAAGAGTGAAGCATGTTCTTAATTACACATTTGGACAAATATAATTGAGATTTTCCTTTTTAATTGTGATTTATCATCAGAGTAGTATAAATATGTAACAGTTAAATGTAATTTTATTACAATAACCAACAAACTGCAGTCCGATATTCGTGCGCATTTAGTTCATTCTCTGTTTGTGTTTAGTGGAAAAGTCAGGTCTTATTCATCAAAGTTTGTGAGAATTTTAGAGTGAATGTGAGTGCTGAACCACACCCATCTTCACTTGTCTCTTTCACACCCAGTAACAATTCTGTACTCTCACCTGTTACCAATTCACCTGTTTACCTGTGAAATAAAACAAACAGGCGTTTTTCCTGCTTCCATCACAAGTGTTTCTAGAATGTGCTACAAGAATGAAATTAAGAATGACTGTGAAAATTTACAAAATAACTTTAATTAATATTAATTAGAACTTTATACACACACACACACACAGAGAGAGAGAGAGAGAGAGAGAGAGAGAGAGAGAGCGAGAGAGAGGTTGACATTAGTAGATTTTCATGTACAGTTAGTTTTACACACAACCTGTTCAAACATGTTCTGCATTAATCTCAGAATCTTCAATTTACAATTTTTTCTTTATTAAAATTTAACGTTTTAAAAGTTCTCTCTCTCTCTCTCTCTCTCACACACACACACACACACACACACACAGGGGAAATAATGTGATGTTATGACATTCGCTATCCTTCTGGAATCACCGTTGTAGGGAAGAATATATATATATATATATACACACACACAGTACACATCCATCCATCCATCCATCATCTTCTGCTTCTTCCGGGGTCGGGTCGTGGGGGCAGCAGCCTAAGGGACAATGTCCCTCCAGCGTATTCTGGGTCGGCCCCGGGGTCTCTTCCCAGTCGGACATGCCTGAAACACCACACCAGGGAGGCGTTTGGGAGGCGTTCTAATCAGATGCCCGAGCCACCTCAACTGGCTCCTCTAAACGCGAAAGGGCAGCGGTTCTACTCCGAGCTCCTCCCGAGACCTGCCACCCTGCGAAGGAAACAGCCGCTTGTATCCGCGATCTCGTTATTTCAGTCACTACCCAAAGCTCGTGACCGTAGGTGAGGGTAGGAACGTAAAACGTAAGTTGTTCAGATACATGTATATATTATTATTATAATAACATTATGGTTAAATTCTCAAATACCCTTTTGAGGTGAAGAAACTGAATTTATTCCAGGATAAAAATGAATTAGATTTTTTTTTTTTTTATTCCTAATTACTTATCACAGTAAGAAGGTTCCGGTTCAAATCTGAGGCAAAGGCCTTATGTGTGGAGTTTGCATGTCCTCTGGGTACTCCGGTTTCCTCCCACATTCCAGGCACATGTACATTAGGTCTACTCTAAATCCCCCATAGGCGTGACTGTGAATGGGTGACTCTGTCTGTATTACGCCTGGTATACACTGGTGACCTCTTCAAAGTGTAACCCTGCCCCCCCTCACCTGAACTCAGCTGGAATTGCCAACAGCTCACCTGTGACCCTGATGACTGAATGCTACAGATAATGGATACAAAGTCTGTAGCTCAAGTTCACTATGTGTGAAGAACACTGCATGGTCTGCATACGGAAGTTCTCGAATTAGAACTTGGCGGGCCTTGGTCCTGGCACGGATTCTTGCCAGATTAAAGAGGCTGCCGTCTCATTGTGATGTCAGAGAGATTCCACCTGGGTCCAGAAAGGCGTGTTGTATAAGGACAGGAAAGAATATGTGAAAGAGAGTTGGAGGCAGGATACATCCTTCCTTAACATCAATAGTAATATGAAAGAGGTCCGGGGAGGTGCCCTCGAACTGGACAGAGGACTGCGTGGAATCGTGAAAGGAGCGGATGATAGTCAGAAGTCTGTGGGCAACCAATAAGTTGTAGCACAACATACAGTGCCTGTCTGTTTACCAGGTCAAAGGCCTGGTCAGATCGATAAAGGCCATAGGTAACGGACGATTCTGCTCCATACATCTCTTCTATAGTTGTCTTAGGGTAAAAATCATATCCACTTCCTAAATGAAATCCACACCGGCTCTCTGGGTAAACACGACTGGCAGGAATGTAAAGTCTGCGCAGTACGACACAAACTATAACTTTAGCAGCAACATTAAGAAGAGAGATCGCGCTGTAGTTGTTACAATCTTATTTTAATCTTTCCTTAAAGGTATTAATATTTTTAAGTTTTGAGGTGTGGGATTCATTACAATAACCGAAATATTACAGTCTCACGGTTTGGGTCCTGTACACTAATCCACCTAATTATAGCAGTACGAGTTAGAATCTCCTCTGGAACAATGTAAGTGATCAGGATCCACTATGGACAGATAGTTTAATTCAAAATAATTCACTTAGCCCTGCGATGGCCTGGCAAGCTGTTCAGGGTGTACCCCGCCCTCGCCTAGAGTAAGTGAGATGGGCACCAGCCTCCCCGCGACCCTAATTAGGATTATGAGGTTCAGAAAATAAATGAATGAATAATAAACTTACAGGAAGGTTGACTGAGCGTTCCAGCTTCTGGTGTAAATAAAAAAAGAAAAAGATGACATAACATTTACAGTATACAGTTTAAACAGATATATCATTCATGTATTAGTGCACAAAAAGTGAAGTATTGGGCCTCATATCTCAGTATTAGGGCATGACAGGAACACGACAGTCTTTATCTCTTAGAAGAGTAAGTACAGCTGCGTAAGTCTTTACATTTGTTTGCTCGCCCAAAAATATTCTAAACTGAATTGTATAGGTTTTTTTGGGGGGGAGAAAATTTTGACTTCCTCAAATCTTCCCCAAATTCTCAGAGCAGGTTAAGGAGGTTAAGGTTAAGGAGGACCAGCCCTAGACAGAAATGTACGTTGGTTGTTCACGTCATGCTCCAAACCTGAGATAAGAGGCTCTGATTTCCAACTAGTTCCACTTAATATATAAAAATATGCAGGTCTGAAATGCACAAATTTAAATGGAAGTTGATGCTGGTGTGTGATACAGCACCGCAAATCTCTGACTGGTTAAAGTAGTAAGTGTGTGAAGAAGGATCAGAATAAAGTGGGGGCACGTCAGAGTGTTTAACACCAAGATCAACACCTTCCTAAAGTCTACATTCAAGACTTCTTGGATTGGTTTTAATGGGAAGTGGGTCTTATCTGTTTAACTGTGCAGTACTGAACTTTATTTACAGTGATACACACACACACACACACACACACACACACACAGACATACACTCATTAAAGGAAGATTTTATTTAGATAAAAGAATATCTTATTAAAAGAAGAATATTTATCTTGAAGCAATATTTGGAAACAGGACAATATAAGTGTCAATTATTCTGTTTGATTAAAAGTGTTAAAGATATAATGATTAATGAATGTACCACCAGGGCTGTAGGTTACTGGGGTGGTTTTAGACATTTTGGAGAAAATTCCTCCTGGATAGAAATAATAGCTTCCTCCATGCCTTCACATCTTCTCTCTTTCTATCAGCTACTCATGGTGGGTCCCATTGCGGGACTTAAACATTTTCCGAGGTGTGAATGTAAGTTTAATGGGATCTTTTGTAGACAAAATTCCATTGGCACTCAATTCCAAAGGAACCTGTATGGAAAACAAAAGTTAAAGTGGTTAGCAACAATATAACTTCTTTATGTTATATTTCTTTAAACATGCAGATTAAAGGAAATCAGCCAGGAAATCAAAAAAACGTTTCAGGTGATAAATTGGATGAAAAGGACACCTCGAGTGACTTCCTAAGACTTGGGCACCTTAACTTGTGCACATCGACAACATCTTTGATTAACTACCTAAGTGTTTCCCTATTCATTCATTTACTCATTCATTTATTTTCCGAAGCACTTAATCCTACTACAGTTGGGGGGAGGCTGGAACTTATCCCAGGTGTGGATAGGCCTCAGGTGAAGATGAAGAGATCAGTAGTCCATCACAGGGCAAAACACAAAACCATTCACACTCACTCACACCTAGAGACAAAGCACAGAAACGCCATCACCCAACAAGGACCTTCTTACTGTGACGCGGACATGCTAACCCCCCACGCCACTGAGCCACCCTCAATACTTCCCTGGTGCGTGCCAGAGTACTTTACCGTACACTGAAAGGGCCTGACCTCGGCTGGGTGGATGGTGCTACATGTTACATGTGGAATGCGTGATCTCTGCGGGATCTAGGGAAGTATCCTGGGGTACTTTGCTTTGGTAAGTGAAAGCTGCAGTCGACTGAAGTGTGGTCTGATGTGTTCGGTGCTCTGGCATGTTTAAGGCGACCGATTTCCTTTAAGCAAATTATTTAATTTACTTTATCCACTTCAGCACTGGAGAAATTAGCTTATTATTATATTATTACTGAAAGAAGATCCTGACCTTCGTTTCCTCTGAAGGACTGATGTCGAATCTCTGCAGAATCTCAACCGCAGCCAGTTTCATGGCCACAAGAGCAAACCTCATCCCGATACAGTTTCTGGGTCCTAAACCAAACGGCATGTACATATACTGATTGATGTTCTCCTTATTCCCCTGAGTGAACCTGAAACAACATGAAGGATCAACAAACTGCACAAAAAATAAACAAACAAATAAAACAACAAAGCAGGAAGACCTGTTTTTTAATGAAAAACATAACAGCAAAACCAAGAATTTAGTCAATGTTAAGAAATTCTTTGTCATCATCATCATCTTCTTCCGCTTATATGTTGCCAGGTCGCTGAGGCAGCAGTCTAAGCAGGGATGCCCAGACTTCCTTCACCCCAGATACTTCCTCCAGCTCCTCCATGGGACCACGAGGTGTTCCCAGGCCAGCCGAGAGACATAGTCTCTCCAGGGTGTCCTAGGTTTTCCCTGGGGTCTCCTCCCGGTGAGACACCCCTGGAACACCTCTCTAGGGAGGCATCCAGGGGGCATCCGATAGAGATGCCACCTCAGCTGACTCCTCTCGATGAGGAGGAGCAGCAGCTCTACTCTGAGCTCCTCCCGAGTGACTGAGCTTCTTACCCTATCTCTACCCTGCGGAGGAAACTCATTTCGGCCGCTTGTATCCGCTATCTTGTCCTTTCAGTCATTACCCAAAGTTCATGACTATAGGTGAGGGTAGGAACATAGATCGACTGGTAAATCAAAAGCTTCGCCTTTCGACTCAGCTCCCTCTTTACCACGATGGTTCAGTACATCGACCACATAACTGCGGACGCTGCACCAATCATCCTGTCAGTCAGTCTTTCCCTCACTCGTGAACAAGACCCCGAGACACGTGAACTCCTCCACTTGAGGCAGGACCTGTCCAATGTGAACCAAGCTCCTGCTCCTGTCGTACCGAGACCGAACAGCCCTTAGCAAAGAGCCCCGGACTCCATACTCATGGAGCACCCTCCAGAGAATACCACGAGGGACATAGTCAAATGCCTTCTCCAGATCCAAAAAGCACATGTGGACTGGTTGGGCAAACTCCCATGTACCCTCAAGCACCCTGTGGAGGGTAAAGAGCTGGTCCAGTGTTCCATGGGAAAAAAATCACAATGTTCCTCCTGAATCCGTGGTTCAACAATCGGCTGAATTTTCCTCTTGAGTACTCTGGCATAGACTTTCCCTGGGAGGCTGAGTGTGATCCCTCTATAATTGGAACACATTCTCTGGTCCCCCTTTTTAAAAAGAGGGACCACCACCCAGGTTTGCCACTCCAGAGGCAATGTGCCCAATCTCTATGCAATGCTGCAGAGGCGTGTCAGCCAGGACAGCCCCACAACATCCAGCGACTTGAGGTACTCACGGCGGATCTCATCCACCCCCGGCATCCTTCCACCGAAGAGGTTGTGAACTACCTCAGTGACTTTTGCTCGGGTGATGGAAGATTCCACCTCTGAGTCCCCAGCCTCCGCTTCCTCAGTGCAAGGCATGTCGTTGGGATATTAATTAAGTACAGTAAAACAGTAAAATTACTCGAGTATGTAACATCCCAATCCTGTTCATATAGTTCTCATGGTGACTCCTAAAATGGTGTACAAACACAATCCTCTTTAAGAAATAAAATAGAATTGATTAGTGTCCCGGCAGTATCTATCATAGGTTACGTCGTACCTCTCAGGGTTAAAGGTCTCAGGATCAGTCCAGTATTCAGGGTCCCTATGTAGAGCGTAAGTGGGGATTATGACGACGGTATTCTTTGGGATGGTAAGGCCGTTTATCTCAATCGTTTTCTTGCAGACTCTTTCCAGACGAAGTGCGACCGGGTATAACCGGAGTGACTCGTTTAGAGCTGCGTCCAGATAATCCATATTCATTACAGCATCATAATCAACTTCAGCCTAAAATCCCACAGACAACACACAGGTATTATCCATTTTTGTCTCTGTCTTCATGCAGCCCCCTGACCCGGTCTTGGACTCCATATCAAGTTCTGTTTCTGTTTAAGTGTGGACCCCTGTCCTAGTCTCTATCTAAATGTTGATCGCTTGCCTCCATGCAAACGCCTGTCCTGGTATATGTGTAAACCGCTGTTCTGGTCTCTGTATAAACCTCAGTCAAAATTGGTCACTAGGGAAACCCGTCTTGGTCTCTGTGTAAACGCCTGTCCTGGAGTCATTGTAAACTCCTGTCTGATCTTTGTGGAAATGCCAGTCTGTCTTGGTCTCTGTGTAACCCCTATCTTAGTCTCTGTGTAAACCCATGCAATGGTCTCTGTGTAAACCGCTGTCCTGGTATCTGTGTAAACCCCTGTAATGGTCTTTGTGTGAACCCTTGTATTGGACTCTGTGTGAATCCCTGTAATGGTCTTTATGTAAACTCCTTTGATGGTCTCTATGTAAACTCCTGTAATGGTCTCTGTGTAAACTCCTCTAATGGTCTCTATGTAAACCCCTGTAATGGTCTCTGTGTAAACCCCTGTCTTGGTCTTTATGTAAACTCCTTTGATGGTCTCTATGTAAACTCCTGTAATGGTCTCTGTGTAAACCCTATAATGGTCTCAGTGTAAACCCCTGTAATGGTCTCTGTGTTAACCCTTTTCCTGGTCTCAGTATAAACCTCAGTCAACATTAGTCACTGGGGAAACCAGTCTTGGTCTCAGTGTAAATGTCTGTGCTGGTGTCAATTTAAACTCCTGTAATGGTCTCTGTGTAAACTCCTGTCATAGTCTCTGTGTAAAACTCCTGTAATAGTCTCTGTGTAAACTCCTGTAATGGTCCCTATGTAAACTCGGGTAATGGTCTCTATGTGAACTCCTGTGATGGTTTCCATGTAAACTCCTGTAATGGTCTCAGTGTAAACTCCTGTAATGGTCTCTATGTAAACACCTGTAATGGTCTCTGTGTAAACTCCTGTAATGGTCTCTATGTAAACCCCTGTAATGGTCTCTGTGTAAACGTGTGTAATGGTCTCTGTGTAAACCCCTGTAATGGTCTCTGTGTAAACCCCTGTAATGGTCTCTGTGTAAACCCCTGTAATGGTCTCTGTATAAACCTCAGTCAACATTGGTCACTGGAAAAACCATCTTGGTCTCTGTGTAAGCGCCTGTCCTGGTGTCAATTTAAACTCCTGTAATAGTTTCTGTACAAACTTCTGCAATGATATCTATGTAAACACCTGTAATAGTCTCTGTGTAAGCTCCTGTGATAGTCTCTGTGTAGCTCCTGTAATGGTCTCTGTGTAAACTCCTGTAATGGTCTCTATGTAAACACCTGTAATGGTCTCTGTGTAAACTACTGCAACAGTCTCTGTCTAAACACCTGTAATAGTCTCTGTGTAAAACCATGTAATTGTCTCTGTGTAAACTCCTGTGATGGTCTCTATGTAAACCCCTGTAATGGTCTCTGTGTAAACTCCTGTAATGGTCTCTGTGTAAACTCCTGTAACGGTCTCTATGTAAACTCCTGTAATGGTCTGGGTAAACCCCTGTATTGGTCTGTGTGTAATCCCCTGTAATGGTCTCTATGTAAAGTCCTGTAATGGTCTTTATGTAAACTCCTGTAACGGTCTTTGTGTAAACCCCTGTAATGGTCTCTGTGTAAACCCCTATAATGGTCTCTGTGTAAACCCCTGTAATGGTCTCTGTGTAAACCCCCATTTTGGTCTCTGTCTAAACTCCTGTATAGTCTCTGTGTAAACCCCTGTAATAATCTTTGTGTAAACCCCTGTCTTGGTCTCTGTGTAAACACCTATCTTGGTCTCTATGTAAACCACTCTAATGGTCTCTATCTAATCTCCTGTAATAGTCTCTGTGTAAAACCGTATAATGGTCCCTGTGGAAAACTGTGTAATGGTCGTTAAGTAAACCCCTACCTTGGACCCTGTGTAAACCCCTGTAATGGTAACTGTTTAAACCCCTATAATTGTCTCTGTGTAAACCCCTGTAATGGTCTCTGTGTAAACCCCCATTTTGGTCTCTGTGTAAACTCCTGTATTGTCACTGTGTAAACCCCTGTAATAATCTTTGTGTAAACCCCTGTCTTGGTCTCTGTGTAAACCCCTATCATGGTCTCTGTGTAAACTCCTGTAATGGTCTCTTTGTAAACCCTGCAATGGTCTCTGTGTAAACACCTATCTTGGTCTCTATGTAAACCACTCTAATGGTCTCTATCTAATCTCCTGTAATGGTCTCTGTGTAAAACCGTATAATGGTCCCTGTGGAAAACTGTGTAATGGTCTTTAAGTAAACCCCTACCTTGGTCTCTGTGTAAACCCCTGTAATGGTCTCTGTGTAAACCACTGTAATGTTCTCTGTGTAAGCCCCTGTAATGGTCTCTGTGTAAACCCTGTAATGGTCTCTGTGTAAAACCGTATAATGGTCCCTGTGTAAAACTGTGTAATGGTCTCTAAGTAAACCCCTACCTTGTTCTCTGTGTAAACCCCTGTAATAGTCTCTGTGTAAAACCCTGTAATGCTCTCTGTCTAAACCCTGTCTTGGTCTCTGTGTAAACCCCTGTAATGGTCTGTGTGTAAACCCCTGTAATGGTGTTTATGTAAACTCCTGTAATTTTCTCTATGTGAAGTCGTGTAAGGGTCTTTGTGTAATCCCCTGTATTGGTCGCTGTGCAAACCCCTATCTTGATCTCTGTGTAAACCCCTGTAATGCTCTCTGTGTAAACCCCTCTCTTGGTCTCTGTATAAACTTCAGTCAACATTGGTCACTGGGGAAACCCATCTTGGTCTCTGTGTAAGCGCCTGTCCTGGTGTCAATTTAATCTCCTGTAATGGTCTCTATGTAAACTTCTGCAGTGGTCTTTAAGTAAACCCATTTTCTGTCCATTTTCTACATTCTACTCATCAGCTGGGATTGGATCCAGCTTCGTCTGTGACCCTGAAATGGAACCCGTCTTGGTCTCTTTGTAAACCCCTGTAATGGTCTCTGTGTAAACCCCTGTAATGGTCTTTGTGTAAACTCCTATCTTTTTCTTTTTGTAAACCCCTGTAACGGTCTCTGTGGGAAAACCTATCTTGGTCTCTGTGTAAACCCCTGTATTGGGCTCTGTCTAAACCCCTATCTTGGTCTCCATGTAAAGCCCTGTAATGGGTTCTGTGTGAACTCCTATCTTAATGTAAACTTCTGTAATGGTCGCTGTGTAAGCTGCTGTAATGGTCTTCGTGTAAGCAACTGTAATGGTCTCTGTGTAAACCCCTCTCCTAGTGTTCATATAAACTCCCATCCTGGTCAATGTTTAAGCCCATCTTGGTCTCTGTATAATCCCAGTTAATCTTGGTCTCTGTGTTCAACTATGTTCTGGTCTCTAAGTTAACCCATTTCTTGTTCTCTGTCAAATTTCTACATTCTCCTCATTAGCTGGGATTGGATTCAGCTTTGTCTGTGACCCTGACAGATCAGTGGTACAAATAATGGAGGTATGGATGAAGTTAGTCACCTCATTAGGGAAAGTTTCATCAATTTCTTTCTGCAGTTTCTTCATCGTCTCTGGATTTGTGGCCAGATTATAAAAGAAAAACGACAGCGTGCTGCTGCTCGTCTCATAACCAGCAAAGATGAAGATCATCGCCTGGGACAGGATCTCATGATCACTTAGACCTTTAGCCATCACACACACACACACACACACACACATACACACACAAGAGTGTTTTATTAGATTTTTTAAGCAAGTAACCCTATTTAATATTTTAGGTTTGATTCCAGCAGTGACTCTTGAACACACATATTGGTGTTGGAATCAGTCACATGACTTTCCTGTTCCATGACTAGTCCTGTATGTTTAACAATTCAGTGTTAGATCTCAGTTATATATATTTGAGCTTCAGAGACATGGTAACAGTAATGCACATACATTTCTGTTCTTAATAGGATCCTCTCAAAATAAAATGTGGGAATGCAGAGAACTTAAGAGTCCCTGCAAGAGTATAGAATAAATAGATGTGTAGCTTTACCACATCAAAAATTAATAGTATAAAGTGGATAAAACTTCACCATTTAAATGTTTTCATTGTAGGAATGTTCACCAGAAGAAATTACCTTTGTCTGTCTCTTTTCCTGTCACATTTTCTTTTTCTGATTTCTGTGAATCGATCATCAGCTGCAGGAAGTCCACTCGACTCTGTAGAGACAAAAACAAATTAAATAAATAAAGCCTCGATAAAATCTAGCATGTGTAAAGCAACAGCAATTTTTTGTTTTTTTGTACCTTATGATCTTGGGCCAAACGTTCAGACTTGATCTTTTGCAGTGAGGCATAAAAGAAATCTGTCACTGAGAGTGGGAAAAATGCTAAATTCATTTTCTCCAACACGGGCGTGACAAATGGGAAGAGAGCTGCCAGAAAAGAAAGAGAATAAAGCTACATTCATTCTATTGTCCTCTTTCCTGCAGTTCCCCAATACTACCTGACCCATCTCTGAACCACCCTGCCCTCATGGGGAATATCACTGACTCTCTGGCTTCACTGAGGACATC
>JBCNYG010000020.1:37440775-37454109 GCA_039654305.1 Porochilus rendahli
CATCTGATTGTATTGTAACCCCCCCCCCCCCCACACACACACACACATACATACACACACATCTCTGTTTAATTATTTTTTTAATCTAAATAATCCACACCTTTCCACCCAGGTGATGTTGGGAATTATTACTATGGTCAGGGTCATCCCATGAAGCCTCACCGCATCCGCATGACCCACAACCTCCTCCTCAACTATGGCCTCTACAGGAAAATGGAAATCTATGTAAGAGAAGAGAACTTCCTCTTCTTGTCCTCTTTACTCGTACCTGTATTTTGAGTGAGATATTCAGATTCAGTGCCTAAAAAGAAACCAAATATATTTCAGCATATCACGTGTGCGGGTTTTTTGTTTTATTGTTGTTTTTTTCTCGGCAGAGGCCACACAAAGCCAATGCTGAAGAGATGACCAAATATCACAGTGACGACTACATCAAGTTCCTCCGTTCCATTCGCCCGGATAACATGTCTGAGTACAGCAAGCAGATGCAGAGATGTGAGTACACTAACCAGCCCAACACCTACTCTTTCTACCGTGGTCCCGGTGACATGTTTTAAATTGCTCGCTTGTACATCTACTTGTACAAGCAACAGTACAGACAGTATGGAAACCACATTTAGTGTCACTTGAGGAACTGTCAGAAATAGATTTCTATTGCTGAACTATTATAGTGCAACAGCATGTCAGGATGATTAAAAATTACGTAAGTGACAGATTTACAACGGTTTTTATGTGACTCCAAATAACCGTTTTATTTAATAAAATTATAATTTTCTTCTTTAAGTGCTTCCTGACCAATACACAGACAAATACACCTTTCACACACATGATTAAAAATGAATGTCGAACTCCTTTACAATCAAATTGGTAAGTCATGTGACCTTAAACAGAGCTGTAGATGCTAGTATCAGCCAGGCTAATCACAGGATTTTCACTGTACTCTTAATCCAAAGTGATGCTGACCGGGATACTGTGTTTAGCTGTTTTTACACCAAAGAGTGCATGTACGTATATACATGTGGCCGAATTGCTGCTGTGCCTCACAGACTACTGCAAATCGGTGAATCTGCCGGCAGGGTTTTTTTCCTCTTGTATATGGCTAATGCTAAGTGTGAAATTGGAGTGATGGTTAATGAGGTGTTGGTGCGTAAGCTCCGAGTGAACACGATGGGTTTTTCATGATGATGCTCGTGACTAATCATCAGTCTTGTATGCCAATTACCAGAGCGAAAGCCATTAGCGTATGGGGGAGGAAAAAAAGATGGATATTTATTACAAACAGACCCGAAACGTGTCAGGAGACGATTAAGCGCCTCACTCCCTTTACACTGTTCCCGCCACTGGTAATGTGCTCCTTTATATCCGTTCCTCAGTTAACGTGGGTGAAGATTGCCCTGTGTTCGACGGCCTGTTCGAGTTCTGTCAGCTTTCAACGGGCGGATCTGTCGGTAAGTGCTTTTAAGCAGTTGTTTGTTTGTTTTTTTTAAACCAGACTCCTAAGGGGGTGATCACGTTAGAGGTGCGATAGAAAAGTGACCGATGCGAATGGCAATTTGCAGCTGTCGCTTTTCATTCTCATGATGTTCTCCAGTTTTTGTGCCATTCGCAGCGTCTGGCTTTGGTTGCCTGGTTCGTTATCTCGTCGCAAAGCATTTCAAAGATGTTTGAAAGTTCAGCAGACGTTACAAATCGAGGCTCTGACTTAAACTGTATTATTGTTTACTCTAATAGTGTGCAGATAAAAAGCGAATGGTTTGAGAACAAAAAGTGAACAAAACATGGCTGATTTACGACACGAGGTTCACTTTTTTCCCGCCAAACATGCAACATTCAAACGTGCAACATTCGTGCAATGTATGCCTTTAAGCCACAAAATATTCACTTCCGTGTGAAGTCAAAAAATGTCTTGACACGAATTTCAAATATCGCAGGAAGAATCAATTCGAGCCAGTCGCTTCTCTATCGCACCTCTATTGTGGTAACCCTTTAATACGTACTTGTTTCTGGCTTGTAGTCCATGACAACCTCAATGCAGATGATTAAGGAGTGTGTTTGTGTGCAGCGGGCGCCGTGAAACTGAACAAGCAGCAGACAGACATCGCCATTAACTGGGCGGGCGGCCTTCATCATGCCAAGAAGTCGGAGGCGTCTGGTTTCTGTTACGTCAACGACATCGTCCTGGCCATCCTGGAGCTGCTCAAGTGCGTCCTCTGTTCAGGCTCACGGGTTCACTTCACACTTGCTGATGGCCGTGATCATCATCACTCGCGGTTCTTTTTTGATGAAGTGATAAGGAGCAGAAGCCCTGCTGATTAGTCCGGCTGTCGTTTAGTTTTGTACTGAGTGGAAGTAGAATGTAGTGGAATTATTCCACAGGAGCATAATGACACGGTTGGTGGTGTTAATTAATAGGGGAGTGATACAGCGTCACCGTCACGACTCGCAGAAATCACTGATATGCTGTTAAGAACCTTTTAGCAAAAAAGTTTTGAGTTTAGTCTCACTGCTCCAATTAAGAGCCGTTTTAGTCCAGCTAGGAACCGATATATGGTTTTATTAATGTTTTTTTTGTCCCCCCAGGTACCATCAGAGAGTTCTGTATATCGATATTGACATCCACCACGGTGACGGGGTAGAGGAGGCCTTCTACACCACAGACCGCGTCATGACCGTCTCTTTCCATAAGTATGGAGAGTACTTCCCAGGCACCGGAGACCTCCGAGTAAGTTTCAATTTTAAGTGTGGGAGTATTTTCACCCTTTAATGCTACACTTGGCTTTGTAAGACAGCGATCCTGGATCCTCTTTGGCTCTAAGGTAACTTTGCACCGATGCACACAGTGTAAATGTTGTTTTTCTGTAGTAAAATAATTTAGAAGGATTTGCACTGGATGTTTTTATTCACTGTAAGTCTAAAAATATGTGAAAGCATGGAAATATCGAAGTGGTGTCTGTCTCCAGTGCTCCAGCTTTGTAGCTGTTAAGTGAATCTTCAGCAGAGAGGAGTCTGTTCTGTTTTGTTTATTAAAAGCTCCAGATGTTGTTGTGATGTTTTTATTTGTATTAATGATCAGAAACGAGTGAACGATTAGAGGCGGCACGATGGCGTAGAGGTTAGCGAGTCCACCTCGCAGCAAGTCCTGGGTTTGAGACCCAGACTCGGCCGTTTCTGTGTGGCGTTTGCGTTAAGTGGCGTTCTCCCCCTGCGTGGTTCCGGTTTTCTCCCGTAGTCCAAAACCTTGCACGTCAGGCTAATTTGGTGGTTCCAAATTGCCACTCGTTGTGTGTGTTGGTGCTGCAATGATCCTGCGAGCTGTTCATGGTGTACCCCGCCTTCACCCACTCAGCTGAAATAGGCTCCAGTCTTCCCGCCGCCGTAGTAGATTAGTAGTAGCGGTTTGGACAATGAGTGATTTGCTTGAGAGTTCTGAATGATTATAACGGTTGGCTGCTGTGGTATGTGGAATGTGATAGTCATGGGATTACCGAACGTAATATCAGGATTCTAACGAGCGTGATCTGATTTAAGAGGATTTATAAGTCTCTCAGCAAATATGCAGTCTGCAGCTTAAAGATTGAAAATGTAACGCATACCGTATCTCGTAGTGTTTTTTCTGTGTGTTTTTTTTTTCTCTTCTGGTTTTGTGTCCTTTATAAACCACCTCTGGTGCATCTTGTATTTCCCATTTTCTGTGCTGCCTAGCAGATGAACCTCCCCTCTTAAAACCTGATCAGGGATCTTTCCTATGATTCCTTCAAGTTTCATCTCTTGGATGCACCCTGCTTCCGTTTTATACTCCAGTCGAGCTCGTAAATCGGCAGCTCCAGGCCTTTTCTGAATCTCTGAGATGGCGGACATCGTGCCCCGGGGTTATGTTCATAAAAATGAAATGCTGTGGTGTTCATCAGCCTGACTATTACGAGCTTAGTTACAGCCAACAACTTGGGTTTAATTACAATTATGATTTTAATTTTGCATTGATTTTATGTTTCATGACATCATTAAATTAACAGTTAATTAATAAAAAAAGCCTAATTAAGCGCTGTGAATGGCGCTGCAATAAAACATCCACCCTTTCATGTAGCGGTCATGAGTTTATCTCCCAGTGCCTGAATCCCACAGCTCCTCTTTGCTGGGAGTCCAAAAAAGCGTAATTGTTAATTGGTCGGGTGTTCAGAGTGAGAGAGACGCTACGTGGACTCGTCTGACAGTGACACCGGCCAATCATGGGCGTTTTACACTCCATCTCGCCGTCCGAGTATAAGGAAGCAAACCCTTTGAGGTGATGTTGAAGGGACGTTAACGCTACCATTGAGATTTCTGAGACTAATTACTAATAATGAGCCGTTTCTTGCAGGACATCGGCGCCGGAAAGGGTAAATACTACGCTGTGAATTACCCACTCAGGGACGGGATCGACGACGAGTCCTATGAAGCCATATTCAAACCGGTGAGAGCTCTAAAGAGACCGCGTGTAACCGTGTTACGACTTTAGACACCCTGCTAATCTGATTTGCATATTCGTGTTTTTTTTTTTAGATCATGTCCAAAGTGATGGAGATGTACCAGCCAAGTGCCGTAGTTCTTCAGTGCGGCGCTGACTCCCTGTCTGGGGACCGGCTGGGCTGCTTCAACCTCACCATCAAAGGTTCCCCCCGGAACTTATCCGTGTGCTGTTAAGAATTTCCGTGTGATTTAACCTCTGTGCGTGTTAACGGTGAGCCTGTGTGTTGTTCAGGTCACGCCAAGTGTGTGGAGTACATGAAGAGTTTTAACCTGCCCTTGCTCATGCTGGGTGGAGGAGGCTACACCATCAGGAACGTAGCTCGCTGCTGGACCTACGAGACAGCCGTCGCCCTTGACAGCACCATTCCTAATGGCGAGTTTAAAAAAAAAAAAAATCTCACTTTTGGATTTTAAAAATGTAAGAGCCCGGCATGTTTGTATCCCGGTGGATCTCGAGCTGATGTCAGAGGGTTAATGAAACTTATTTGATTATTACTGCGCTAATGACTTGGACCTCAATCTGGCTTTTGATTTAGAGGATTGTGGGAGGGGCTAAGTTGCTTTGACAAGTTATTTCCATCCCACCGTACATTGCAGGTGAGCTAGAGCCAGAGTCCCAGCTGACTTTGAGAGGGATGTGGCGTGCGACATGACCCCAGGGCCATTCACACCCGGGGTCAATTTGGAACTGCCAGTTTGCCTAAAGTGTCCAACAGATGTGCATTTTTACAATGTCTCGTGTCAGTAAATCTGATAAATGGGTTGATTTACTACTTGAGTGTTGTTTGTTTGATTTGAAAGAATTATCGCCTTCTTTCCTGATTTTCAGAGCTTCCATACAACGACTACTTTGAGTATTTTGGCCCCGACTTCAAGCTCCACATCAGTCCGTCCAACATGACCAACCAGAACACCAACGACTACCTAGAAAAGATCAAGTGAGTGAAAGAGTGTGTGTGCGGATCATGGTTTATTTGTTCTCTGTGGTTTGTATCCCAGTTTTGGTGTCTGTCTGGCAGTCTGTTATTCTGAGCTGATCTGTTTTCTGTGTTCATCATCATATCTTGTCGCGGTAAAAGTGCACCCATTGGAAGGCCGTTCCGCTCGCTTTCCTGAGAGCGGTTGGGGGACCCATCGGACGTTCCTGGAGTATATGGTTCGTGGTCTGTATTTCTCCACACAGGCATTCAGGGTTGGTGGTGATTCCCCATTTGTGGAGGTTGTGTCTGCTTTCCCCCATTTTTGCCCTTGCCCTATTTAGGGTTACCCGGTCTTTCCTACTTAGGTTTGATCCACTGGGCAGGGATTCAGCTGGGCTTGGCAGGGCCTTGTTATATCCCAGCCGATACGCTGCAGCTCGGCCAGGCTCCAGTCCCTCCGTAGTGATCGAGCTTTTGCGGGACTTCAATCCTCGTCCCACTTCTTGATGGCCATAAAGTGAGTGCCGGGGATCATTCGTTGTTTGTACCGTTCGATCTTCGCGATAGCCTCTCGTCTGATGTGTGCTGGTGGAATAACGGACAGTCTATGTAAAGCTGGCAGGGGTGTTTTTAAGCTGCCGCGGGTTATTCGGGACGACTCTATGTGCATGATGTGATCTGGCCCACACCGGAGCACGGTACTCGGTGGTGAGGGTTCTGTCTAAAGTGGTACCGGGGTTGACTGCCTAAGAAGTTCCAGTCGAGCGTTTCCCCGTCTTACTCTGAGCTTTCTGTCAGCCTGGTGGTCGTTTAGGGGGAATGCACACAGCTGGGTTTTACTGGGTTTGCGTTAAGCTGCCGTCTTTTATAGTAAGTGGAAAGGATGGTCAAGGCATGCGATAGTCTTGCTCCAATTTCGGTGAAGGGATTAGATTGGGTGGCAATACACAGGTCATCTGCGGATATTCTGGTTGGTCGTTTGTATAGATATTAAATAAAACTGGAGCCAACACAGAGACCTGTGGGAGACCGTTTTTCTGGACATGCCATCCACTGTTTGTTTCCATCGATTTCCGCTTTTCCATGCGTGCGCGTCAGGATCGTGCGTTCATAGTTTGTATAGGATGCAGAGCAGGGAAACTGGCAGAACCACCACGCTGGCTTTTCTCCAGCTCTTCGGAATTTTTGGGGATGATACACGGTTGTTGGCCATAGATAGAGTCCATGTTTTAGCTTTTTCACCAAAGTGCGATACACTCTCTGTACTTACCCCACCTTCGCCAAACACCTTTCCACGTTTCAGGTGTGGCATAGCCGTGTTAAGGTCTTCTGGCGTAAACAGTTCCAGATCTTCGTCACTGCCTTGCATGATACGGTCCATGTCCTGTTTTGTTTTCTTCACGTCCCCTCACTTTATCGAGTGGTTTATCGTCAATTACCAGCTGGTGCTACTTGGTTAGTAGATACGGCAGCTGGTCTGCGCTGTGACTCTTTCTCACATTGTTGTTAACGTCGTGGATTACTCTGAGGTCCTTTGTAGCAGCCCAGTCTTCCGCCGCTTCTCCATCGCTGTTTGTGTAGCTGTATCCCCCGGTGGTACGATGTCTGATAAAGTCCCCCAACTACGAGGCCTTGCGTTGCTGCTGAGGCGGGCCGTGCGTGGCCATGTAAAAGGGGTTGCTGGTGGTTTGTACACAGCAATGATTCTGAGGTATGCAGTGTCCACCTGGAGGATCTCTGTGCCTCCCTCCGAGAGGTCAGGGCTGCTGCTGATGTTTTTCTGTTTCCGGTGTTTAGGCAGCGTCTGTTTGAGAACTTGCGTATGCCGCCCCACGCTCCCGGGGTGCAAATGCAGGCGATCCCAGAGGACGCCGTGCAGGAGGACAGCGGGGACGAAGAGGACGACCCAGACAAACGCATCCCCAGTGAGTATCCTATCAGGCGCTCTGTCCGTTTACACAATCTAGCAGTAAAACACCTGGTAAGGCAGCGCGAGGCCGGCAATACAAGTTCGTCTAATGTGATAATTCTGCTGGAATTAAGAGTTTAATCTGATGGAATATTTAGTACACAGAAAACACAAGTTGCGAAAGCTGCAGCTATGGCCTAACGCTTGGGGAAGTGGGTTTGATTCCCGAATATTTTAATGACATCAGTATAATGAAATCCGTGTTAATTATTTTAGGCTCAGAGGTTCATGGTGCACGTAATGTGTATTTATGAGCCTGTTCCAGCCGATTTGGACTCTGGGTACAGGGATTTTGAAGGGGCAGATGCATCGCACGTTACGGTAGGTCTGCGGCAATGCGAGGCGGGGTGCACACGCTGACCCGAAGCTCATGTCGGGTATTAAGATTCAGCCCATAAAGGATGTCAACTAACGTTTCAGCTCCGCATGTCGAAGTCTTTCAGTGTAAGCTGCTTAGAAATCACTTATTTCTGCACGAGATGAGGAGGAACGACACACACAGCAGGATCATCTCCATTATCGTGTTTAAGATAAGCCTAAAGGCCCGAAGCCAGGGATGATGAATGTTTCCTGTTGCCCGAGGAAAGCCGTGCTCTGCAGTGAACCAAGCTACTGCCGTGACTCCAAAGGAGAAAACCGGTCACGTCCTCACTTCTCGCCGTTTCTGATTTAATGTTGCGAAGCACTGCTGCTGTTCCCTCTACTGTACACCAGGAGCTGTGGCTGATCCTTCTGTTAGTTTTTTTTTTTTTTTTTAATAAAAACATTATGTTCCTTTCCCAGTCCGTGCGCATGATAAACGAATAGCCTGCGACGAAGAGTTCTCCGATTCCGAGGATGAAGGACAAGGCGGCCGCAGGAACGCCGCCAACTACAAGAAGGCTAAGAGGGTGAAGACGGAGGAGGAGAAAGACGGAGAGGAGAAGAAAGGTGAGTACACATGTACCGCTAATGCCTCTTCAGCATTCGGAAGTTGGGGTGATCAGACACACGCACAGCTGTCGTGTTTTTATTCTCGAAATGTCGGCCGGTTCGGCATAGCTCGTCGCTAAAAAAATTTCAAACACATTTTTTGTCTCAAACTCTTCTCGGACAGTCGGCACGTGTCATGAGAGGATCGCAGGGTTGTCGTTTTGCAAGGAAAGCAAGTTTTAGACTTCCACACGGAAAGTTTGAGAGTTGCCGGCATCCGCCACATTCTGTATCGCTTGTCGTCGTTCGCATTTTATTCATGCTAATATAAAAAACGCGACTAATTTAACGACGTTTTTGTGTCAAGCATCAGCAAACCAATCACGAATTGTCGGGCAGCCGCCTCAAGACTTTCGCGCAATATATATGTGCGTATTTAAGATGCAAAGCATCTCGACGCGAATTAAAAGGGAAAAAAAACACCCGAGCAGAGCAATTTGCGGCTGTGGCTTTTCTATCGCACCACTTCGTGTCGGATTATATAAAACTTGGTTTAGAGCCAAAATGACCGACATGGTAGTGAGTGAAGCTTGTTCAGTGTTCGAGTGTAATCCGTACCCTTAGATCTTCCAGTGTGTTTATTCTACAGTGAGATTAATGAGACGAAGCTGCCTGTTAATTTCTGGAGGAATGATGGTCTTTATTCAGATTCAGCTGGTTAATGTGTCTCGATGGTACTGATGGTTACTTCACGTCTTCAGGGTCCCCGAATTAATCCTAAACGCGACTCTTGGTTCTTACATGGTTTTCTTCCCACGGAATTAAGTATAGATGAGTGAACACACAGTTCATCAACATTACTGTTTTGCATTCATGCAGATGTGAAGGAGGAGGAGAAAACTCCGGAAGAGAAAATGGATACAAAAGGGTGAGTAAATAAATAACACGGCTCTGTTGAAATATTCAGTATGTTGACTATTAGCACATGGTTGTGTTGGACCTGGTTACAGTAAACCGGTCTGGGTCACCCTAACAGCGTGTAGTGTGTAATACGTTTAAGCGAAGCTTATTTTAACATAAACGACCTTAAAAAGCACAAGACCGGCTATTGCGTCCTAGTGGGGGCTGAACCAGTGCTTAGTAGGCGGCGTCCCCCTCCGGGAAGTGATGCGAGCACATTTAGTGTGTGGTCATAAGGGTCTTCACCTAAACCCCGCCCCCAGAACCCTCTATCCCTCCAGTTTTTTGACCCAATAAAACGACCCCGTTTAAAAAGTAGAGAAAGCTTATAAGGAAACGGAGTCGCCTGCGTCGTGTAAATGTAACACCTCCATCTCCCTGAATGAATTTTAATTTGTGATTATTTGTGTTTCTGAAGGCCAAAAGAAGAGCAGAAAACAACCTGAGCACCCGAGTCCGTATGGATGCATGAACGTGCGTGATGTTAGCCTTCAAGCTAAAGACTGTAAATTATTTTCTAAGACTCCTTTTACTATTTGTATACTTAATGGGTGGTATAAAGGTTTTTTTTTTTTTTGTCGGTTTGTTTTTGCATTACACTTGTTCATTGAAATGTACGACGGATCCTTTCCTCATGTCTCCACCCCCCCACCCCCTTTTTGAATTTTTGCATTTCTGCATTTTTTTGTTTTGCTTTTTTTTTTTTTTTTTTTTTTAGGTAGAAATTTATACTAGCACCTCAAACAGGACCAGAAGCAGTAGAGATGCTCGTTAGCTGTGTTCCACCCAAGCGGCTTCACCTCTAAGTTATTTGGAATCATGGACTTGAATCTATAAACACACACACACACACACACTCTTATTTCCTGTATTAGGTCTTGTGTTTTTTGGATGCTGCTTCCTGGCCCAGTGTCCTTTACCTCATTTTTAAAAGAGAAATTCGTTTGTTTTAATGACGTGTCTGTGTTTATGGCTCCTGTAGCCAGAAATAACAGTTTTAGGATTTCCGCAGTTCTGTGGATTTGAATTGTCCATATGATTTTTTTTTTTTTTTTTTTTTGTAAAGTAAATAAAGAGAATGATCTCATGCTGTTAAATGCTTTCATTTGAGTGTACTGTGCACAAGTATGATAAAATAAGGTCACTGATCCACACAGTAAAAATAATAAAGGGCGTTAAAGGGTCTGAGCCAAAGTAACACGAGCACCTGAACCTGCAGCTCTCTGACCGAAAGCACTTTAAGTGCATCTCCAAATCCTCGCTTGGAAATTTAAAAAAAAAAAAAAAAAAAAAGTGACATTTTTGGCAACTTGTTGATCCACAAGCACAGAAGTTTGGAACCAATTGTTAGTAAGTAAACATACTCCATAAAGATTGCAACTAACTGAAACGTAATTCCTGACCCCTCCCCTTCAAAGCCTGTATGGTTCTGGAGTACTGCAGGAACTAAGATTTGCAAAAAAAAGAACAAACGTGGCATTATTATAGATATACAGATGTATTGTAGATCACAAAGTTAACTTTTGCCAGTCGACCCTCCAATATGTCACATGCTGTTCCACTTCTTTGGCCTTTAAACTCATTTGGAAATAAACATACTGTGCCTTAGTGAAACAATACAAGAAAGGCAGATAGTTAGACAGGAAGATAATGACATTAGTTTAATCAGGTGAAATCACAGAGAAATACACTTTAAATAAATATTTAAAAAAGACATAAATAGATGTACAGTATGGCCGAATGTGCAGTCGGTAGGCGCGGACTCAAGGACGGATACTCGGTAAATGAATACAGCAGGAGACGAGACAAATGCAAACCGTTAGAGGAACAACAGAAGGCCACGGGGACCTCCGAGAGTTCGTCCCATCTAGAAAAAGCTTTTCACAAAAATGCTAAGGCGTGTGGCATTCTGGGAAAATCCCTATGAAACGTTACAGATGTCTGTTTATAAGGTACTTCGACGCGTCGTCTTTAAGAAAACGTTTTTGAATGAATTTATATCTGCGATGTAGCCCGCAGTAATCGGCCCTCCTTGGCTGTTGCGGTTACTCTGCCTTACACAGGTTGTGTTTTTATGTCAGTGATTTGGCAGAGTTTCTAAATATATTAATTGCAGACTTTTTTTTTTTTTTGGGAAAAATGACTTTCAAAAACGAAAACAAACACATGTACTGACCAGTTCTGTCACACGTGTCGATAGCAGCACCTCCGATAGTCTTGAGTGCCAGATGTTTGTACGACCACAATAGTTACAGTAGTTTTATCTTGGCGCTAAAAAAGTTCCAGTTTTAAAATTCATTGCGGATTCGACAGGTTAAGACCACAAAAATTAAAAAAGACATGTTTTCCCAATTAGATTATTTTTTTTGTTTACAAATGACAAATATTAACATTGAAAAAAGTTCTGATTGCTATTTACGGGCAGAAGAAATTGCTCTGTTCATTATTGCATTAATAAAATGGATGTCTGTATTTATGGTGTGTCGTTCTTGGAAAAGTAATCAATGTTGGACTAAAAATTAACCTCACTGCTTAGGCCGCTGCGCAATGACCTGACCCCGGATCAAGCCGATGATGATGATGATGACTAATACTTTGCATCAGACCACGTTACACCAATCGCTCCTTCGTTATTTTTCTATAATGACACGGCGGCCAAAATGCTGTATGAATTTCGTTCTAGTTCCAAACTTGTATTTTGGTTCAGAAAAACTTGATATAGCGGAAAATGTCACCCTATGGATGTTTTTCCCAGAATGCCACATGTTTACACGCCGAGTTGCTCTGACGGCTTCCTGAGAACTTACTCTTAGATATGAAATAAACATTCTGGTGCTTCCCATGTACACCATCGATGCCAAACCCAAGTCCTGCCCGCCAACTTATTTTATACGGCCTCGGCAACTTTTAAAGAATATGATTATCGTATGTTCTTTGCATCGACCATTACCATGAAACCTAATTCATCATCCTTCCACTAGGGGGCAGCAAACCTATGTCATATCATGTGTTGTCATAAAATGCAAGTGGAAGAAGAACAAATACCTAAACGTATCATTTTGCCATTCAGATCTCGTTTCATGCCATTTCTGAAATGGATGTTCACTGATTATTCGGCCCTTCACGACCCCCTGAAGTTTGACACGCATGATCCACACCATCACCGGACTAAAGATTCTCGCTCCTCTTTCAAAGTAATATGTACGGCTGACGCCCCGAAGGACCCAGTGACCTTCATTCTAACGTAACCAAACAAACGAGACATTTAAAGGAGACCACATTTCTTCGTTGCATTCTTGACAGCTTACAGTTCTTCCTTCATGCCCTGAAGCACCAAGGGGTTTGTCGCTTCCCGTTTCAAGAAGCTGAGGAAGTCCTTCACTTCACGACCCCCCTAGTACCCAAAACAAGGCATGTTATCCAAACACACTCACAAAAACATCGAGGTGCACTCACACGGTACTGATCCTGATCCCGTTTGTCACGATCATACTTCAGAACAATTACACTTAAAATTATGATTATTTGGTAGACGCCCTCAACCAGAGTGACTTACATTTTTATCTCATTTATACAACTGAGCAATTGAGGGTTAAGGTAGACCACCTTGGTAGTCCTGGGGCTTGAACCACCAACTTCAGGTCAGTAAACCAGAGCTTTAGCCACTGAGCCACCACCGCCCCCCAGAGAGCATCAATACACATCGGAAAACGTCAGTGTACATCAGACCAACGTTGGAATATAATAAGCTGAATACGGGATTCTGATCGGTATCGTGTGTGTGTACCTTTACACCTATACACTCACGATAAGTTTTGTATGAACGTGGTCCTCACTTTTAGCTTAAATGATATACATTTTGTTTTGTTTTTGTTTTTTTACTTTATCCACTTTAAGTTAAACTGGCAGCCATAAGGCTGGATAAAAAAAAAAAAGAAATTCCCGGGTTCTCATCAGCGCCTGCACCCGAAAATTGGCTGCGCATCATTAATTCATTTTCCGAACCGCATATTCCTAATTAGGGTCGCGGGGAGGCTGGTGCCCATCTCAGCCGACTCTGGGCGAGG
>JBCNYG010000020.1:37762553-37773796 GCA_039654305.1 Porochilus rendahli
CTTTCGAGCTTCCCTCCCACCATAACAACCCACACAGAAAGGAAGGCGACCCGAGAAACCCCAAACCCCCCCCCCCCCCCCCCCCACACACACACACGGCGGTGAATGGATTTCCAGGAGGGCGACGGACTGGACATCTGCCGCAGTCTGGACGGTTGTGTTTGGTTTTTTGGGCCAGCGCTGCCTTTGATTTGATGTTTCCGTTCCGGATACTTTTGTTCCCTTGCAGCGCTTTGGAGGTTGATTCAGTCCTTTTTTTCAGAGGGAAGGCTGGTACTTCACTGCGCCTGGGTGTTTGTCGCATGCGTTGGGGTGTGTCTGTGTGGCTGTGTGTCTGTGTGTGTGGTTATCCAGAGAGCTTTGGATGAATGGGTACTTCATGAGGCTAATTCTTTTCATCTATGGGCTTTTCCTCTGAGATAAGTGTGCCGGCGTGTACACAAACTCGAATCAAAGGAAAACTTCGGCTCCCCGAAGACCAGGAATGCTGGGAATACGTCTTTAAGAATTTCGCACCACTTCCAGTGCAGTTCTGGCTCGGATCACTGCAGCTCCATTGGGCTTGGGAGTTATGTTATAGCAAGTAAGGACAAGTACATAAAAAGGGATATAAAACAGTTATTTATTTGAGCCTCGTGGGGATTTAATGCGAATAACATTCATATAGATGCCTTGGTAGACAAAACATTACTCTTTCAATAGTTCTGCCCTTGTAGTAAGTGCGAATGTACAAAGAAGCTAAAGACAGGTATGTGAATGAAAGGAACGGTGAATAAACCTTGAGTAGGGGACACATTTCTCCACAACGTAGCATAATACCAGACTATGGTTTACACGTTTACACGTATGCGTTCTATGGTCATGTATGCGTTCTATGGTGACAGCCTTGGATATATATATATATATATAAAGAAAGATGGCGTTTAGCTCAGATCAAAGCACAGAGCTCGCTTTTGTTACGGTAGAAAACAAATCATAGAAACCGTATTTTGCTTCATTACTTTATACTTAAATGCTTAGAGAGAGCGTGAAAAAGACGCCATTACACACCTCTGCACCTGCTTTCCGTCGGAGCGCAGCAAAATCTTCCATGACTTTTAAACAATATAAGCAATCTTCCTTTATATTCCTATATACTCAAACATGATGCACCTCAGGCTCAGTGGACGTAGGTAACTTTAATAACAGATCATTTACGGTAATTCTAAATCGGCAAAACAAAAACACGGCACTGGACAGTGCACTGAAGCTTTGGAGCTTTCGTTTACCCAACACGTTAGCTAATAAAGTGCTCGTTTCGTCCATGCCTGGCTGTTCGCTCGAGAATAAGAGAAGACGTCATCTGCGAACGCGGCCATAAAGACAAGCGTCATAAATCAGTGTCTTATTTTACTACGTTCCTGAGCAAGTGTGAGACGGGGCTTTGTCGCTCGGCTGTTTCAGGCATTCGGCTTCATTATCCTGCTTTTTACAACATGATGTCCCACAAATCACTGAACAGCATAGCTCGAAATAAATCAACAGCAATGAAGTGAAAAGAAAAAGAGAAAAAAAACCCCCCAAAACAAATAAATCACAATGAAGACGCCATCACCCTGGTGCTTGAGCCGCAAGAGCTATAATTTTTGTTCTTCATTTCAAAAGCGTTTTTTTTTTTTTGGCTGTTTTTTTTTAAAGACACTACAGTTCAGGTGCTTGTTAACTTGCCTGCACAGAACACGAAAGTAACAAGTAACACGCTGCTTCTCTTGCGAGGCTATTGCTCCAGCTCCTGTAAACGGTTGGTGCATTTGCGCTCTCAGAACAAAAATAAATAAATAAGAATCAACATGGCGAAGAGTTAATTGCAGACTGTACACGAGCGCGTCTCGTTTCCCTTCCTCTTTAATTATTAATTCAAACAAACACGAAGCGCGGCTTAAAGAGACTAATTAAAAGTGACAAGAAATGAAAATTAATTTCAAAGAACGAGCGCTTATTATAAAGCCCTCCGATCGCCCCAAATGACAACTCTATTGTGGAAGCGGTCGTGTTATCATTACCTCGCTAATAAGCACGGTGCGGGGCTCCGAGCGGCTATCAGAACCGATCGCCACCAACGAAATGAATTGTGGGGAGAAAGTACGTGTCGATGATCTGCGTTCTTGGTTTCAGATTTCAACTCTGCACCAATGCTGGGTTTTATTTTTGAGTTTTTTTTTTATACAGAGATGCCGATTTCATCGTCTCTATCGTCTTCTAATCATGTCACGCTTTTCCGCTTTGGTCTGGAGAACACTTCAGGTGTAACTCACTCCCCGTTCTGCTCAAACGCACTCCCTAATTAACATTCACCGAGAACGTGAGAAAGGAAAAGCAGGAGATGGATGAACAGAGGGTTGTTAGGGTTACACTAGCCGTGTGTGTGTGTGTGTGTGTGTGCGCACATGTTGAGTCTCTTCACCTCTTTTTAGCCGGTCCATCCTCCCAGCACTCGCTCCCTCCATCCGTGCTTTGAGAGCGAGAGTCATCCTCTTTGCGTCCTCCTTTAGAGCCAGAACCGTTGAGCTGGACACTTGATAGAGAACCTACACACACACACACACACACACACACAGAGAGAGAGAAAAGAGAGAGCGGCAGACAGCGTCACATAACTAACAGAAACTCGATGATATTTGACCACAGGCTAAAGATAACAGGTTT
The DNA here is from genome assembly GCA_039654305.1 of Porochilus rendahli. Classification (NCBI taxonomy): domain Eukaryota; kingdom Metazoa; phylum Chordata; class Actinopteri; order Siluriformes; family Plotosidae; genus Porochilus; species Porochilus rendahli. The sequence continues at coordinate 37,765,239 of JBCNYG010000020.1, forward strand.
ATAATGAACAATTATGCCCCATGTCTCTGAAGTGGACGTTGCTGGATAGCCCTCGTGTTTCCCGGGATTCCCATGGCCTGGAATCACGGCTCCGGAGTGCGTGGCCTATCATCCCGGAGACCGCAGGTTCGAATTTGGGTTGCTGCCGCAGTCATCCGTGAGCGGCCGTCCATGGGAGCTAATTGGCTGGGCTCGCACAGTAGGCGGGAAAGGCGTTCACTCACTTCTCTCTCACTCGCAGCGATCACCAGCCAATCGTGGGCATCTGTGAGGTCAAGTGAACCTCCCTCCGAAAGCGTTAGGCTACCCCCAAACACGCATGCCGCTGCAGTTCGAAAGGAGGCGGGCGGCAGCATTGCATGTCACGGAGGGGGCATATGCATGGTCACGCCCCTACCCGGTTGGTGGAAGGCAATACTTGATGGGTGGGACTTGGATAAGACTAAAAATCAGGGAAGAGAATTTTAACCGTGACAAAGACGGGTCAGGCAAGGTCCGCACTTGCTAAGGAGATGCAGGCTAAACAATGCGCAGCTAACAGCAGCGTGATAATGTTGATATTAGTTCTGATATTTTAATTCCAGCATTATCCACTTGGGATAATTATTTTTAATCCCAAAATAGCGGACCAATCAGATCGCGCCGTTCCTGTGTAGTATATACAACTAAAAATTATGACTCATTCTGACGTTTATTTTGGTTTTGAAATGATAGCAATAACCGACAAGCGTGTAGAGACTGACATGTTGGTTTTTGATCCGAGTCTCCTGGGGTTAAAGGAGGGCATTTGCTGATACAGAAAGTCTTCAGACGGCGGCTCGATATCGTGGCTGTAAGCCGTGTTATTATTATTTTTCTGTCTACAGAGAAGTTGGCAAAGCAGCAACTGTTTATAACTGCCTGATGACAGAAAGTGGTGACTGAGCGAACGTGTTTTGCAGACACTGCACTGCGTAAACATTCACGGATTAACAGCATGATGTGATTTTTTAATGAATTAAAAGGTGCAGAGTGATATAAACCGGATATAACCGGAATGCAACACGTCAGGCACGCTGGGTTTCATTCGTTATCGATGCCTCTTATTTTAACGTTAAAGGAGAAGAGCTGAAACTTGACAAACAGAAATTTGCCTTGATGTCCAAAGCCAATTTTTCCCCCCCTCTGAGGCAGCGGATTTAACAACGGTGTTGACATTCTCATCAACAGATGGTAAAACAGCCAAGTCTGTCCGTGACCAGCGCGGCAAAGATACCACAACAGGATCCGGGAAGCAAAAAAAAAAAAAAAAAGGCGAGGTGGGGGGCGGTACACGGCAGGTAAATAACAGCGGAGAGGATGAAAGAGAGGCGGCGGCGGCGGTTCTAAGTGGCGGCCCTGACTGAGAACCTGTTTGTAGAGAAGAAAAGGAGAGCGGTGGAAGCAAGCCCGGGCAGCTGGGTGTTTGAGAGGAGAGCAAAACCGCAGTATGTCATCATAAACCTTCACACACGCACACACCGGACCTCGCTGCGGTAGGTTGGGTCTCTGGAGCTTCAGAAACGTGCGCGTACACACAAAGACGCACACACGCTAACGGCTGTCATCACTGACGTCTTTCATATAATAGCATCTGACTTATGGATCTGCTAAAGAGTGTCAAACAAACACACACACGCACGCACACACACACACACACACACACACACACACAACTGTTCCCCTTTTACATCATACTTGAGGTCACTACCTACATTACCAAAAAACCAGCGCCATTTTCAGTCCGGATCATCATCCTCGTTACGGCGCGCTTTTATTTTTTAGGTCCGATTTTGTTTATGTAAGCGAACAGGCGAATCCCACGACCTGCTTCTGTGTACAATGTGCTGAAGCTCCAAGCGAACGTACAAATGGATATGAATCATACATCCAATGGCTTTATTTTGTCATCACCACTCAACCCGACGTGTTTTTCTAAAAGATTAGCGCTCGCTTCACTTACCCACCCCCCCCTCCATCCCTCCCCCCTCTCCCTCTCACCCCAAGAGTCCTTTTCCAAATCATCAGTCAGCCTTTAAACAAACAAGTCAAAGAGAGCGATCAAATTAAGCTTTTCTGTAAAACATCCATGAAAGGCTGTAAAAAGACGAGACCACCGCGGCTGCACTTCAAACCGGCCGCCCTCTCCGGGGGAAAAAAACATTTCAGCTAAACACGCAACAAAGCAGAACCACTCGAGTCAAAATGGCTACTGAGGACAGGACGACGCAAAGGACAGACTCGTGCATGCCCTACATCCAAAACGGCGCTCGCGGCACTTCGCACGGAGGGAGCGGACGGGTTCAGTAGCGCGGCGTGAGTCAGCCACAGTCTTTAACGCGCTTCGGTTCACATTCATCCCTCACTTTTAAACCCAACCTTCATTTCTTTCTTCTTCAGAACTCCGACCTCATCATCTGCACACCGGGAACCACTTGGGTGAAGATTACGGTACTAAAGCTTGCTGTTTGGTTTGGATCTGTGGCATGGGATGACTAGCGAACACTTTTACCCCATGCTTCCATTTTCTTCAGCCAGTCAATCAATCAATCAATCAATCAATCAATCAAATAAAAAGCTGCAAGGAGTTGAAAGTATACATTTTCTATTAAAGAGCGACACGGTGGCGTGGTTGTTAGCGCGTCCGCATCACTTCAAGAGGGTCCGGGGTTCGAGTCGCAGGCTCGGCGGGGGTTTCCCTGCCTGTGTGGTTTTCCTTTGGACACTCGGGTCTCCTCCTACAGACATGCACAGGACGTTACCTGTCTATTCCAAATTGACCCTAGGTGTGAGTGTGAGTGGTTGTGTGCTGCCCTGCGACGGTCTGGCGAGGTGTTCAGGGTGTACCCTGCCATCTTCCTGTGTGGGCACCAGCCTCCCCGCGACCCTACTTGGACTAAGGGGTTCGGCGAATGAGTGAGTGAGTGAGTGAGTGAGAGAGCGTTTAAATGTCTGTTGAGCTAGTGACTGAGAAGCTCAGACTAAAACCACCAGGACTGCCTGGGGACCAATCCTGGAGTCTGACCTGACGAGGGAAACCCTTTCAAACTGTTTATCCCAAAGGGAAGTCAAGCTTAGCTTCACCATGCTAATCACGCACATCCTCGTTTATTCATTCCATACACACTCCAAGCCTCCAGCTGAGCAATTCAGGGTCAAGGAGGTTCGTCAAGAGACTGAACGTACACTGGTGCGGCACGCTAGCTGCCGAGTCATCGTCCCGACCTTTACGCGGCCCTGCTTGCAGACGCCTTCCCGGGGAAACCCAGAACCCGGGTCTCTGACGACCACAGACCAAATGAGCAAATAATTAGAACGGGCTCATTAAAAACGGGTTGTTTTCTTCGTAAAAAGGCTTTTTTCCTCCCTACACGGCTGCTTCAAACGCTCTTTTAAAAGGCTGCGGCCTGAAAAGGAGGCGTTTAGAGTTGCGCTGGAACGACAACAAGTTGCATTTGTTGTGTCGTTCAGATCGTTTGAAAATGAAAAACCAAAGCCACGCTGGAGAGACCACAGCAAGTCAAAAATGCAAATGATGAGTAACAAAACGTTTAGTTTAAGCGAGACGAGACGCGCCGTTTTTAATTCTCTAAACGAATCGATTCCAGGCACAGAAACCAGCAGCTGATGGGAAAAAGTCAAACTCGTGGGATTTTCTGCCATTCTTAGCATTTCAACGCAACCTTCTGAGTCAAGCAGAAACTGGCTGACTCGGACACTTCTACATCGATTCTGACGAAAGAGGAACGGGAAGAGAAAAGCAGGCGATCGAAAGAAGAAGAGCTGATTTCAGACAGGCACAAAAACGGGCTAGAGAGTGTTGGCGTTGTCGTGGAGAGTGAGAGCGTGACTGAGACCGGCAGACTGAGACGGAGAGAAGTGGACAGGGACAGGTGGTGATTACAGGTCGAGTGCACGACTCGCAGTGACTGACAGGAAAATGAGGAGTGACAGCCACTGGAGCACTTGCTCGTCTCCACATTCGGGGGGGAAAACAGAGGGGGAAAAAAAAGAAAAAAACAGAACATGAGCACTTGTCTATCACTGTCTGCACCATACCACTGAGCCACGCCCCCTCTTAAACACACACTCATGCTCGGTAGCGAGAGCAGTGGGAGGACATCTCTGTGAAACCCTGTTATTACATTTCCGCGGCTTAGCCCACGGCGACGCGGGAGGAAATCGGATCTGACACTGATCCTCTGCTAACACGCCGCTGCATGGCTGTGGCTGACTGGTAGAGCTGAGCACATCGCCGCCGCCGCCACTAACATCGCCGTAGGTAGTTAATTAACAATTATTCGTATGGCCAGGAAAATAAAGACAATAACACTAATAATGTTGAATGCTCTTATGGACTGTACAAGCAGCAGCAGCAGCAGCAGCGTTCCTCCTTCGTCTCTCGGTCAGATACGCGTCACATAAACGCAGGAATAAAAACGCTAATTAAAAACGACTGAGCAACAGTAAGGAATAAAGCAGTGGCGTGGCTCAGAGGGATGTGAAGCAGTTGCTTATATAACGGCAATTCCAAAACATTACGTACGCCGTCGAAACAATGAACTTCTCTCCACGCTTTGTGCCGTTCTGGATGTTTGTAACATCCGTTCCATCCGTCCCAAAAAATATGAACATTTCGGGCCCTGGTAGTGTGATCGTAGAGGGAGTCTGAATTTAGAGTTATATAACAGTTTTGAGACCAGACAGAAATCCCGGCTGAACGCACCATTTGGGCTTTTGGCTCCATTGCTGAGGCCGTCGCAGAGCTGCCGTTTCTGCGCGCTCTTAAACTCCTTCAGCGAGAGATAGAGAACCTTCCGCACCACTCGCTCTTCTGACCAGGGGATCCCATCACTGTCGTCCTGCAAACAAACAAAGCAACAATCCATCTGTTAAAAAAAAGGCAAAACAAAACTAAACAAAAAAAAGCAAAAAACAGAAGCAGAAGCATACGCAGAACTTCCACATGTACCCATCCATCTCATCCCAGACATGACACTGTTGTTCTAATGGCTTTATTTCTGGCAGATTTCCTGCTCACCTCATAATATATATATATATATTTTTGTGCTTTAAGCTGAGAGAGAAAAAAGGGAACAGAATCCTGATGCCAACTTTCCATCTGTATGCGTGTACTTCCTTTCTGAGCACCTCGACGCCGATCATAAAGATTCTCAGTATGAAGCATCTTTCACAGAAGCCGTGAGCAAGAACATGTGGTCATGTCATCATGCACAACATGTCCGCATCACAAGGGAAAGCAAATGCAATATGGCACCTGGTTTGTGCCAAAACGTCTCCCACTTTGCTTACGTACGCAAGGAGTCCTTCATTAATGCAGCAGTCCCAGTGCTGCTATAAGACAAGAAACAAAAACCTTTAAAATCTGCAGGTCCCAACACACCGGTGAATCCGCTACACACACAAATCACTGAAAGTCAAATCCAGCTTTTTTTTTTTTTTTATTCTACTTTTTTTTTTTTTTTTTTTTTTTTTACAGAGAACTTTACTTTTTTTTTCTGTACAGAAAAGCTAATACGGCTAGCAAGCAGTAAAATTAATCAAATTACTGTCAAAAGCCATTTGAAGTTACATATTTATTCACTCTGACAACCGGTCACTCGCTCGTGGGTCAGCCGAAACACCTTTCGATTTCCACCGTAATTCTGACGGGCACATTTTCTTCGATTTTCTAACTTGCAAATAAAGGAACAGGATTTTTTTTTCCTTTTTTCTTTTTAAAAAACCTCAAATAAAACCAACGGTAAACCGTATCCAATAACGGGTCACGTCTACAACAGCTTCTCTACATTTCTACGTCTTACAGGGTTTTTAAATAGCTTCTTCCTCGGGCATCATAGGACGAGGCTAATTATCGAGCACGTACGGAGACGATAATAAGCGGACATGCTTTTTCAGCAGCGGTTGGGAGACATTGAGAGCAAGAACACAGGTGTTAGGAGGAAGTGCCTGGTTTTAATCATCAGCTGTTATCAACCTAGTAATTGAAATATAAACAGCATCGGGGAGTGTTTGACTCATCTTGAAGGACGGATCTGGATATCTGTCAGACTGTCAAAGAAAGATGTATGCACCTCGCCCCACCGTTAATGTTTAGCTAGTTTCGCTAAGTGAGCGTACAAACACTATATATATATATATAGGACAACACTGAATAGAAATTCTCTTGGTACTCTTAGTCAGATGTACAAAGCTGAGATAGTAATTATTTTGATTCTGTTCATTAGCATGTGTGCTAGCATTCAATCCCCCTATGTGAGGGGCTAGGCATGCAAGTTAACTAAAAACAATGTATTATTTCAAGATTGTGGGTGAGAAAGCTTAGATACACTAAATCAAACATGATTTCAAGATAATGTGTGACACGAGTAAAAAGAAAGGCCGGAAATACAACCATGTGTCCCAGTGTAGCTATTCAGACGCTAGCTATGAACACGCTAGTAATGCTAGCAATTTTGTTTACTCGGTTAAATCCTGCCATTAGTAACTAGGTGGGTAAACAAATATGACTGAGTAGAATGTTACAAAACACACTCCAGTCCAGTGGGTGGCGGTAATGCACCTTTTCACTAGTTGCCAGCTGCGAATGAAATCCAAAAGATATTGGTACAAAATAATTGTACCAAATTTTTGCCATTTTAAACAATAAAGACTAAAAATATAAAATAAACAAAAAATAATGTGTTATACTAGAAAGGAAAACCCAAAAAAAAAAGAGAATGGTGTATCCTATTGTAGCTATTCAAAAGCTAGTTATGAACATGCTAGTAATGCTAGCACTTTTGTTTACTTGGCTAAATCCTGACAGAAGTTAGTAGCATGGTAAAAAATAGGTCTTGTATATAGATATATATTTATATAAATTAGCCAATTATACAGTTTAACACAATACGGGCTAAAATGAAAAGTACCAAGCTGGATATCATGTGTAGCAGTGTTAGTTAGCCAAAATGGCTGCTATTCTTATAAGAACACAAGCTAATTGATTCCACTAGTGAGAAAGATACAAAATCACTTCATGAGGCTAAAAGGTTTTCACCTCAGAGTAAAAATAATTACTGCCATATTATCAGTGGAGATAACAGTGCGAGGAATCTATTAGTGAGCGCCGGGCTTATAAAGCGTGGATGAAAACGAACGTTTGGCAGTAAGAGGAGAGAGCAGGAGACACGATGGGGCTCAAGGAGATTAGAGAGGCGTGTGGGACACACACACACACACACACACACACACACACACAGTTGCAGCCAGGTCTGGCAATGCACTGATGAGATCAAGGATTAAACAAGCCTCATTAGCGGTTAGCGTTTTCACACACTTAAATCGTCCAGAGAGGAAAAGAGCCAGTAGTTTGCAGACACATCTGAGACAGATTTAAGAGTGTGTGGACTCCAAAGAGCAGTACTGGTTAAGTGAGATTCATATTCAGCCTGTCAGGATCCAGTTGCCAAGTTTGTCTTTGAAACGCTGGCGTGCTTTGAAGTGTCACAAAACATAAACCTGAATGAGGAACGTACAGACGCTAACGTTCTCGCGTAACAGACAAAACTAATATCCTGAAGACACCTCATCGAGACGCTGTAATCCGAGCACCAGGCTTTTTTTTCCCTACAACACGACCCTTCTCTGAAACTAATATTCTACCGAGAGATTTTTTTATACCCGAGATAAAGAAAACGTAAACGTCACGAGGACCAGCTACAAGATGAGCAAAGGATCCTACGACGGATTGTACACAAACAGTGCTTACCAAACCTACGTACCAATAAAACAAGTTTATAGCCATATTAGGTCTGAAAACATGAAGTCTTGTTGACATCTGGACATTCTTTCTGCATTCCCAAGTGTGGGATTAGCATGTGGGGATCACGGGACATGAGGATATGAGTGGATAAGAAACAGATAAATCTCCACTTTCTCACAATAAACAGGCCATAAAAAGTATCAGTGAAATAGACCCTGGGTATCATCTCTGAACGCTTGCAAAAAGTACTGAAATCATGGTAATACCCACAGAACGAAACACCACAAGGGTGTAGAGCTATCGGGGAAAAAACTTGACAATAAGGCGGAGTCATAAAGTTGACTTGGCACTTAATGAGCGCGTTATTCTTTCTATACCTTAACAACTTACCCGGATTATTACTTTTATTACTAAAAGAACATGATATAGTGTGCATAGATGTAGCATAGATACATTCAGTGTTGTGGAAAGTCCTTAACACCAGGGCTGGGCAGGACCTCGAGTGGAACATCGACTAGGTTTAAATCCAGGTTCACAACGCAGCCATCCATGGCTGGGAGTCCATGAGCGCTAACTGGCCAAACTCTCACTCCAAACTATCACTTTTCCTGGAAGAAACTGAGCTTGTACCTACATGCCTACTTGTAGCACTACCATCATCACCATCACTCCCACCAAGATCACCACCATCATCATTATCCGCCAAGATCACCATCACTACCACCATCATTCCCACCAAGATCACCATCACCACCATCATCATCCTCCGCCAAGA
>JBCNYG010000020.1:37786372-37788872 GCA_039654305.1 Porochilus rendahli
GGGGTGATTGGTTCTGTGTAGAAAAGAGGTTTTTTTTTTTTTGTATCTCTCTCTCTCTCTCTCTCTCTCTCTCTCTCTCTCTCTCTCTCTCTGCACAGGAGAGTTTAAAACCATAGAAAGCCATTTGCTGGTTTCTTCCAGCAGCGTTTTTATTAAATGGTAAATAATTTTCGGGTTTTTTTTAAAGAGCAAAGAGAAAACCTGACTCCGTCTCTTTATCAAACAAATCCGTTTCATCTGTGACTGTAAGCTGAGTATCTCTCGCACTCAACGAGCATCATGAGGAGAGTCCAGCACTCGTATGGCCCCTAGGTGGGGTGTGTGTGTGTGTGTGTGTGTGTGTGTGTGTGTGTGTGTAAGTGAAGTGCGAGGCCTGTCATGCTGCTCTGAGCTCCCGTGAGGCTCGTCGCCTCCATGAATAATAATCTGTGCACCAGCGAGAGGCAGCACAGCCTGCCGTGCCATTCCTCAGCAATTCATTTCAATGAAGCACAACGCCAGATTGATTTATCGCTGAAAGCGCAGAGGGGAGAGTGAGTGAGAGCACGTGTGTGAGGGAGACCGAGCGATGGAGGAGTGGGACAGAAGTGTTCTCAGCGTATCACACCAGACTACTGTAGACAGACACAGATAGATTCTCAACCTGACACATTTTCTCGTCTGACCCGCGCTGTTTTCAGCTTCCTCTCCCTCGGTGTCTTTTCTCTCGCGATCCTCCCACGCGCTCGCGTCTTCCTGTCTCTCGAATCCTAAACGAAAGGCTTTGCTCAGCATCCGTCGGGCCACGTGGATTTCCGTTATGCGTGGTGGGTGTGAGAGTCAGCGCAGCTGTGTGACTGAAATGAAATCAGCGAGCAGGCTGTGATGCAGGAAGAACAGCAGCGCGTGCTTCCTCGTTCAGTTTGTACTATTTATACACACGTGTTCGGGGGACTCCTGGGTTCCAAGTTATTGTAAGCTCTTGATGACAATTTCTAGACTCGGTGTCTAAAATAGGACTCATAACATCTGGACACCCAAAAAAAAAACCCTAACCGTGAACAATTTTGATGTTTGGACGGATTTCTTAGGAATATTATAATAAACGTAAATCAATACGAGCTGCACTTGGACTGAACATTTAGTGGCACAAAACTAGAATAAAGAAAGACTCGAGCGGATTTTTTATGGATTGTATGACCATCTATACGCACCGTATATCTGTGTGCACTCCACTGTCTCGTGCTTGTGATTTCAGGTGTCGGCAAACCAGAAAACTGCTTGTTTATTGTTTACAGGGTACCTGCTGTTAGTTTGTGGTACGAGCTATTCAAAACGAGCGCAAAATGATCACGACGTCATCTGTCCATGCCGTATTTTAAAGTGCGTGTGAGCGTTACGACTCCAGGCATGCTCAGAGACGTGTTGCGTCTCCGATTGGCCGTACCAGTCTGGTAGTGCCGCCAAGTCATTGGATCGGCTGGGCTACATCACCGGCCCGTGCATCATAACACGTTACCAGCAGGTGCCGAGCCGCACAAACAACAAGCGCAGAAATCGCGGAAAACGTTTCTTTCCGGTTCCTGAACGGACTGTCGACAGGAAAGCCGAGTCGGCGAAACGTTAGCCACGTAAGCCATTTTTGGATTCGCCGTGACGCTCATCTCTGTCAGCGTTCTCGTCCTGAGAGTCACTAGAATGTGACGTCTCACTGTCTCCAAAAGAGACGTCATCCAAACCCCGCCCAACGTATTAACGTCACCTGTGGGGAAAAACTGCTTATTCTCGTAGTTCAGCACTAACCGCCGGCTTGACCGCCGTCACATAGCAGAAAATCCCAGTTACAGAATTCATCCTGGGTCCTGGGCTCGGCGAGGGCGTGTCTGGCAGAACATAAATCTTTACATTCTCACCTTTGATGAAATTTCTTTAATTTAAACCCGAGCTTCAATTTGTAACCCACTCAAGTTTTAATTTGGCCATCACAGAAAGTGACTCACCATCAGACCAATCAGATTCAAGAACTCAGTAGTGGTAGTATAGAAATTAAGATCTGTGTTGGGTTTCACGACCTGGTGGTTTGGACAGCTAGCTCTGACTTCCGCGGAGTTCCGGTTGAGGCCGTGGCTGTTGGCTCAACGTTAAACGGAGGCGAAAGGAAATGGCTGCCGATTAGACCTCCAGCAAACCTAGAACTCCGCACACTTCCCGTAAACCAGAAGTGCTGCTGAATCTAATCTACGCCCTGACATTTGATTTTTGCTTTCGGGACGTTCCGGAATCCTGCTGTCGCTTTCGTTTAAGGTCTTAACTGCCAGGCAGGAGGAGAAGTGCATTAGCCGGGTGTGTCAGCAGCATGTCCGCCCTGAGGCGCGGGACTCCCACGCGGAAACCACGATCATGTAATCGCGCTTCTCCAGTCCAGGTTCCAAAGTCCTAACAAGGGAGGCGCCGTTGGCGGGAAGGTTAACGTTTTACGGGCGCGTTCTATCTTCATTCATTGTCGGTTGTACTCGGTCAG
>JBCNYG010000020.1:37793872-37796608 GCA_039654305.1 Porochilus rendahli
TTTCATGACCAATCAGAATTGTGGATTTCGTGACGGATGTGAAAACACGCCTTGAGGTCTTGGTACAAGTGGATCGTCCAAAAGAAACTCAATAACATGGAGGGGATGAGTCATCAGATCAGATCATCACACACACACACACACACACACACACCTTGTTGACAGGACCAAAGCCAAAAGGTACGTTTTTAACCGCGAGATGACATCAAAGCGGATCATCTTCAGCCCGCGTCCAGCTGACCGAGTACAACCGACAATGAATGAAGATAGAACGCGCCCGTAAAACGTTAACCTTCCCGCCAACGGCGCCTCCCTTGTTAGGACTTTGGAACCTGGACTGGAGAAGCGCGATTACATGATCGTGGTTTCCGCGTGGGAGTCCCGCGCCTCAGGGCGGACATGCTGCTGACACACCCGGCTAATGCACTTCTCCTCCTGCCTGGCAGTTAAGACCTTAAACGAAAGCGACAGCAGGATTCCGGAACGTCCCGAAAGCAAAAATCAAATGTCAGGGCGTAGATTAGATTCAGCAGCACTTCTGGTTTACGGGAAGTGTGCGGAGTTCTAGGTTTGCTGGAGGTCTAATCGGCAGCCATTTCCTTTCGCCTCCGTTTAACGTTGAGCCAACAGCCACGGCCTCAACCGGAACTCCGCGGAAGTCAGAGCTAGCTGTCCAAACCACCAGGTCGTGAAACCCAACACAGATCTTAATTTCTATACTACCACTACTGAGTTCTTGAATCTGATTGGTCTGATGGTGAGTCACTTTCTGTGATGGCCAAATTAAAACTTGAGTGGGTTACAAATTGAAGCTCGGGTTTAAATTAAAGAAATTTCATCAAAGGTGAGAATGTAAAGATTTATGTTCTGCCAGACACGCCCTCGCCGAGCCCAGGACCCAGGATGAATTCTGTAACTGGGATTTTCTGCTATGTGACGGCGGTCAAGCCGGCGGTTAGTGCTGAACTACGAGAATAAGCAGTTTTTCCCCACAGGTGACGTTAATACGTTGGGCGGGGTTTGGATGACGTCTCTTTTGGAGACAGTGAGACGTCACATTCTAGTGACTCTCAGGACGAGAACGCTGACAGAGATGAGCGTCACGGCGAATCCAAAAATGGCTTACGTGGCTAACGTTTCGCCGACTCGGCTTTCCTGTCGACAGTCCGTTCAGGAACCGGAAAGAAACGTTTTCCGCGATTTCTGCGCTTGTTGTTTGTGCGGCTCGGCACCTGCTGGTAACGTGTTATGATGCACGGGCCGGTGATGTAGCCCAGCCGATCCAATGACTTGGCGGCACTACCAGACTGGTACGGCCAATCGGAGACGCAACACGTCTCTGAGCATGCCTGGAGTCGTAACGCTCACACGCACTTTAAAATACGGCATGGACAGATGACGTCGTGATCATTTTGCGCTCGTTTTGAATAGCTCGTACCACAAACTAACAGCAGGTACCCTGTAAACAATAAACAAGCAGTTTTCTGGTTTGCCGACACCTGAAATCACAAGCACGAGACAGTGGAGTGCACACAGATATACGGTGCGTATAGATGGTCATACAATCCATAAAAAATCCGCTCGAGTCTTTCTTTATTCTAGTTTTGTGCCACTAAATGTTCAGTCCAAGTGCAGCTCGTATTGATTTACGTTTATTATAATATTCCTAAGAAATCCGTCCAAACATCAAAATTGTTCACGGTTAGGGTTTTTTTTTTGGGTGTCCAGATGTTATGAGTCCTATTTTAGACACCGAGTCTAGAAATTGTCATCAAGAGCTTACAATAACTTGGAACCCAGGAGTCCCCCGAACACGTGTGTATAAATAGTACAAACTGAACGAGGAAGCACGCGCTGCTGTTCTTCCTGCATCACAGCCTGCTCGCTGATTTCATTTCAGTCACACAGCTGCGCTGACTCTCACACCCACCACGCATAACGGAAATCCACGTGGCCCGACGGATGCTGAGCAAAGCCTTTCGTTTAGGATTCGAGAGACAGGAAGACGCGAGCGCGTGGGAGGATCGCGAGAGAAAAGACACCGAGGGAGAGGAAGCTGAAAACAGCGCGGGTCAGACGAGAAAATGTGTCAGGTTGAGAATCTATCTGTGTCTGTCTACAGTAGTCTGGTGTGATACGCTGAGAACACTTCTGTCCCACTCCTCCATCGCTCGGTCTCCCTCACACACGTGCTCTCACTCACTCTCCCCTCTGCGCTTTCAGCGATAAATCAATCTGGCGTTGTGCTTCATTGAAATGAATTGCTGAGGAATGGCACGGCAGGCTGTGCTGCCTCTCGCTGGTGCACAGATTATTATTCATGGAGGCGACGAGCCTCACGGGAGCTCAGAGCAGCATGACAGGCCTCGCACTTCACTTACACACACACACACACACACACACACACACACACACACACCCCACCTAGGGGCCATACGAGTGCTGGACTCTCCTCATGATGCTCGTTGAGTGCGAGAGATACTCAGCTTACAGTCACAGATGAAACGGATTTGTTTGATAAAGAGACGGAGTCAGGTTTTCTCTTTGCTCTTTAAAAAAAACCCGAAAATTATTTACCATTTAATAAAAACGCTGCTGGAAGAAACCAGCAAATGGCTTTCTATGGTTTTAAACTCTCCTGTGCAGAGAGAGAGAGAGAGAGAGAGAGAGAGAGAGAGAGAGAGAGAGAGATACAAAAAAAAAAAAACCTCTTTTCTACACAGAACCAATCACCCC
>JBCNYG010000020.1:37859354-37872423 GCA_039654305.1 Porochilus rendahli
GTGTGTGTGTGTGTGTGTGTGTGTGGGTGTAGGCTGCAGAAGCCCCAATCAGAGACAGGGCACAGTGAGGGGCCAGGCCAGGCATTGATTAAAGCTTTCACTCTTAATACAACTAATTGTTCAGTGAGACAGAGCAGGAAAGCTAATTCAGGTTGATGCAGGAAGCCCGGGAGCCGGACGAATCACAACGACCGAATCAGGATTGATTTACAAGGACACCCTCCTCCTCCCCCCCTCCTCCTAAAAAAAAAAATCCATATTCATGTCAAAAGATGAAATTGAAATAAATGAAAGCGCAGACCTGGGTCTTTCTGGAAGCGCTGCGCGAAGACAAATTCCCCATCAGCGTTAATTGTTAAAACAAATTTCATTTGATCAGGCGTAATTACTGAGCACTTTATAATCCTGAATAATGTCAAATTGCGAGGCTAACTGTTGCTTTGAACGGGTTTAACAGCCCCAGTGCTACACGATCGCGATCCCCTTTGAGCCCGACTCTGAGTTGACTCCAGCCGACCGCAATTAGTGAAGAAAAACAGCATGGCTGTCGGGGGGAGGGGGGGGGTGGATTGATTGGGGAGGGGGGTGTTGTGTGGATTGAGGAGAGGAGGGGGGAGGACACACGGGCACAAACGTTTTCTGTGTTTCTGAGAGAAAAACCATCAGCAAGTGTAAAGGGCTGAAAGAATGCAGAAAGTGAAACCAGGCAGCTTGTTCCGTTAAAGACGATTTAAGCGTTTTTCCCTCATGGGCTGCTCCGCAGAGACACACCGCGATCACAAACACGCTGGGGTTTTTCTTTTTTTTACGCCTCAGGTGCCCCAGTGAGACGACGCCTCCGGTCCCAGTGCAGCACCGGCATCACCGATAATTAGACACCTCAAGTTTGTAAAATCCCTTTTGGAAAGTCAACTCACTATGGATGATTGCATCAGCTAAATGACATGCAAAGTGTCCCAACAATAATCCAGAACAAACAGCCGAAACAAACGGCACGCACAGGTATAACGAGGTTAGACACTGCTACCGTAACTCCATCAGTACTTTGGCAAACTTCATCCTAAACGGGGCGCAGGGAGGCCGGAGCCTCTCTCAGCTGACCCTGGGCGAAGGCGTCGTACACCCGGAACAGCTCACCAATTCAAACCCAACACACACACACACACACACACACACAAGACCTAGGGGCACACTCATGTCTAGGGGCAATCGGGAACAGTCACTTAGCTTCATGTACATATCTGTGGAATGTTGGAGGAAACCGGCACTCTCTGAGGAAACCCACAAACATGCAAACTCCGCACACGCAAAAAACCCCGCCCTTGCCAAGCCCAGGACTCGAACCCAGGACTAACTACTAACTACTACGCCAGCCTTAAATTAAATATTTTATTGGACTGCCTTTAGCCTTTAATGTTTCGACAAACTTACGCAACATCACAGCATTTATTTCCACCCAGTGTCGGGTTCGTTTCTCACCGACGTCTTGAATCGATGAGTCTTCTCCGGCACATCCCGAACTCTTTCGACAGGGTTAAGGTCGGGACTCTGGGGTGCCGATACATATGTGAAAATGATCCCTCGTGCTCCCTGAACCGCTCTTGGGTAGTATTTGAACCGCAAGTTTATATCGAGGCTAAATGTACTTCATGAAAATATTAGAGGGTACGACTATTTTTCTGGGCCGGGCAGCAAACGTTTTATCACAAAGTCAAAGATCTTAGAGATAATTAATCATTACACGAAACTTCACGAGATGCGACGTCTATCAGTTAACCCTATAAGTACCGCTGAGGTATGCGGAGTCATGCAAGCACACTGGGACGGGTACGAGCAGCCGATCGGGGTGTGATGTTTAAAAAAGTCAGCGTTTTTCTTATCCAGACGGGGTTCCGGTTGTCCTGCCTTCAGAAACAACACACCCTGGTCACATGACCTGGCCTTTTATTATTTTAAACTCTTTGAAACAACTCTTTTATCTGTTTAGACTGCTGCAGGCTGCTGTTTTTATTGGGACACGTCCCACTCTACACCCTTCGTTTATCACATAAAGCCTTTTGTTCAGTCAGGAACAAAATGATGCAATCGAATTAAGTGGAGGAAAAACATACAAATATTTTTGCATACACACACACACAGACACACACAGACACACACACACACACACACACCCTACACCAGGCTACTGTACTTTCCTTATCACGTGGTCCGCTTAGCCAGATGCCGACCCCCAGCTGGTCGGAGCGTTATTATGCACGTATGCGAGTTTAATGAATGAATTCCACCCACGCGGTCATCAGTAATGAAGCTTCTGCTCTTTGTAACGCAGGCCGTCCTGGTGAGTCTTGTGGGCCTGGCGTCTGCCACAGGTGGGTGTTCGGGTGAATGGAGTGCTCAGCCTGGGTTCCTTTCATGCCCCGGACACCTGCACCAGGCACAAAGGCCAGAGCATTTGTGCCATTGTAGAGGAGAGAGAGTGAGGAGAAAGACCTCAGCCGCATGGAAACAAAGTAGCACAAATGGGCCACGGCCAGGCCACAGCTGGAGAGCACGCTGATGGACGGCATGCTGGGTGGTCTGAGCGAGGGGGAGAGAGAACAAAAGCGACAGATGAATATCTGGAACAGGGCTACGAGGAAATCCCGATATCTGGGTGATTCTGTGATTGGGGGGACTTTAGCCGTTGCAACTTTGACTCACTTTTTGAGAAAACACGCATTTAACCGGTTAACAAAACATTTCGTTTCGTTTCTTTTTGCTGAAAATGGATGCATGTCTCAGTGAAGAAAGCACAGCAAAGTGTTAAGAGCTAGCATAAGGAATTAGCATGGATTCTTCCAGTTTCTAATTTGCGACTCGATCTTTTGAAAACTTGTCGGCAAATTACTTTATGGAGCGGACGCCTCTGAAAGTGCAAACGCAGACAACTGTTCGTTTCCATGACTGTTTTTTTTTTTTCTACACACACCATGGCAACGGTGTCAACCGTATGGACGGAGAATCAAATAGCAAGTCAGCGATTACACTGCCGACAAACGCAGAGTTCCGCTAGATCACGTCACGTACGGGGTAGAGGGTCACACGTTCAGTGGTCACGTCAGTCTGAACACTGGATGTCCTACTATATGATATGGTAATGGCGGGTCAGTGGTTGGGGCTCTGGGTTACTAATCAGTAGGTCATGGGTTCAAGCCCCAGTGCCATCAAACTGTGAATGTTGGGTCCTTAACATTCAAATGCTCAGCTGGGTAAATGTATGTTGCTCTGGATATCGGTGCCTGACAATTGCCATGAAGGAGAAAGAAGAAATGCACACACTTCTTTCTTCTTAGGATCGTCAGGAAATTTGGTCGACGCAACTTCCTGCCAACATATGACAACGTGACGTCTTTCTTTCTTTATTTATTAATTTTCACCAAATTGTTCGTAGGGCAAGCCAGAATGGCGGCGTAGCGGTTAGCATGTCCGCCTCACAGCAAGAGGTTCCTTGGTTCGAGTCCCGGGCTCGGGAGTTTCTCTCGGGGGTTTTTCTCCGGGTTCTCCGGTTTCCTTCCACAGTCCAAAGACATACACCGTAGGTTAATTCACTGTTCAAAATCGCCCCTATGTGTGGATATGAGTGTGAATGGTTGTGTGTATGTGTTGGCCCTGCGATGGTCTGATGAGCTGTTCAGGGTGTCTTCTCAGTGTTGGCTGAGATAGGCTCCAGCCTCTTAACAAACATACACACAACCATTCACACTCAAACCTAGGGGCACTTTGGAACAGCCAAAACGTCTAGTGTGTGTGTCTCGGGACTGTGGGAGGAAACCAGGGTACCCAGAAGAAACCGCCGCGAGCACAGGGAAAACATGCACACTGCACACAGAACCTCCTGAGCCTGAGACTCGAACCTTCTCGCTGTGAGGCGGACGTGCTAACCACTACGCCACCGTGCCATGACTTGGTTGCGATTTATTAAGATTAATTACGGATTAACTGAATATGAGAACAGTGAAGAAGGAACTTGGCGTTTATTTAATTTTCGTGGAGGATTTTTAAAGGTAGTACTATGATAATAATTCTAGGAGGAAACCCGATCTACGATGAATTAACGATTCGCAAGCTTCGCACTGACCAATCCAGAATTCAGTCCAGTGCAACGAGATCGTCTGACTCATACGATTCACAGCCCGCGTGCGATGAACCTCCCACTTAGCGCTCTACTTAACTCCGAGTGAAGTAGCATTAGGTGCGGGGAAGCGATTTTTTTCATGCAGCGTAAAGGTTGCGTGACCGACGTTTGCTCTCTGGCTGACAGTAAGGCATGTGAGTGGCTCTTCCTTTCAGCCCTGGCCATTTAAAAAGACGTTTATATTCAGCTGTTGTCCTCAAGCGGCCATTTTAATTAATCCTCCGGTATTATTAATTGCAGGTCAATTGAGTGTGGTGTCTGTGAAGAATACTTTATCACCCTTCTACAGAACAGGGCCATTCACGTGCAGACTGGAATACCTAACGCGTTTCTTTTTTTCTTTTCTACACAGCTTATCAGTGCTGCTGTGTGGTTTGCATAAAAAAAAAAGAGCTAATTCTTGCGGGAGGTCTGTGCCTTTTTGCATATCCCACGGGACCTTGGAATTTAGCTACATATGTCTTTTTTAATAGGCTGTTTTCTGTCTCTACACTGAGGTTTTTCTTTTACTAAATGAGCTCAGCTCGTCTGCTCCGTCGCTGCACCAGCCTGATTTGCAAGTGAAAAGGCTTGATTGTACTTGAACTAACTGAATAAGCAAAGCGAAGGGTCAGGCTAAAAGAGAAGCGAGCAGGAGCGAAGGTGCTTCGGTGTGTGCAACACGAACTCGTCGCTCGCTTGGGGCAGGTCAGATTTCATCCTGACACTCGAAGACGTTAATAAGAGTAAAACGGGGGATTAGTGCCTCAGGTGTCGGCCTGGTTGGTGGCTCCCTACAGACTAGATTCTGTCCGAGCTTGTCTTTTCATCAGCTCTCATTACGGATTCCAGGATTTTGGTGCCATGATACACGAATATGCGTCGGAAGATAAGTGACAAAGGATTAAACACATAACGTTTCCTTCATGACAACCTGCAGTCTGTGCGCTTGATTATTAAATAAATAACATCTACAGAGCACTACAAATCCACTATACACTCAAACTTTATTTTGAGTCATTAGGGCCTGTGGTGTAGTGCTTAGGGTGCTGGCATTATAATCTAGAGGTAATGGGTTCGAATCCCTGTTAGACCCACGCCGTGCAAAGATCCCTGGACAAGGTCTTAACCACAAGTGTGCCTCTGTCCTCCCAGCAGTATAAATGGGTACCAGTAAAAATACTGGGAAGTTAGCCTGCGGTGGACTAGCGTCCCATCCAGAAGGAGCACGCTACGGGACTTGGGGATTAAGCTCCGGCCCGATGAGAAACAAGGATCGGCTGTAAAAAGCCCAAAAGACTTTACTGCATTTTGAAATGCGTATAATCACTCATTCACTCACTTATTTGTCGAACTGCTTAATCCTATTAGGGTTGCTGGTAGGCTGGAGCCTATCTCAGCCGAAACTGGGCGAAGGCAGGGTACACCCTGAACAGCTCATTAGTCCATTGCTGGGCTAACACACAAACAAACACAGTCACTTTCACACTGACTCCTAGGGCCAATTTGGAACAGCAATTTGCCTGTCTTTGGATTGCGGGAGGAAACTGGAGTACCCAGAGGAAACCCGCGCAAGCCGAGGGAGAAGGTCCAACTCAGGACTTTCTTGTTGTGAGGTGGACATGCTAACCACAACGCCACCGTGCCGCCACCGTATTTAATCTACTTAACATCACCTCCATTTCCACAAGTCGTCCATTTTGGTTCTGAACAATTTACATTATATTTCATTCATTCAACCCCGTTCCTTGAACACACTCGCACCAATGCATGATTTGAAATATGCAAAATGTTGCATAATATATTATACAGTATATTCCAGAAATATTAAACAAACTAGGAAGGCACGGTCTTCATGGTATCACTTGGTTGGTGGTGCCTGTTGATTAGTGGTGTTGCAGACTCCGAGGCCTTTCACAACAGGTGTACATATACTCAGATAATGTGACATTGGTTAATTAATTATATAACTTCTGAAGATAATTGGTAGCTCCAGATCTCAGGACTTCATTGCAAAGCGGTTGAATACAAATGCATGCACCTCTTTTCTGAGCCAACAAGACTTTATATGGTAAACATTTTATTATTTCTCCAATGCTAGAACCTCATAAACACTGTCCTGTGATTAGAATAATATTAATAATCCAAACATTATACTATGTAAAAAAGTATAATATGGCTGGAAGGCTCATTGAGGTTCACAGCTGTGTGTGTGTGTGTGTGTGTGTGTGTGTGTGTAACTTCATTAGGTCACTGTGACTGTGCAGTGCTTCACCTCAAAACCATTTACAGCTAATCACCATGGCAAGGCCATTACCACTGAGGCGGGGCAGAGGGATGGAGTAGAGAGGAGCAGAGTATAACCCAGCAACATAGCCCTGTTATGCAGGGTGTGTGTGTGTGTGTGTGCATGAAGAACTCGTCCAGATGGACTTGATCAGACAGCTCAATTTTCTTTGACAGGAGGATCTTCTGCAGCCTATATAGCAACATTAACACACATTGCGACCAGTTTTTATACGCCGCCTTCTTTATATCTTTTTTTCACAGCAGACATGAAACATCCATAGCATATGCCACCCTGTGGAGTCTGGTGTTTACGGAGCCCCCTAAAAGTGCTACTTATGTATTCACTGGCAATAACACATTGGGTTAGGACGCTAAACTATTGCAAGGAATGCAAAGCCAGATCGAAAACAAATGCCCCACTGTAACCCTTAAGGGCCTCTATAGACCGTTGCTTTATGTAAAGCATAACTAATGACAAAACCTCCATGTTAGTACCTGGCTAGCTAGCTACCACTGATTATGCCCTCGAAATATAGCAACACCACAGGCATGCAATGGTATTTTACAGCATTTATCTGTCATGTCATATCTGTCTGAACCCCTTAATCCTTCGACGAGAATCAGTAAGGCTGTAGCCTAAGCTAGCCGATGCTAGGCGAAGGCAGGTTACACCCTGAACCATTTGCCAGACCATTACAGGACAACACATGCAACAATTCACACACATATTTACACCTAGGGACAATTTGGAACAGCTGATTCGTATAATGTGCATGTCTTTGGACTGTGGGAGGAAACCGGAGTACCCGGAGGAAACCCACTCAAACCGGGAGAAAGCATACAAGCTCCAAACAGAAACGACCAAGCCCGGGACTCAAACCCAGGCTCTTGCTGTGAGGGGGACGTGCTAACCAGAACATCACTTCAGTGCCGTTATAATTTCCATCTTGTCATCATTTTCCAGCAATTATTTAGTTTTAGTTGGGACACTGCATGTGACATTCTGCCAATATAAAGAACGCCATCACAACATTTCCGGAAAGTGGTGAAGACATCAGGACAATGTAGCAGCCGCGTTATAACGTAAATGACGTCCTCTGAATCAACAATACTCTGGAATTTCACTCTGTATGATGCTATAGTTTATTCTTATGGAAGTTCTTGCTTCTCTCATCGCCTACTGATCGACCTAGGCACTCTGTGATACTACACACTCCTTAACATCATCACCCCCCTTCATACTGTGACAGAGAGGGCCACTAGCACCCTGGGACACCCCACCTGCAGAGCTTTACACGCTGCTTCAGGTTTTTTTTCCATTCCTTTGTTATGAGAAACAAAAAGCCGACAGTGGCTGGCGAGGGAACGGCTGTTCATGGCTGTGATAACAGGAACTAACTTGTTCCACAATTTTAAATGTAACTATTAATGGACAAAAATAATAATTTCCTTCTTTATTTCATAAAATAATAATGTAAAGAAAGGTGTAATTGTAAGACACTTCAGAATACTTTATCTCTCTCTATCAAGAAGGTCCTGGGTCTGAGTCTTGGGTTCGGCAAGGGAGTGGAGTGTGTATGATCTTCCTGTACCTGTGTGGGTTTCCTCCAGGCACTCGAGTTTCCTCCCACAGTCCAAACACATGGACGTTAAGCTAATTGGTTGTTCCAAATCACCACTTGATGTGAGTGTGAATGGTTGTGTGTGTGTGTGTGTGTGTTGGCTCTGCGATGGACTGAGGATTTCTTAAGGGTGTATCCCGCCTTCATGCAGAGTTGGTCTCCCAGCATCCCTAGAAGGATTAAGCGGTTAGGCGAAGGGAGGAATGAATGAATGAATGTGTATCTGTTAATGGTACAGCTGAAGAAATTTCACTACCAATTTTAAACAAAACAAAATTCAAGAAAAAGAAAAAAATTCAAAACATCCAATCACATTGGTGCCGAGAAAAGATCCTCCTGTGACCCGAGAAAGAAACCTTACAACAAGCTGAAACTTAAAAGCAGAACACATTAGTTGCTGATGAAAATTTCATGAGTAGCTTTAAACCAGAGGCAATTCAGGCCGTTCAGAGGCGAGAGCCGTCGGTGATCCGATGTTTAATGTCTATCAGGGGGACTGGTGATGGCACGGGGAGAGATACGAGAAAGGTAAGAAGTTCAATATGAGCACATGGGAGAATGCAGGGTAATCAGGAAAGAGCAGAATTTTTGCTCTGTCTCTCTCTCTCTCGCTCACACACACACACACACACACACACACGGGAACATAAGATTTAAATAAAAAGCACACGAAAATTCGGTTTTTGAGACTTTTGTTTAAATTGTGATGGACTAGGTGAGCCTCGAGCCAAGCTAAGCACTATGTAGCTAACAGTGTCTATTTAGCTTACTTATTCAGAAGATAATACATACTAATCTGTACGCATAAATTTGCTTTAGTATATACTACATGGAAACGCAAGAAAAACAAACTAAAACAATATTTTTATGGTTAAAATTTCCTTTTTAATTGTGGGGATGCTGTCCCCGGCTGTTTCAGTTAACTGTGAGAAGAGTTTCAATTCAAGCAGAATCCACTCAGGCAGCAGGGTAGCGTAGTAGTTAGCATGTTTGCCTTACGCCAAAAAAGGTCCTGGGTTCGAGTCCCAGGCTCAGGCGTTTCTGTGTGGAGTTTGCATGTTCTCCTGCGCTTGTGTGGGTTTCCTCCGGCTACTCAGGTTTCCTCCCACAGTCCAAAGACATGCAGATTAAGCAAATTGTCTGCCATGCTCCCCAGTCCTTATGTTCTCTGGTCCTATTAAATTAATGGAACTTCAAAGTAACAATTCATGGAATATTCTTGATTTCTCATTTTCAATGTTAGTAGGGTTAGGGTTAGGGTTAGGGTTAGGGTTAAGGTTTGGGTTAGGGTTAGGGTTAGGGTTAGGGGTTGGGTTAGGGTTACTGGCAGTAAGACATAGACCCTGGTTGAAAGTATGAATGGTCGTGTGTGTGTTGCCCTACGATGGTCTTTTCAGGGTGTACACCACCGTTGCTAGTGTCGTCTGAGAATCTCCAGTCCCCCCTGTGACCAATCAGAATAGTGGACCAATCAGATTTCTTTGTTCCAGTGTAGAACATACACATTTTTTAAAATAATTGATTCTTCCTATAGAGCACGTACAGCATTTTTAATCAGTAATATTTTGTAAATAGCCATGTGCTGTAATAAGTGGGTTCCTGGGGGTGGGGGTGGTTCGGGGTCCTGTTCACCCTGTCAGAGTTTATTTTGTGATACTAAACCGTTCTTGTTTGCTTTTCTTGTTGTGCCTCTTTAACTGACTGTATCACGTATTTCAGGCTCGGTTCTTGAATTCTGTCTCACGTTTAAGCTGCTTCGGATAAATATAAATAATTACAGTATAAATGTCATAGAAAAGAGCCGTAATACTTTTTCGTTACATATCACAATGAATAACTCTCATGAGAGAGCTTCGTTTGAACCACGATGATAAAAAGCTCTTTTGTTTTCTTTATGAATTTACATTAGGCCTGTCGGCCCTATTTGAATTCGCCCCGAGGCAGCCCATTAGGCAATGGAAGGGTGACTCATCACGAAAAGAGATTACATGCGTTCTCATTCGGCTCAAGTTGTCAACAGTCTTATACTTAACACTTGGCTATTTTTTTCCATTTCATCACCCATTGCACGAACAGCAATCCCGTATAGTCGTAGGCTCGTGAGGTGGAGAGCAAGCCACGAGTGAACGATCTGAGCTGAGTCACTCGGTCCTCCAGTGACAGTGGCCAACGCGCACTACGGCATGAGTGTGTGAAAACAGCGCCATACCTACGTTCAGCTGAACCCGATCCAATCCACCCAATAACTCACCCACTTCACCATGATCTCCTCATGCAGCGCCGAACCATCCCACACGGAGGCTTCGCATGGAGGAGGAGTGTGTTTCAACCAGAGGAAGTTTGGAACAGTGTTTTGCAAGGCCTGCAACCGTCTCTGACATCTTTGTACACTTTTTTGGCCGCGAGCTTCAGTATGTTGTAACTCGAACCATTAACGTGTTGAAAAATGTTGAAAAGTGAAAACTTTATGGGTTTCTAAGTGAAGAAAGTGAAGTTTTTGGATGGACAGAGATGCGAGGGCAGTGAAGATAACCTTATAGCCACACTTTATCACTCCAGGACGAAATATTGAGTAAAAAGTAGCCTACAGTAAGCAGAACAGAGATTTTCTTTTCTACTTAAAGTCTCTAAGGCTAAATATGTTATTTTTTTTAATGGCTCATCTTATTTTCTTTGTATATTGGATGGTTTGATTCTTGAAACTGATTTTTAAAATTAATTATTGTTGATAGTATAGACAACATGGTAACGGCACTATCTGATTGGTCCACTATCTAAAGTTATTATCCTCATTATCACTTTATATTATCATATTAACAAATGAGATATTTTCTCATTGCCCTACGATGGCCAGGCGAGCTGTCCAGGGTGTACTCTGCCCTCACCCAGAGTCGGCTGAGATTTTCTAATTAGGAAAAAGCGGTTCAGAAGATAAATGAATATTTTCTCATTTCTTATTGGTGGAAAGCCATCAAATAATTGTTGGAATTCGTCTACCAGTTGAATTATTGCATCATTGCCATAGGATAAGTTTCGATTGGATATGCAACCTGGTGATCTAGTGAACTGTGACACTTTTTATTGATGAATATTAAAACAATTTTAAAATCTGGTCTTCAAATAATAAGGAGAGTTATTTGGTCTTGGAGGGTGTTATCCACCTCAGACAAATAATTCAGTAACTGCTTATTATCCCGAGTGGATAACGCCTCAATCAAAATGATGGACATTCATGGTTTGTCATGGTCACTTGGAGTGTCATCATTATCGCACTTTAAAGTTGAAAAATACTCTGTAAAAGTCATGTTTCCGTTTGTTCTTCTTGTGTTTCTATGTTGTGTACACTGAAACTCTGAACGAGTATTAAAACACGGCGTTACGAGAGTGTGTTTATCTCCGTTCATGTGTAGTATATACTAAAACTCTAGTTCTGAATGAATTCAAAAGAGGCTGTTAGACAGACAGAGCTTATGCTCATGGAGCACATAAAGCTCACTTAACCTGCCTCTGTCATGGTTAATATATCTTAAAACGAAATTTGTTTTAGTGCACTTTTTATGTTTGTGTGTAGTATACACTGAAATAATTATTCACACAGGCTTGGCGGACGGTGCGGAATTTAATATTTATCTCGGAGACTATTAAGCAGCATCCACCTCGTTTTTTGGCGAATAACTGATAACTGGGCATTTTTATGGAACGTGACCACGGCCTCAAAACACACCTTTCATGTATATAGGAGTACTTAATTATTGTGCAGGAGGAGCAGGAGGAGCTTGAAATCAACACTTAACAGTAAAGGCACTTCTTTATTCTGATTGGTTGAACGTTGACAGTAATTTCTCTCATTTCTTTTCAGACTCCGAAGCATCACATGGACATATCAGCTGATATCGAAGTGAAGCTGCGATAATACGGAAAGAAATTTGGACAGATTTTACAAAGATTGTTGCAAATTCTTGAAAAAGTAAATCACTGATCCCACCTTTAAACACTGATGTGTACATTATATTATACATTATATACATTATAGACGTGCCAATACGAGAATCAGGGTTTTTTTTAACAGGAACATGAAGAAGAAGAAGAGAATGTAAGGGTGTAAGAGAAAAGGGAAGGGACTGTCACACTGATTGGTGATAAAAATGTCAGTTTCCTTCAATATCCCAGCTCTCAGGTGTGAACTCTATGGAGACATAGGCGTAAGGCGTAGTGGGTGGTATGATATCTCGCTAGTTATCCACTAAATGATTTTAATGTGATCTGGCGTTATATGAGCAGAGAGAGAGAGAGAGAGAAATGACAGAGGCTCGGCTAAATCTGGAAAATGTTCTGACTCACAAAAAAACATCAATGTCCTGATAAAATGTGACAGCCAGATTATTACTGTCATTACACAGAAGCGTAATTATCTGTACTCTAGCCGCTGAAAAACCCCAGAAATATCTGTGAGTGTGTGTGTGTGTGTGTGTGTGTGTGTGGTCAGGGTAACCCTTACACTATTACACCTACAGTGTAGGCATGGCACTGATGCAACCCTCCTCTACGCTCTTAGTCAGGCCTAGAACAAGCAGTACACCGTGTGCATTTGTGTGTGTGTGTGTGTGTGTGTGTGTGTGTGTGTTTTAATCACAACACTATAACCACACGTTCTCCCACCAGCCTTGGGTGACTGATGAGGCGTGAACTTAGACTCAGAGCATGCTATGATGCCAAGCCGTGATTGGGTCATCTGAGAAAAGTCTGATGCAGTGTGTGAGGAACACACTGAATCCGTGTGTGTGTGTGTGTGTGTGTGTGGAAAGATCGAGGTGGAAAACAAATAGTTTTGTACAGGGGGGTGCCAAAGGGTTGTGTTGGGGATGGTGACTTCACTGAGAGAATGTTCTGGTGTGTGTGTGTGTGTGTGTGTGTGTGTCCCAAACTTTGACTGACTCAAACCCAGAATATGTATTTGCAAACTATAACTTTTAGGTGTTGATACCACTGTCAAGAGAAAAAACTA
>JBCNYG010000020.1:38039999-38051373 GCA_039654305.1 Porochilus rendahli
GCCTGGCGAGCTGTCCAGGGTGTACCCCGCCCTCGGCCAGAGTCGGCTGAGATGGGCGCCAGCCTCCCCGCGACCCTGATTAGGAATAAGCGGTTCGGAAAATGAATGA
This sequence comes from Porochilus rendahli, assembly GCA_039654305.1. Classification (NCBI taxonomy): domain Eukaryota; kingdom Metazoa; phylum Chordata; class Actinopteri; order Siluriformes; family Plotosidae; genus Porochilus; species Porochilus rendahli. The sequence goes on from JBCNYG010000020.1 coordinate 38,040,109, forward strand.
AAGAAATCGTGTTTGTGTTCCGAGTACTTTACAGCTAGTTATGATTTATTGTCTGTTTAATTTTGAGCCTATTAAGCTTTTTCCAAATCATTTATTAATGTATTTATTTACTTATTTTAAAAGGTTGACGGGTTGTAGCTAGGTGTTTGTGACAGGAGCCATCTGAGTGTATCAAACGATTAGCAGTTTGCTAACATTATACCATTATTCAGAGCTAAGCGACCTAAATGAACGAGTAAATAACCGTGCTAAAGGTGAAGTCTGTTGGGCTTTTATCCCCCACCCCTACTGGCTCATCAGGCCGGGGCTTATCCCTGGTTTCCGTAGCATGAAGTTGAACTCCTCCCGGATTGGACGCTTGTCCGTCGCAGGTTTCCTTCCCGGTATTTTTACTGGTACTGATTTATGCTGCTGGGTGGACAGAGGCTCACTTGTGGTTAAAACCCTGCTTAGCACAGGGTGGGTCTAATGGCGATTCGAAACCACAAGCTCTCAATCATGAGCCCAGTGTCACGGGGGGAAGTCGTCCCACGGAGATTCTTCACAATTATAGTGTCATTAAACACCTCGTTGTATGTCACGTGACCACTAGTTTTTCAGGTTGTAGCACGTAAAGCAGAATTCACTCATCTTTGATCCTGGTAAATTATAACGTGTTGGTTTTATCTCTCTGTACATGCTGTACCATGGCTTTTGTCTTGTGTGGCGGAGTCACACCCAGACCAGTACGAGCCAAGAGATTCCAGTTCCTTCCTGGTTCATCATACACGTGTTTGTGTGAACTGCTGTATTGTTATTAAACGGTGGCTGTGTTTTATTCACGTTGCTGGTTTTTTTTCCCCGCAGAAGCCATCCAGCCCTAAACGAGCAGCGCAGCAGCAGCAGCAGCAGCAGCAGCAGGACGTTCCCTCCGTGTTCAGGACCGATGATTTCTTCCCCACTCAGCCAGAACCGTGATAACGACAAACACTGTAGCGTCGATCTCACGCCGTTCCCGCCAAAGGTCCGAGCTGTGTGTTGCCGGCTCGCCTCGGACAGCAATATCAAAGCGGTATTCGAGAACGCCGATCACAGCCGAGCACTATTTTAGCACCGTTAGATGGCAGCTAGTTTTATAACAAAGTTTTCGTTTTTAAAGGACTTTTGTTTAAAGTGCCTCTCCTGGAAACGTCACTGTTTTCACTTCACGCGAACGCGGCAGCCGGCAGGCGTGTGTCGATAGCAAATATTCATACTTCGCTCATTTATTTAACCGTCATAAAGTATAAAGGTGACTCCGACTGAAGTCCCAGTTGCTACAAAAATTTTATCGCACACATGATAACGTATTTCGGTTTCTATAGTAACGATGTACACAGAGGCTTGCGCAACTGTACGAAGTTAATCCTGAAGCACACGGAGTCGTCACCATGAACTTTTGGTTCGACTCCATGCAGGTAGGAGGAGCTGGAGCAGGGCTGACTCCACCCCCTGGATGTTTTACTCTTACCTAGGGGAAAAAAGTGGCAGGTTTTCTCCAGTTATCTCTTATCACCGTGGCAACAAATCCCATATTGTATGCTGCAAGAATCCGCTGCTGTGATTAAACCATAAACATCAGTAAATCTGTATGTTCTAAAACATTAAAGGAAATCAGTTGCTTTAATCCGGCACGAGCGCAGAGCACAACAAACCACGCCTAAGTCGACCGCAGCACACACTAACCAAAGCAAAGTACCTACGCAGATTTCCTTCGGGCCGACAGAAATCGCATACTGCACAAGCGTGGTGCCCGATGTGACATCACCTGTCCATCTTCCATATATGGTAAAATAACTTCCATATATGGTACAGGATTCTAGCGCACGTCTTTCGATTTGGCCTCATGTCACTTCTCAAATATATTGTTGATGTGAACTTGTTAAGGCACCAGAGTCTTAGAAAAACACTGTGTCTATTTTTTTTAGTGAATTCGGCGACTGAATGTTTTTTAGTTTCATGACCGATTTCATTTCAAAATGAAATCAGTACAAATCCGCCAAGCCTTCACTTGGCGTTTAGTTTTCTTACATCGTAATACTACTCAGTATTCAATATCATTTAGTAACAGGAGAATTGGAACCTGAAGGTTATATCGTGGGTATTTAAGGAGTTCAGTCCCATCAGCCTCATAGAGATGTTTTTGTTCATGTGATCATTGACACACGCCTGCTAGCAGACACCAGAAAGACTTTCTGAGGTTTTAATTAAAGAGTGTGTACATTTTTATAGTGTTCTTTAGACTTTAGATCTTGGTCTTTTCCTTTTTTTTTTTTTTTTTGGCCAGGACAAATTATTGTTATTTTTTATTTTTTTTTGCACTAACGTAACGAACACCGTAGTAGCATGAACAACTTGTATTTCAAGAATGCATTTAATGAAACCGCTGTAATTTGATACGACATCACTGCTGCTTGTGCTTCTTGTTTATACTGAACATTTTCACTTTATCTTCTTCAGCCTACCGACAAGGAAGTCTGAGCGTATTCTTGTTTTCACTTTGATAAACCTTTTTTAATTTATGCTTACACTTACCCTCATGATTATCAGCTAGCTTGACTGTTAATTTAGCTAATTTAATGAATTTATTTGTAAGGAATGTACATTTATTTATAATAAAAGCAAAGTATTATTGTAAAAAAAAAAAAAAGAAGGCTGGTATTTTGTGTTTTTTATTCATGTTTGTTTATTTGAAGGCATTTTGCTTAAAATGAACTCTCTTCTTCTGGTTTCTTTTATTTTGCCCTTTTGAAAAACAGGACACGTGATGTTGTTATGCTGTACAGGCGGTTGTGTTTCTGTTGGGCGGGCAGCGTGGACACTCAAGGTTTTTGGACAGTAACGTAAACACAAATGTTCAGATTTAAATGAACATCAACAGAGTAATTCTCCAGGCCATATTATAGAACCTTATTTAAAATGAGGTCCAAAGGTCAAGGTCACTATGACCTTTATGTTTTTTGTTGAATATTTGGTTTCTGGACAATAGTACTGTAATACAGTGCCCTGCCAAAAAAAACGGCACACACTCTATAATATTTTCATGGAATGGATTTATCCTTTTTTATAGCACATTAATGTTGCTGAGCCTCTACCGGACCAACAAGACAACAACGCCATGGAGATTACATGGTAAGATCATGGATATATATACACTCCATGAAAGTGAGGGTTTTTTTTTGTTTGTTTGTTTGTTTGTTTTTACCGTGCAGTGTAATACGGTACTTTATTAAATGAGTGTACCTGTATGGGGTTAGCATGCTAGCTGGTAGCATAGTTTCCAATTCTTTTTCTGCAAATTTTACAAACATTTTGAACAAAATATGCAATTAAAGTATTTAATGATAAGGGTGTATTTACTATTTTCAAGATTTAGAATTTAATTAGATATTTTGAAACGCTTAATCCTAATTCGGATTATGGGAAGGCTGGCATCCATCTCAGCCGACTCTGGGCGAGGGCGGGGAGATATGACTTTATCAATTTATGGCGAGGAGCATGTCTGAGATAAATAATATTTTATATCTACGTGGAGGAAGATTGGTGTGCACCAACCATGCAATAATCATTCAATTTATCTGATACCAATGATCCCAAAAGTTGTCTTGTATAGGAATACCAAGGATTAGTTGATGGATTACCACCAATCACAAATAAGAAAATATTTTGATTGAATATAAATAACTGCGATGGCCCGGCGAGCTGTCTAGGGTGTACTCTGCCCTTGCCCAGAGTCGGCTGAGATGGGCACCAGCCTCCCTGCGAGCCTGATTAGGATTTAGCGCTTCAAAAAATTAATAAATGAATGAATGATTATAAATAATAAATACCGTTTTTACCGTAGGCTTGGTGGATGTCGCCTACTCGCAGAATATTCATTGACATCCACCTCGCCTTCACTGAATAACTGAGATTTAGATGGACAGTTCAGTGATAAAAATGCTGTGCACCCGTATATCAATCGGTAAACACGCCCAATAAGGTTTCCCCGCCCACTCCTTCGCGTGATATGACGTAGTGGTTGAGTTTCATCATACGCATTTCTGGTTCAGGACGGTCCCCTCCAGGCTTCCGTAGTACAGACTCTTCTCTCACATCCAAGGTAAAAACATCCGGTGCACTTATTATTATTATTATTATTATTATTATTATTATTATTATTATTGTTGTTGTTGTTATCGCAGCTAACCCTTAGCATTTAAGATGAGAGGAGGTAAATCTCTTTTTTTTCTTTTGAATCATCAGGAAGACATGTATTTATTTAATCCGGATGTAAACTAAGTATCATATTCATGATTGGTCTACACTGCCATCACCCCAAGTTTTTAAAATATATGTTTACATGAGTTGTGTGACTATTTTACACGCTTTTGCATTCACACGTGATGTGCAGGGTGACAGTTACATCAGCCGTCCTGCTGCTGCTGCAACTGCTGAGTGAATCGACTCATTTGAACCACTCGACTCTTTGAATCAGTTATTCTCAAGCAAAAAAAAAAAAAAAGAATCGAGAGTCCGACAATTTTTTATTCTAGTTTACTTTTTTCTGACATGTCTTGAGTTCACTTGGTTGGTAAATTAAACGTAATCATGTTTTCGTGTAAAATTAATGGCTCCGTTTTAAAAGAGTCGAATGAGTAAAATGACTCGCAGCTGATTCCTGGTAGTATCAGTTCAGTTAGATTTTTTTTCAGAAACACTTCACTAGTGGTTAACATATTCACCTCGCAGCAAGAAAGTCCTGGGTTCGAGTCGTGGGTTTGGGGGTTTACTGTGTGGAAGTTTCCTGGTAGGGGTTTTCTTTCACATCCCAGAGGCATGCACGATTGGTGCATTGGATGATTTGTGGCTCTAGATTGCCCCTAGGTGTGGATGCAAGTGTGTGTGTGTGTGTGTGTTGGCAATGCGATGGTCAGGCAAGCTGTCCAGGGTGTACCCCGCCTTCACCCGATGTCTGCTGGCATTGAGCGAGTGGATGAGTGACTGAACTAAATTAGGAGTCGTTAATTTCATTATTATATTTCCTTTATCAGCAGAAACATATATGGTAAAAATGGCTTCCACACACCGTGTATAGTCCGAAAGGGTGCACGTCATGTGAGAATGGGCCAGGTCACTATCACCTTCAAATGATAATCAAAGTCATGACTGTGAATAATTAACTTAAGTAGGTGACATGACTCGAACGACAGTATGACGTGTTTTTTTCCCTCCCTACAGAGACACCATGTGTGGTATATGGGCCTTGTTTGGCAGCGATGAGTGCCTATCAGTTCAATGCACCTGCGCCATGAAGATCGCACATAGAGGTCCGGATGCTTTCCGCTTCGAAAATGTCAACGGCTTCACCAACTGCTGCTTCGGCTTCCACCGCTTGGCTATCGTGGACCAGCTGTACGGGATGCAGCCTCTACGCATTAAGCATTTCCCTTACCTCTGGCTCTGTTATAACGGCGAAATCTACAACCACCATCAGGTGTGTACGGGATTTTGTGTAATTTGTCTAAATCCTGTCTTTACAGGAAACCAGTTAAAATGTGCTCTTATGATAGCGTCTGCAGGTTTATGAGAGGTCATAGATATTAGAATGAGAAACCGGTACCACCAAAATAGGGCTTATGTGATAGACACACATCTATCTTATGTGATTGACGTAAAGCGTCAAATGTTTGATGTCGTTCTCCTAAAGCTGAAAAAGCAATTCGGGTTCGACCACGAGACCAAAGTGGACGGAGAGATCATCCTCCACCTGTACGGCCGCTTCGGCATCGAGAAGATGGCGTCGCTGCTGGACGGAGTGTTCGCCTTCGTGCTGCTGGATACGGCCAATAGGAAGGTTTTCCTCGGGAGAGACACGTACGGTGTCAGGCCTTTATTCAGGATGCTGACTGAAGATGGCTTCCTCGCCGTGTGCTCAGAGGCCAAAGGTATTTCGACGGAGGTCGTTCTGGGTTCTGTCTGTCGGATTTTGCTCCAAATTAAATCTTAAAGACACACATACGGAGAATTAAGTATTTACAAATGGACTCGGAGCATCATGTGAGCTTTGAGTAGAGATAAGAACATTTCGTTCATTTGCTGAACCGCTTTATCCTACTCGGGTCACAGAGACAAACACAGTGCCGCCCCTATTATTAAAATCAATATGCTAATTTTCTACAATAGGTTTGCAGTATACTGGATGCATTCTGCAGGTACCCTGTCTAGTGAGCACGTATAGTGAAGAGGAAGCCTTTTGAAATTCGGTAAACGGACAACGAGGAAAAAGAGCGACGGGAAATGTCAAACCGTTTCCGTCCTGACGTCCCCTGTTCGCCGTTCTCCAGGCTTGACCCAGATCACGCACTCCATGCCGGACCCTGTGAAGATCACCCCGTTCCCTCCAGGCCACTTCGAGGTGTTCGATCTGAAGCCGAATGGAAAAGTGGCGTCCGTTCAGCTGAACCGGTTCCACTGCTGCACCGACGAGCCCAAACATGCTGCTTACGATACCATCGAGAACCTCAGCACGGGTAAGGATGTAAGATATATATCAGAAGTCATGGGGCGTGAAATCATGATGAAGTGTAATTTAATGCCTATCTACGCTCCAGTTTGTTGGGAAGAACTTGCGGCGGTAACTCGGTCTCGCACTCTTTGCTACTGTGCGAAATTTGATTTGAGAGAATTGTCATGAGCGCGAGGATTTCTTACATAATAATAATTTATTACGATTTGACGCCGATCGCGATTAAACGTCGGAATCGCAGTATTAGACCGCGATGCGCCATCGTCGTGGATCTCGGTGAACTTGGAAACACGATTCCTCCGGGTTCGAGCTCTCGGATGCACCCTGCTTCCTTTTTATTTCCCGCTCGTGCTCCGGTTGTGCTCATAAATCACGGAGCTCTACGCTTTTTTTATTGCGGTGATCGTAGACACCGCGCTCCTGTGTAAACTCGAAAAAGCTCTGGACGCACAGCACTTGTAGCTGTCTGTAATTATTTGCTACCGTTTTGTTTATAATCAGCGCGACCGTGTAAACACATCTGTGGGAAATATTATTATTCCTGACACGTTTCGACTGTTTGTTTACCTTCACGTTGTCCTTTAAAGGCTTCATGCTAACATGCACACACTAGCTAGCGAAACTGTAGCTGAATATTAGTCGTTAGCTAGCTTCAACTTAGCATTGATAGCATTGATTTTCTCCTCACAGCTGTATGAAGCCCAAGGAGTCTTTTCTCGTCTTTAAATATCCAAAGCAGAAAATAATAAAAAAAAATGTTATGGTGCTGTTTTTGTAGGTTTTGCTCTGGAGACGGTGAAAAGCACCATCAGGATCCTGTTTGAAAACGCTGTGAGGAAGCGCCTCATGGCCCACCGGAGGATCGGCTGTCTCCTCTCAGGTGCTCCTGTTCGTTTCTTTTTCAGCTTGACACCCTGTTACTTTATTTATTCATTTTAAATCACGTTGTTGTCGTTTCTAGGTGGTCTTGACTCCAGCCTTGTTGCTGCTACACTTGTTAAGCTAGCTAAGGAGGAGCAGCTAAAGTATCCTATTCAGACGTTTGCTATCGGGACCGAAGACAGTCCGGACATTTTAGCCGCACGCAAGGTCAGTAGAGTTAAATCATTAATCTTACGGTGAGAATACAAACGCAGACGGTTGTTTCCTAAAGATTTTGGCCATTTTATTTGATTTATTAGGTTATTTTTTAAAATTGTCGTCACACGCGATGTCCGTCTGTCCGCCAGTACACAGCTTTGGTCCGCGCGCTGTTTCAAAACCCCCTCCAGCGATCATCAGGATTGTGGTGTGGAGGTTCCGACTGGGTAACTACACTTGCGTATCGGTTTTCTTTGCACTCCGATAACCAATATGGCCGCCGTGGGCTGAGGGCTGTTGCCAGCTTTCAAGACAGTATGGACTGAGAAAGCTCATCCCCGGGATCAGTCCGACACCGTGGTCATTTTCCGACCAAGGTCTCCATCTTCCACTAGCGGTCTAATACACGTTGGTGTGTATTTTGGGCCGTGCCATATCGAGAACACTTTACTGGCCTGTTTTTTGTGAGTGTTATGGTCTAAAAATAGCGTATTTACCTCCGCCAGGGGAAAGTTTTCACCGGTGGGTTGTTTATTTATTTATTTTTAATGTGCTAGGTTGCAGCCCACATAGGAAGCGAACACCACGAGGTGAATTTCACCTCAGAGGAGGGTATCCGTGCTCTGGAGGAAGTTATTTTTCACCTGGAGTGTTACGACATCACCACAGTGCGCGCATCAGTCGGTGAGAACAGTGACATCTAGTGGATTTTTTAGGTATAACATACCAAAAGTGAGTTGCAGAGCTGCCTCAAACAGGTTTAGTGTTCAGTGGGATATAAAGACTCTAAATATGAGAATGATCCATTACTTATAAATATAACAGAGTTTTATTATAGCCAGGATATGCCACCTATGATGCAAAACAATGCACATTTTATCTTTCCAGGCATGTATCTGATCTCTAAATACATCCGCGAGAAGACGGACAGCGTGGTGATTTTCTCCGGTGAGGGATCCGATGAACTGACGCAGGGCTACCTTTATTTCCATAAGGTACCCGTCGCTTCAGCTTCAGGTTGCCGAACTGCTCAGAACAAGTGATTGTTCCCGTACTGGGTTAATAATTGGCCTTGTGCTGTCCCTCAGGCTCCGTCCGCCAAAGCCGCAGCGGAGGAAAGCGTGCGTCTACTGGAGGAGCTTTATCTGTTCGACGTCCTGAGAGCAGACAGGACCACAGCCGCACACGGGTGAGATGATGGTGGAGTTGCGCACCGCATGTTCACACCGGCCATCAAGTCGTATGCAGCGTTCGGGGCGAAGTCGCAACTTGTAATTCCACACGTACAACCTGTAAAAAAACGACAACTTGAAATTCCATCTCGTCTTCTTGTGACGCTAAACCCGCGTGGCCACGCACACTAAAGTGTGCGATATTCCCCTTGTTGACATTCGAGTCGGTTAATATGTTTCCTGGCTTTAGATCGACATTAGCATGATCGCTAACGTTTCTTTGTTTAATTGAATTCCTAACTGTCTCTGGGTCTCATCTCATTAGCTTGGAGCTGAGAGTGCCTTTCCTGGACCACAGGCTCACGGCGTACTATCTCTCTCTGCCCGAGGAACTGAGGACGCCCAAGGTGAAGACTCTCCTTCTCTCTGTTCTTTACTGCCTCGTTTCTAGAGCAGTGGCTCCCTCTAGTGGCTGGCACTGTAACGTACCGGTTAGCGCGACAGCCTCCTAGCAGGAAAGTCCTGGGTTCACACGTTCCAGGCTCGAGTGTTTCTGCGCAGGGGTTTGCACGATCTCCCCGTGCTCGCGTGGGTTCCCTTCCGCCTTCGCTTAGTGTCGGCCGAGATAGGCTCCGGCCTCCCTGTGACCCGAGTGGTCGAGCGGATGATCGAATGAATGATGGTGCTTCATTAAATCGTGTGTTGTGGAAACAGGATGGCGTGGAGAAGCATCTTCTGAGGGAAGCCTTCAGAGGACTGAATCTGATTCCGGACGAGATCCTGTGGAGACGCAAAGAGGCGTTCAGTGACGGTTTGATGTCCCTGAAGAAGTCCTGGTACACGAGCTTGCAGGAGCACATCGAGTCTGAGGTACGGTGTCTGATATTATATTATGATGCATAATGAGAACTAAACTTAGAAATAATATATTTTTTTGTTTATGCAAGTGTCAAACTTTTTTTTATTTTTTATTTTAGAAAATCTCAGCAAAACCATATTGTGTGACATTAAGAAAGTTGAATATAGGAAGTCTTCCAAAGAGTGTACAAACACACTGTATCTACAAACAGACATGTATATATATATATATATATAACGTTAAAGTGCTGAGAAACTGATTGGTTTGAGTTGAAAGCAGTAAAACGCTGAAGCGCGCGGGTGGGAGGGGCAGTGTTGGTTCCTGGAACGCTGGATGTTGATGATTCTGGTTGTGACACTTTGAGAGAATCTTGATCAACCTTGTTGTTGTTGTTGTTGTTGTTGTTTTCATGTCCTCTGTAGGTGAACGATACGGAGTTAGAAAAGGCGTCCACCTTGTTCCCCTACAACCCGCCCACTACCAAAGAAGGCTTCTTCATACGGCAGGTGTTTGAGAAGTTTTACCCGGGACGGCCCGAGTGGACGCCTTATTACTGGATGCCTCAATGGATCAAGGCTACCGATCCGTCTGCCAGAACCCTGTCCATTTACCAACCCGATAAGAATCAGTAACGGCTCCTAGAGCTACTGTAAACCCTTCAACACATTCTTACATCGCGCCTCTCTCGCTCTCGCTCTCTCGCTTTCTCTCTCTCTCTGTATCTTTAGAGCAGGTCAAGGTGTCTGTCAATGATTTCATCATCAAAGCAGCTGCCGTTGCACTCAAAGTAAGTTCATTCTTTCAGAATCTTACGAGATCTTTAAGCACGTAACATTTATGATGACAGATTTGATGTCAATATAGCGGATGAAGTATGCACAGTTAACGACGTTGATTTGCTGTAAGGAGTAGCACTGCAACTTTTGAAGAGCAGTCAGTCGTAAAAAGCTTCTGTCGCGGCGGCCTCTTGGTTTTTACCCCGAAGCTTCTAAGGAAGATCAATTAGACCTCTTCTATGGCATGATGACAATTCTTAAAATAGAGCTCATCTTAAATAGGATCTCTTCTCCTTTTTCTCCATCTGGTTAAAAGTAAAAAGGAAATTAGCAAGACCTATGTCACCATTAACAGACAGGCTTTTGAAAAAGATAGGAAAAAGGGGAAAAAAAAAAAATCACTGTTAGCATCTGGTTGTCACACCATTGTTTGGAGCTCCCTCTCATCCTGCCTCGGCCGGCGCACTCACTAATGTCTGTCACAACACCAAAAGGGCTGCTTAGAGAAGCAATATTTTCCCCTGAACAATAGCTTGTGTCTTGTCAACTGCTTCCTCCGAGAAGGCAGACTCAGACACGCAAAGGGGATTATGGGTGTGAAAAACAAGTCGGTAACCCTCAAAGTACAGTACAAGGATCGGGTCAATAGCATATCATAGCGCAATAGAATAGCTTCAGGTAGCATAGCGGGATATTAGTCTCCTTGGGTACGGCTCTGGATTCTTCAATCAATTTGAATATTTAATCATTACTGCAGGTGTGTGTGTGTGTGTGTGTGATTGCAAGTATGATGTTTAAATTGTTTTGTTTTTGTCTTCGCAAACAGTACTGCAGTGTAACGATTTGCATTCT
>JBCNYG010000020.1:38087996-38100669 GCA_039654305.1 Porochilus rendahli
ACCAGAACACTGGTACCTGGACACTGTAGACTCTACACACACAACATCCACCTCGGCTGACTGTTGCACACGACACGCTGGCACTTTACAGTCACTCGTCACTTTTTTCTGCACACAGTCACTTTATGGACTCTTACGAACTTACTTACACTTTATGTTTTACATTCTTTACGATCCATATATGTTTTTATATATATTTTACATTTCATACACACTACATATATATATTTTTAATACTTTTTATTTTTTTGTATCCTACATTTTATGTTTTTATTTTATGTTTTATGCATATTTTATTTTATTTTATATTATATTCAAGGCACACTTGTTGTTAAGACTGTGACTAGGGGTCATGGCACAGTGGGGGTCTGATGGCGATTCAAACCCAGGACCTCTTGATCATGAGCCCAGCACCCTAACCACTACACCACCAGGCCTCAATGTTTCCCAATTCTAAATTGATTTTGACTTCCAGCTCACTTCTGACCATAACTGCACATATCAACAGGCCACCTTTATATAATTGTTGTTATGGCTACATCTCGGAGGGAGATGTCTTGCTGTGTTTTTCTCACATTTCAATAAAACATTTGTCTGTAAATACCATCTCGAGCTGTACTTGAAAAGTGTGAAAAACATCTTCCTTCCAGATACCTATTAATCTGTCATGCAAGTTGTAATCAGTTTTCAAACCCATGGATTTACTGGAATGGATCTCTTTCTTGAGTAGTTCAGTAAATCCCCATACTGTATTGGAATATCTTTCTTAGTATCATATAATAATGACCACAGCATGCTAAATAAGTTTACCAGATTTTCTTTAAAAAGGCCATTAGGTCACTCAGTCAGATTTCAAAACATTAATGTTCGATTGTTTTATATAAGGAAAAAAAACCTTTAACTACTTATACTTTATGAAGTGAAACACTCACTCACTCTCTCGGTCACTCATTTGATGAACTACTTAATCCTATTAGGGTCGCACGGAGGCTGGATCCGATCTCAGCCAACACTGGGCGAAGGCAGGTAACACCTGAACAGCTTACCAGACCGTCACAGGGCCAATACATCTACAACCATTCACGCTCACGCTCACACTCACACTCACACCTACGGGAAATTCGGAACAGCCAATTAGCCTAACGTATGTACATACGGAAACACATGCAAGGGGAGGACATGCAAACTCCACACAGAAACCCATGAGCCTGGAACTCGAACCCAAGACCTTCTTGCTTCTTCGTGCTTACTGCTACGCCACCTTGCCGCCCAAAAGTAAAATATATTATTAAAATATTGTGCAAGTATGTGTTGTATCTGATTTTCTGAAGGGCTTCATTCTAATTAGGGTCGCGGAGAGGCTGGCGCCCATCTCAGCCGACTCTGGGCGAGGGCAGAGTACACCCTGGACAGCTCGCCAGGCCATCGCATATTATTTTAATTATTGAGTGGTAAATATCACAGATTTTAGTGAAGGGTGTCAATAATTAAGGACTGGACACTACGTTGGACGCACTTACAATAATTCCTATTTAGATACATTTATTTTAACACTCCCAGTGCTTTCCTTCCACTTGTCAGAGGCTCAGCGTCGGCGCATGTTCATGCTACGGTGCACGCTGTGTACTTTGTGTTTCTGCGCGGGTGTCTCTGACAGGTGTGCATCATCCCCCTGCATCCGTATCTTCATTTGTCCCTCCGAAAGATTTGGCTTTGTCAGAGCGTCTGTATCCTGCTGGGGTCAACAACTCATTGTGAAGTGTGAGGATGCCGAGAAATGAGACTGAGATGTCGGGGCTACTTATTAGCATGTCAGTCAAAGGAGCAACTTCATTCTTCATGCCGCCTCTTCACATTAGGTTCCTGATGAGACGAGGGCTGATCGATTCGCACCTCTTCTCTGAAAGGGTGCGGCCACTGTGATCTTCGGGGTCACCGGTGACGAGGATAAGAGGAACGAGTATCTCCAAGGAGATTAATAACCACTACGGAGAACAGAGGACAAAAAGAATACAGATGAACGACAGAATTAAGGGTATTGTTTCAAACTCCGGACACAAATTATAGGGTCTAAAATAAATTTTTATACGCGAACAAATCGTTTTTGTTTTTTTTTTTAACAAAATGGATATTTAAATTTACTTTCATTTCAATAATACAGCATAATTAGTTCATTCATTCATTTTCTAAGCTGCTTCATCCTAATTAGGGTCGCGGGGAGGCTGCCACCTATCTCAGCCGACTCTGGGCGAGGGCGGGGAACATTCTGAACAGCTTGCCAGGCCATTGCAGGGCCAACACACGGATAACCATCCACACTCACACTCACACCCAGGGGTGATTCAGAACAGCCAATTAGCCTACCATGCATGTTTTTAGACCGTCGGAGGAAACCCGAGTACCCGGAGGAAACCCATGCAAGCACGGGGAGAACATGCAAACTCCACACAGAAACGCCCCGAGCCCGGGAACCGAACCCAGGACCTTCTTGCTGTGAGGCGGACGTGCTAACCACTGCGCCACCGTGCCGCCATGCATAAATGTGTTTTTTTTTTTTTTTTTTAGTAATGCTACTTACTCTGAATAGATTATAATCCATCCCAAAAGTTTCCTACTCTTTCCATTCTCTGTCTGAGGGGGGAAAAAAATTTAAATTAATTTTCTATTGCTTCATCCGGCCCATAATCACCTAAATGAATTTTAAATGGTGCAATATGAGCAGCTGGAATGGAGAAAGCACATTAATGCCGCAGCTCCACTGAGAATCGGTTAAATAATTCACTTCAATCTCTAAATGCAAGGGCGTTCCACCGGCTATCCATACACATTTTGGGTCATTTGTAGGCTTGGCAACTAAACGTCCTTCCGAAAGTATTGGAACAGCCAGACTGGTTGTTTTTGTTTCTGCCATAAAACTTTCTTCACTTCCTCGCCCGATTGAAGCGAATGGAGTTTCGGAATCAGACTTATGACTGCACAGGCATCCTTCATCAGAGAAACACCAAATGTAATAAGGCCAACTCACTCGATCCAGCCATGAAATCATCTATCATCTATGACATCATCCCTCACTCACCTTTTTCTTGCTTTTTAATCCACCTACTTTTTTTTCTTTCCATTGGTGCCAGTGTACTTTAGGCCCTATTGAAATAAAAGGAAATTCTGGAATTAAAGTCGCCGTGGTCGATCATGCTCTTAAAAAACAAAACAAACAAACAAACACATACACACACAAAAAAAAATGAATGTTAATACTGATTTCATCTGTCATGAGCCACACCTGGTATATTATTTTGTGTGTAGTTGTTAGCAGGATTCGTCGAAAGTTGCAGCTGGACTTTGATTACATTTCGATCAGAGGTGCAACTTTGGACAAGGAAGACTCTATTAGATTGTGGAGATGATCCTGATAACATTACGATTCTTTAAGACTGTGAGAGAGGCTCATTTTTTGGAAGTGTAATATTAAAGCAGGACCAGCAGGAGGCGTTGCGTGCTTTCCGGTTAATTCTGTAAAGACTTAATGTGCAGATTTTCATGAAATTTTTACCAGAGGTGAAGCTTTCGACAAGGAAGAATGAAAACATCAGGTTTTTGAGGTGATCTTGAAATTCAAGATTTTGTGTCCAGGATTTTTTTTTAGTGATTTTTTAACATTATGAGACGATTTTAGACATTTTTGTTCATATGGTGGCTTGGTGGAGGTTTCTGCTCACCTTGTTTCTCTTTGGAATTTTTTTCTTCTCACGGCAGATGACAGAAGACAGATGTGCGGCGTGGTCGCATAGTGGTTAGCATGTCCACCTCACAGCGAAAAGGTCTTGGGTTCGAGTCCCGGGGCTTGGGCGTTTCAGTGCTTCTGAGTTGCCTCTGGGTTCTGGGTTGCCTCTGGAGGGTCGACCATGTGAGGGTGAACTTTTTGAACCAAACCGTATTAATGCTGTGTGAATGGTGAGGGTATGAATGCAGGAGGAACGCAACAAAAGCCTTGCACATTAGCCAAAGTTGTGCATTCAGTTGAAAACCGAGAAGCAAACCGAGATAAGCTGAAATGCTAAGTGTCACCGTTTAGACTCGCTGAGTGAGAGTTGGAGTTTGTGATTCACACAGTTGATGGCCCTCAAACCCCCTTTGCTATACAAAACGATACCAAAATACGATTCGTGCTCTCAGAACAATAGTGAATGAGTCATCTCTCCGAACCCAACGCTAATGTGATTCGTCCTCTTATTCCACATGGCGTAGCGGGGGTCTGCTTTTGACACTTGAATAGAAGTCAAGTACTCTGCACATACAAACAAGGCAGTCGTGATGGGCTTTTTTTTTCTTCTTTTCTTTCTTGTTTTTATTAAAGAGAGAGCACTCCATGGTGAAATGCCTTGTTTTGATTTGTGTCGACGGAGTTCTGAGTTCACTCAGTTGCACAAAGCTTTCTTGATATAAATGTTCTGCTAATATTTGGTATCAACTGAAATTCTCTGAGCTCCGAATGTTCTCTCGTTTATTAAAGCAAATGAAAGATACCTCTTTTTGTACTCCGCATTCCAGGGAACAGCCTGTATGCCTGAAGATTTTTATTCAAAGGGTTTTTATTTTATCCGTAATCAATTTTGTGTCATTTTAAATTTGTCACATCATTGTCTATCGTGCCAAAGTATTCGAAACCGGTCTCATCTGGTTTACTTCAAGAAGACAATGCGCTTCATTATAACGCATTGTGAAAACGTGGCGTCAGATGCATACGCGTGTGACACTTTTTTAATTTATTTTATTTCACAAACTTTTAGAGGTTTTGGTTCACGTCCATCATTTTCAATAAACATTCTATTACGATACACAGACAGTAATATTTCCTCAGCAGCCGTGCTTCAGTCAACCTGCTTAATGCACAACTTAAGATTCATTCATTTATTTGCTGAATTGGTTAATCCTACTTCGGTCGCAGGCAGGCTGGATCTTATCTCTGCCGACTCTTGCCAGTCCATCACAGGGCCAACACACACAACCATTCACACTCACACACCTAGCAACAAATTGGAACAGCCAATTAGCCTACTGTGCATGCTTTTGGACCGTGGAAGGAAACCGGAGTACCCGGATACAGGAAACACACGCAAACACGGGGAGAACATGTAAACTCCACACAGAGCCCAGGAATCGAACCCAGGGCCTTCTTGGTGTGAGGCAGACGTGCTAACCACTCGCCACCGTGCCTCTCTAGGTGTGGTTATGTTGTGTGGAATTTTATTTTCATTTTTTTAAGAGTAGGGTAAGGCTCATGTGACAAACCGCTACATTTTAAAGGGGAAGCCCTGCATGGGATCATGTTTGAAAAAAAAAGAAGGAAAAGAGAAGACAAGCACATAACATTTTCAAAAAAAGCAGGATGTTCACCAGACTTCCACTAGGGGGAGACATTTCATTATATCTACGCCAAGTTATAAAAAGGTGCACTTACCCAGATTTTTGAGGTCAAAATCATAATCGATTTGTGCCTGGCGGAGGTACATTACACCCTGATTGCCCCTCTAGCCATATATCACTTCTTCTTTAATGGAGATGTGGCTTCTGACTTTGACTGTGGCATGGTTGCTGTATGTTGTACTCTGTAAGTATCTTCCCTTCTTTAACGTTACGTTACAAACTAGTGACATCTCCTTGAACCGAAAGCGAGCTTGTTATCATGGCACACTGATTTCTAAATAATGTTATGAGGGTTTATCTAGAGTACACCGAACACTGAAGTTCTATCAACTCCATCGACCAAATGCCTGGCTGGCTAACAAGGTTTTCTCCTTCAGGAACTTATATAATTGAGTTCACATAAGGAATGCATTATTGATTTGTGCTTTAGATTTGCATGCTTGGAGAAGGGTAAGTGCCTCTTAAGAAGAGATTTAACTTGAATCCTGTCTGTGATTCCCATCCCTTTCCTACCTTACGTATCGTTCTCCAGGATGGAGAGGGAAAAATAACCCGAACCGGATCAAGAAAGACCAAGTCTTCAGAGCAGGCAATATAATATGTAATTACACATTTATAACATCCCCAGACAGAATAAATCATAACACAAGTCAGTTCTCATTTTGGTGATCCTTCTTCCTGGACATCAAACTGCTGGTTGGCTTTGGTGGACTCCAGCATCAGCTCATAAAGCTGCCCGATCTGTTCATCCTGAAAGTCTCTGAGCTGGTGCTCGGGCAGGTCCACACCGAATGGCGTCTTTTCACCTCCCGCTGCCTGGAGCACCTGGGTCTGTAGGGTGTCTCTGTAGTCCTATGGCCCGAAATAAAGCCCACAGGTCAGATCAGATCAGATCAGATCAGAAGAAAGCAACACACACACACAATTTATATAAACACGGTACTTTATGTACTGGATACAGTTTTTTTACGTACTGGTGACTCATTTCCGAATCTCAGCCAGCACCGGGCAAAAGCAGGGTACAACCTAAACACCTTGGCAGACCATGGCAGGGCCAGCACACACCACCCACACTCACATCCAGGGGTGATTTTGAACAGCGAAATCAGCCTAACGTGCACATATTTGGACTGGAGAAGAAAACCCCAGTTCCCAGAGGAAACCCATGCAAACAGGATCCTTTTCCCTCAACTGCATGTCAACACCAAGTGTTTTGTTCCTTATATACATGCTTGTATGTTATTTTATAAATATGGGGTCTTGGAAACAGATAGTAAATCAACAAACGTCGTCCCTCTGGGGTAAGCACCGGTTCTATTGAGAACCCAACACCGAAGGGTATAAGAAATGGGTCCAAGCAGAACCCGTTACAAATCCTTTTTGTGTCTCTATAAGACTCTTACCGGCCGATGGCAGCAATTCTGGGACGCATCGGTGGAAAGTTTGTGAAATCGAGACGTGAGTGACTTTGACTTTCTTGCACTCGACCCAAAAGTATGTCGTGTTCGCCAATTATTTTCTCGCATCAGTTCGCTTTTCGCTCGGTCACTCCGTATTACGCGTGCCATAAGTGTAATGCATGCTAACTGCGTTGACGCACACAGACAAACCCATGAGGGCAAAGCGGTATTGATTTAATTTAGAAGATTCTGTTGTCAAGCGTTGTTTTTTTTTTTTTTTTTTAAACATTTATTTATTTATTTGTTCGTTTTTATGGTAAGAAAGTCTCCGACACCCATGAACCAGTGCCACAGAATGTAGGACCTGGAGGACATCTATAAAGTGCGGAAGGCTCTCGAGTCAAAGCTATAATGGAGGTCAGAGCCCGAGTGTGACCCTGTGTACTGAAATTGCTCTCGCGATGTAGCAATTACTGGCTCGCACGACCACGCGTTCCTTTTCACATCAGAGAAAGTTCGCCGCCGAACGCCTCGGCGACTGGACACAAGCGTCGAAAGTCTGAAAATCGCAGACTTATTTTGTTCCTGACGGTAAGACGCGTAAACAGGATGATTTCTCCGATCCGTGTGTAGGGAAAGCTAATTAAGGATTCTTCGCCATGAACTCCGATAGCGTACGATGAGCTCATTCATAAAAAGGAAACCTTGGAGTCATCCATCCACTCATTCATGAAATGTCGCGGAGATTTGGGTGCAATTCAATTTCAGGAGCAAGGAGCCATTTGTCTGAGAGGCTTCCTTCCCTACATAATGTAATTACACTGAATGTTTGCCAAGCAGCTATATTTTAAAAATCACGAGGATTGTTCAACGGCGGGCTTTTTGGCAGCGTTCACGCACCGAATATCAAGGTCCAGCGCTGGCAGTGATGTCATCAGTCTGGAGTAAACTGGCTTTCCCAAGGGCAAAGCACTTAAAAGAGATCTGTATTTACAAAACAAAAAAAAAACAAACAAAAAAAGAGTACCATCTCCTGAAGTGACTGGTGGTACCAGCCTACATAATGATTATCGATTCGCTGTGCGTACATCTTCCCCAGACGCCACCGCCACGCAGATATACTGCATTAAAATGTTAACGCACGTAACCGTAACACTGAGTTCCTGAGTGATTTTAGCGGTTGAAGAACTGCGGGTTTAAATCCCGGGACTGCCGTATGATCTCTGTCATTAAGGTGTATCACAGCGCAGGTGAATTCTTGATTCTGATTGGTCAGAAGGAGTTGAAGAGTAACGGCAGCCCTGAGCGTAGTTCCAGTGCCGAGGAAAATTACTAATCCTGTACATTATCGTTACGTCCTGTGTGGAGGTTATGTTCTGGGCTAGGTTTGTGCGTTTTTAGCAGGATTACCAAAAGGTAATGTTTCTTTTTACCGGAGGCGGGGCTTTGGACCAGTAGGTTCTGGAGATGATCCGGATCAAATTCTGGATCCGGGAATTTGTTTAAAGTATTCTTTAACATTGTGTGGAATTACAGCGGGCACAGAAGCGGGTGTTGTGTACTTTTCCCCCCCTAGCTTGGTGGAGGTTTGCACTCAAAGTTTCCCCCTGTTTTACTCTTGCTCATTTGGTAATATATGGCAGGCAGTAACTAAATATGACCTTGTGGCCTGCTGCTTTCAGCTCATTTAGAGCAAAGGAGCTTCACATTCTACCTCATTTGAGACACTTGATTAAGCTCGTCAACTAATTACCAGACTCTAAATGGACTGGATTTGGTTTTTGTAAAAGAACGAAAACACGAATCAGGGTTGGGCTGCGGCACGCTCGTGACCGGGTCTTGACGTACGTGATTTGGAGCCATCGATCAGCTGATGTGAAATGAAATCCACTGTTTGCTATTACATGCATGAAGATATACGGCCGTACAGAAGATTAAAATAAATCTGGATGGCGTCAGCAGTCGTCGTCTCTTTGCAGTCGTCTTTTCTAAGAGAATTTTTCTTAGTCTTGACTCAATTAGCGAATTCTTTCTTTAGACGGAATGAAACACACCTCCTCCTGGTATCTCATGACTAGAAATACAGCCTACAGCTCCATAAAATTGAATTTCGGAAAGGATATCTTAAGCTCCGGACCTCCCTGACAGCTGTAATGAACCCATTTATAGCGACCAATCAGCTAATGAATGTTTCCTTCAGTTATCTGAGGCAGGAACATCACCCTCTTCCAGTTCATGTGAACATTAGTGAGCAAGAAGTCGATTTCTCTCCTGCCTTCTTTTTCCTTACTCTTCATCCTCATGCCACTTCTGGGGCCGCCTCGCCCTCTCTCTCACTTTCTCTTTCTCTTTTTTTCCTCTCGAGGGAACGCTTGTCTGGTGCAATGTGGCCGATTTATTAGGCAGGGGAAAACTCCCCTGAGCCTTGTGCAGTAATTGGATTAGAGCGAACACTCAGGGCTTCTAATCGCATTTGGAGAATCGTTCAACGTCTGTTGCTGGTTCCACCACCGCCCTTCCAGACCCTTCCCCCCCTATTTTTTTTCCTCCTCCAGTAAAGTGCTTCGGATGGCCAGGTGGACTGCCAAGTCGTCCACTTCTTCACGAACGGAGATGAGTGTCCACCCCTGATAATTCAACCTATGTGTCTCTGTGAAGCCCCCCACCCCACCTCTTCAATCTTTTTATAAGACAGGCTCGTCAACAGAGATCTTAGTCAGTCTCGATTTATTTATTTTTTTGATATAATTTATTAATCCCTTGTGGAGATGATCATCCTCCAAATAGTCACCATCACTGTCTAGACCAGGGGTGTCACTAAGTGCCACATCCCTAAATTACAAGGCAATGTGGAGCCAAATAATCACTCCACATCTATTCAGAAAAGGCAACCATGAAGTCTGCCGTTTTTTTTTTGTTTGCGAATTTGTCCTCTTTCCCTTTAATCACTTTCTTTTTCTGACAAACGCCTGGCATAGATTGATTAGCTAGCTGTTCACTTGAATAGTTTGGCTCCCCCTAATGGACAGATAATTAACTACATCTCATGGTAACGGTTGAGCAACAAATGTTCGATAATCATACACCTTAAAAGCTCTCGTCGGGCACATACAATGAGTTGGAGAGCCGGATTGTGGCTCGTTGGCCTTGAGTTTGACACCCGTATTCGAGACCCTCTTGGAGGTGATTTCTGAAGGCTGTCATGTCACGACGAGTGAAACAGTGGCGATGTCCCACTGAATAGAAACCTTAAGGGCTTCAGTAGTTTGGGGGTTCATGAGTATACACTTGGGATTTAAGGTAGCCACACAAAAAATAATCACAAGGGGCGGGGTCAGGGGAACAGAGCCGTACCATGTGCCGTGGCTCCGTCTGACTGAAACCGCACATCAAGTTCTTCGAAATCAAGGTGTTCAAATAAGGGTGGGTCCCCAACAGAACATGGAGTGGTCTGTTGTGTTTGTGGGGCTGTTTGTGGGCTCCTCCCAAAAACTATGGGACTATAGGTTGATTTGATGGCGGTAAATCCGTGTGACGCCCTGGAATCGCCGGTGTTCCTGGGGACACACCCTGGATTCACCGTAGCGAAAAATCTTAAGATTGCTGAGGATGAATGAACGGAAATGGATAAAACATACAACTACTCTGTTCAGCAGGATGGTGCTGTGTTATCTGGTGCATGGCGCCACCACGTGGCTTGACTGATAATCACTTGAGATTATGTTCTGAGGCGTCCAGGTGTCTCTTTACCTCCCATTCCTTCAGGAAGTGTTGGACTTGTTCTGGAGAAGCAGATTTGTGTCTTCTGAATTCATCCTTCACGTACTGATCACCCAGAGTTCTCAGATCTATGGGCAGGAACCTGTGCAGTATCAGGATCCTCTTAAACAGGGCTCGGACCCTGGACACATGGCCTGCACTGGCCATAGCAACGGATAAATAATGTCCTCTAGACTGAAGCTTTCACAGTGCTCTCCAAATTCTCGGGTACAGTCAATTAGCTTGCACACTCTATACCTAATAAATTATATTTATAAACATATAAATTATTTTAAACATTCATCGTTTTCCAGTAAAGTTACGAATTAGCAGCACGCTACATAAACACACATTTACACATACACAGCGTGGCAAATACAAACAAACGGATCTTGTTATAAACAAGTGCACTCGATATAACAGGACAGTCCTGTATTAACCACCCTACAAAGTTCGCCTAGTAAGGAAGTACTGGGGTATTTGTATTTCAGCTCACAACGTCCTTGTAAACCCGGAAGTAGCATTTGGTTCTACGTTGGCGATACGTCACCGCGCTGTTTCAGATTGTCTATTACTGCCATCTGCTGGCAGAAAGGCGAATTACATGTCATGTCTGCCTTCAGAAAAGCGTCTCCAAATACACAAAGGGTTGTCACGACGTTACCCTTTTATGGTTAGTGCACGAAAAAAAAGAACATTTGCATAAAGTTCCTTTGAAAGATTTAAAAAGCTGATCTGAATGTATACATTTACACTTTATGTGGTGTGTAAAAATGTCTCTTTGTTTTCTTTTTTAATAATATTTTTTCTTACAAATTATTCATTAAACTTTAAAGGGTTTTATTTGTGTTTCAGACTGCCCAAGTTGCATGCTGGGAGTATGGACATTTAAGAACTGATGGTGTTCTGATTGGTTCCAGCAGCCTACAGTGTAAATTTAGGGGGAATTGAAGAACTCCCCAGGAGTGTTGTTCATTCTAGCACACTCCAGTGCTTAGATATAACAAGAGTATAAATCTAATATAGTACAGTGTACTATAGGATGGAAATATGATGCTTAGATCTCAATTCAGTAGAGGGACAGGGTGTGAAATTTGTGATTATCAAAGTGTGTGACTTTTTGGCCAAAAAAAAAAAACCCTTACCAATTTTGGGTGAAAATTGTGATGATTCTAGATCCTTGCCAAATTCACACCATGCATTGAGGTGGTCAAGCGTAACATCAGCACAAGTACTTTTATTCTATCAGGCTGCAATGCTAAGATATTATATTGCATACTTGTAGTACATTGTAGTAAAGTATGGAAATGTGATGCTTACATTGCACCTCTAAAAAATTATCACAAGAAAATAATGGAAGTCTGACTCTTTTGATGCATCAAGCTAATAATAAAAAACTTCTCGTTAGGTACGGGAGGGTTGTTTTTTTTTTCATTTCACAAAACGAAAGGCATTTTTATAAGTTTGAAGCAAAAGTTTATCATTTGCCACTAAAGGCTTTTATATTTTACTATGAACTATGTACCTCTAGTTCTTTAAAAATAAACAAACAAAAAAACACCAACAACAGTCTACATTTGTGAATTTAAAATTTGCTAAAAAGACTTATGTTAACCCGAGCAATTTAAATATAAACAGTAAGGCTCCTCTATGTGTATAAACGTAAAAGATGCAACATTTTGTGTTGATACAGTGAAGATTGTTTATTTGTTTATGCTTGTGGAAGGAGTCTCCAGTGTCAGTGCATTGTAACAGTCAAAGGTGACGCTGTAGGTTTCACCGTATTTGCCTTATTAACATTATGAGACAATAAAAACAGCAGGCTGTGAGGAAGCAACTGTTTATAACTGCAATAATACGTGATTACAGGCGAATATTAGTTTTATGGATGTTCTACAACTTTAAATATTACTCTGACTGGACAGAAAGTATGATGTGTTGCTCTTAAATAAATAAAAAATGTAATTATAAGTCAAACAAGAGGATTACAATACCTGGGGATGCACGGTTTGTTAATAATAATAATAATAATAATAATAATAATAATAATAATAATAATAATAATAATAATATTAATAATAATAATAATA
>JBCNYG010000020.1:38124188-38136977 GCA_039654305.1 Porochilus rendahli
TTTGAATGTTTTTCCTTATATAAATATATATATATACACAATCCTGAGTCGATTTTCCGTAAGACAGTGCTCGCTACAGTGAGGTAGAGCTCTATATATAAAATATAAAAAATCAACATAAGGAACTCGGTGACTTGTTCGGTGAGGACCACAGGAGTTCCTTATGTTGATTTTTGATCTCTTTTGCCCACAACACACATACAGTTCCAAAAGTAGCCCCAGTTACCCCTTAATGAACTTTATTTTCTAGGTGGCTTTCAGTTCTTTCAGACATCCCTTTGAAATTTGGTGTTATCATTTGTAGCGTCGATCAGTCTGATTTTGAATGTTTGTACATTTATGAAACATTCTATTTAAAAGATATTAAGGGGATGTACCTTTTCTCCTTCCACTCCTGGTCTTCCCTGCAACAAGAGGAACATATAGTATCATGATTACATTAAAATATATATATATATAATTAAAACCCTAAATCCAAAACTGCTCAAATAATAAGGGATAACTGTTGTGGCACCTCACGCCCTTCTAGCCCTGGTCGTCCGTTCAAGCCGGGTTCCCCCTGGTAAGAACAAACAAATACGAAGAAATCAGCGGAATTCTGTAAGAGTGAAAACAAACGAATACAACAGAGCCTAAAATGGGAACTTACCCGGAATCCTTTGGGGCCAGGAGAACCAGGTATTCCTGGGTTTCCTGATTTACCCTTAAACACATAAGAAATGATGGAATTAATTAATAAATTTCAGTAGAGACTTGTTAACAATGTGTCTTACATTGAAGTAAAAAAAAGGAGGAAAAACAGTAAAAACAAATAACGGTGGCATGATCACATCGTTTACCTTAACAATAACAGCGCATTCCCAAAGTGTTCTATTCCTTTGATACCACAACAATTTGCCGAAATTTATAGCTAATACGAAAATTAGCTATAAATAAAATAACATTTTAATAAAGATAAAGAATAAAGATAAAATGTGAAGAAGTTGTTTTTATTCTTCTATTCGTTGATTAATTTTCTGAAGCGCTTAAACCTAATTACGGTCGCGCAGAGGCTGGCGCCCATCTCAGCCGACTCTGGCCGAGGGCAGGGTTCACCCTGGACAGAGTTCGAGTTACCAGATAAGATTAAGGTTTAAACTGATTGAGATGATATGTGGGGTGTCTGCTCACCGGTTTTCCTGTAGGACCCCTCTCTCCTTTATTACACTGACAGGATTTGGGCTCCGGACACTGAAACGGAAACAGATTGTACTCAAGTAATAATGATTCAGATGATCAAGACGAGACTTAATACATGATCATGGAGCGCACAATATTTTTAAAGCTAGGTTGATTCTTACCTCGGTGTTGACCAGTGTGCTCTATATTAAAAAAAGAAAAGTAAAGATGAAAGTCAGAACCGTGGACAAATAAAAATGATAAACTTTCATGATATGATATATAACAACAATAGACAAATTATTTATTTAATTTTTTTTTTTTTTTATCCGGGCTTAATGGCACCCAAATATCACGCACTTTTGTGTCACCTCTCATTATAAGCTTTATCTCTAACAGAATTACTTATTTTAAAAATTATAACAATATAATATATGGTGATATTTAATTTAGGGTAATGTGGCTGATATCTGGTTTAATATTTCTGAGATTTGCTAACAGGCTGGAAAACAGTAAACATGATGCAAACCAGTAAAATATTCATCTGACGATTTTAAACTAAGGGGCACTCATAGAGTGCAAGGTACTTCACCACACAGCATGGATTATGTAGTCAATAGAACTGTTTTTAAACTCTGTAGTATACTGTATCTACTGCTATATATAGCAAAAAAAATCTGTTATTTGAAGGTTTTTACGAAATGGTTTGACCTTTGAAGGTCACTCAAGGTCAAAGGTAATTGTTTAATTTGAAAATCCCTATATGGATTCGCATTAGTGGTCGTCAGTAACGGAATGTTTATCAGCACTCGCTTCAAAGTTATAAGTCACAATCACAATCCAGTGACCTTGATTTTCACCTTTCAAGGTCAAATGTAGCTATCCATGGTTTTCTATTAGCGTTCTCAAGTCGCAACTCATTTTGATGCCATAAGAGCCGTGTCTCCAAAATGTACGACTTTGCTCTGACTTTCACCTTTGACACTGACATTCCAAAATCAAATAATCTCCGGGGCTCTGGAGGGTTAGTGTTCCCACCAAGTTGGCTTTAGTGAAATGTAAATGCTGTGTTACTCTCGACAACCATAATTTGACAAAATGATATCATGATATAAATATTAACAGCAACATCATATCAGTGTTTTGAGAGAATTCTTAAAAAACGGTATGCATCCTTGTGATGTTATAAATGAACCGGATTCCCTTGATGACTAACCAACTCTCGGAAAAGCCTCTCGTCCAGCTGAGCATCCTGAAGGCTGAACACGTGCTGCTGTGGTGGAGGGCTGGCAATAGACCTCGGCATGGTATCACTCTTCCCAGCTGTCAGACCAACGACGAACAAGCGTATGTTATTATTTTTGGCGTCTGTGGCAGCAGCAATGGGATTCGGGCTGCGTGGGTGATCCACACCATCCATCATCAACAGGGCAACGCGCACACTGCTTCCCATCGTCTCCTGAGTAAAGAGCTGTGTGGCGTTTGAGATGGCGTAAGCCAGATATGTACCATGACCAATGAGGACCATGGATGACACCTGGCTTTGGAAGACGTCCACATCCTGCCAATCACGGAAGTTGTGTTTCACTGAGACGGTGCTACTGTACTGCAACGCAGCCAGACGTAGACGTACTCGCCAGCCAGGAATGTGCAGCGCAGACAACCGGGTGCTGAAACGCTGAACAAAACTGCGCTGCTCCTCAAAAAGAACAGCCATGGCATTCTCAGAGCTGTCCACCAGGAAGGCCACTTCCACTGGACATATCAGTGCTGGAGAGGAAATGGTAAAAAAGAAGAAAGAGAAGGAAGAACAAAAAGTGAGGATTAGAAAAAGTTTTTTTTATTATTATTTCAATGGAAATAAGATGCCCAAAGCTGCTCCAGCCCTAACGGTGTGTTAAGCTTGAAGTGGAAGAAGTCAAGTGTCCTGTAGAGGACCATGACCACAACCACACTGAACACTTTTGGGATGAACTGGATAACAGACTGGGACCCAACATCGGTACCTGATCTCCTCACTAATGCTCTTGTAGTCGAATGTTCACAAATTTCCACCAATACACTCCAAATTCTTGTGGAAATCCTTCCCAGAGAGGTGCTTCTGTGTGGAGTTTGCATGTTCTCCCAGTGCTTGCGTGGGTTTCCTCTGGGTACTCCAGTTTCCTCCCACAGTCAAAAAATATACACATTGGGCTATCTGCTTGTTCCAAATTTACCCTCGGTGTGAGGGTGAATTGTAGTGTGTTTGTTTGCTGCCCTGCGATGGTCTGGAGAGCTGTTCAGAGGGGACCCTGCCTTTGCCTGCAATGGTTCGGCAAATGAGTGAGTGAGAGTGCGTGTATTTGAGATGATTGATTTAATACTGTAGGAACTACTTTCATTTTTATTCTTGTTAAAATACATTTAAAAAAAAAAAAACGAAATTATTTTATGTGAAGTTTTCAACACAAATTAAACATAAAGTACAGTAATTTATTACAGTCTTGACAAAAAGTCAAGTTAGTACAGTCTTGACAAAAAGGGAAAGTGGAGAAGGAGGAGGAGGAGGAGAAGGAGGGGTGGTGCTGAGGAAATACCAGGAAAAACGGAGGTGATTCAGTGTGATGTTTAAGAAATTAATCATCAAAAGAAGTTTTTCTATATCAATGTTCTAAAAGAATAACTTTAACATTAGGGGTCTGAACTTCAAAGAGGCCTTGACTTATTGCCCTTAGTGTTACTTTAATCCTATGAAAGTGTTTAAAAAGCTTCAGCATGAAAGACTGAATGAATGACATCACTCATTCATTATAAGATTCATAAGAAACTTTTACCTTTTGGTTCATTATTGTTTACTTTCTGTCTACTCTTCCGCCGACTCAGACCTCTCCCAGAGAAGATCAGTAACAGAACACATGACACCACGCCCCACCTCATCCTGCCCGCTCACACACACCTGCAACCCACAGACCAGGGAACAAACATTCATTCAATCATTTTAACTAATCTGCCTTCTCCCACTATGTGATTTATCTTTTGCTTTCAGTCTTTCCATTGCAAAAATATTAATATTATGACATATCTCTTATAGTCATTAAATATCTTTTAGCATAACTTATATATTAATATATACATAATTTATAACAATTGGTATATGTCATTTAAAATTCATTATAATTTTTTATTAATCATTCATGCTTTAAAAATACATTAGAGATTTATTTAAGTGGTGTCTATTTAACATATTAATAGCTAAATGTTAAATAAAGTTATAAACTAAATACTTCATATTTACGAGTTAGTGTCCAGGTGTTCGTGTTATGTAAATTAAGGGTTAATAAAACAATGTAAAATGTTCATCACCTTATTTATAGCTAATTGTATCCAATTTTATACATTTAAAATATAAAAACTATACTATTATAGTATTATATTATAAAACACTTGCCTCATAAATCCTGGATGATTTTACTGCAATATTAGGATCCAGTGGTGTCGGTGTGTCGGTGTGTGCAGAGACAGTACATTACTCGCAGTGTGTGTGTGTGTGTGTGTGTGTGTGAGAGACATGTTCAGTTCTCTGTGAGTGTATGGTGTTGACTGTCCTCTACTGGTGGACTTCATATTGCATTCGTTTGCACAAGTGGCACAGCAAATAAAATTTATTAAAGCCGACATTTAATATAACAACACTAAACATTTTTAAAGGCGGGTTTAGTTTATTATTTGATTTTTTTCCCTCTCCAGATAAGATATAAGAAAAGGTATGAGTGTGTAAATTACCTATAATAATCATGCAGTGTCATAGTACTGCAGATTTATATAAGAATTCAGGAAATAAAGAAGAGTTGAAATAGGAGAGGAATTAAATATGGTGGGTGTCACCCAGTATGAACCCTCACCACCCTGAAATATTTTCTATATATATTTGTTTGTGGTGTTGTTTTGGCAAACAAACAAACAAACAAACCCCATTTAACATCATATATGTGATTTTTTTTCTTCCTCTTTCTCCTAATACTATTGTTGATGTTATTATTGTTATTATTGTTATTATTATTATTATTATGCTCTTGTATTTTTATGTTGTTTCTGTGTTTTACTTCTGACCCGCTTCTAATTCCACCAACAACATTCAAGAACATTCTTCACTCTGGATGACAAATCACCCCATGGTGATGAAGAGTATACAGGAGGACTGCTATAAGATTCATTAAAGGACTGCTATTTGCTTCTTTCCTCAGCTAACATCATCATCATCATCATCATCAACAACAACAACAACAACATTAAAAAACTGCCAGGTAACTACAGTGACGTCTGTCATTTAAACCCAGTAACACAGCGTGTGTGTTCACAGAACATGATGGACATTTGTGTGTTTCTGACAGCAGAGAAGAAGCCTGAAGCCAGACAGCTGCCATGTTGCAGGTCCGGACATGGTGGAGGTACCAACCCTCCAGGGATCTTTATCACATTTGTCATCGTAAATTATCATTTAATTACATACCTTTTATAATTGCACTACGAACGAATAAATCTGTTGGTGTACATGGTGACTGCCTTGTTCAGTGAATCCCTGCTACTGGTGTGATTATTAAAAATAATAATTATAACAAGAAGAAGAAAAAGGGGAAATGAACTATACTTGTACACTTTTAATACACAAAATGCAGTCAAATATGAAAGATAAAAAATAAGTTAAGCCTAAATTAATAAATAAGTAAATATATAGGGAAGTAAATAAATAAATAAACAAATGTAGAAATTAAAGCAAAAAAAAGAAATGCAAAAATATACAAATACCCCTTAAATATCTACTATTAATAATAATAACTATTATTATTATTATTATACTAATAAGGATGATGGCGCAGTGGCTAGCACGTCGACCTCACAGCAAGAAGGTCCTGGGTTCGATTCCCAGACTTGAGGTGTATCTGTGTGGGGTTTGTATGTTCCCCCCGTGCTTGCATGGGTTTACTCCGGGTACTCCAGTTTCCTCCCACAGACCAAAAACATGCACAGTAAGCTATCCGGCTGCTCCAATTTGCCCCAGACATAAGTGGTTGTGTGTGTTAACCCTACGATGGCCTGGTGAGCTGTTCATGGTGTACCCCACCTTATCACAAAGTTGGCTGAGATGGGCGCTAGCCTCCCTGCGACCCTAATTAGTATTAAGCAGCTTAGAAAAAAAAGATGAATGACGTATAATCCGAGGGTTGCCAGTTCAATTCCCACTACCACCATGTTGCTTCAAGCCTTAATTGCTCAGATGTATTAAAAATAATAATAATAATAATAATAATTGTAAGCTCTGGATAAGAGCGCCTGTCAACTGCCTTAAATGTCAGTGCGATTATGAGAAAGTTAAAGTCTAAAAAGAAAGACTGACTTTCAATTTTGTAAATATTTCAGACTGCATAAATGTACCTATGTATCCACATTTTATATCCATTAGCTAACGTCTGCAGGTTAAGAGCAGTCTGCCTTATTTTAAAAGCTTTTTGTTTCCCCCCGATGTTAACATACAGGATATACATGTTATAATGCATTACTAACACATTGTACACACCACTAAAATTATTTAATAAAAGCACATAATTGGTAGCACTAAGAAAAGTTTTAAAAGAAAATCCTATTTTTGAAAAAATAAAAATAATTTTTTTTAAAAAAGCTATTTGCATTTCCTTTCTTTCTTTGCAACTAATAATGTTACCTTATTTTAGGAACTATGCCCAAATTTCTGAACAGTCCTGCACATGCCATTTCTAAACTATCTCTCAGGCTTTTGAAATCCGTTTTTGTCCACGTGGGACCTCTTCAATTTTACTCTCTGGCATGTTGGACAAATGAGGAGAGTTATGAGCTTTAGGAGTTACGCGAGACTGCAAGCCCCTGAGGCTCGTCAGCATTACAGCTCCTGGAAATAAAACTGTTGAAGCTGCTTTTCATGTGTTTTCACCTCCACTGCACGAAACTACTGAACTTTCACTGATTCGGAGTTTGATTGGGGTGGGAATGCGCCTATGGGACGACATTCTGTGGAATTTACAGTGAATCGGAGTCGTTACCAACTGGAAGAGATGATAAAGAGGGTAAAGCTGACAGGTGGAACAAAAGACAGCTGTGTGGGGTCATGATTTCACCTGTAGGGGAATGAGCTTTCACTCACTCACTCACTTACTCACTCACTCATTTGCCGAATCTCTTAATCCCACTAGGATCGCAGGGAGGCTGGATCCTATCTCAGCTGACACCGGGCGAAGGCAGGGTGTCCAGTTTTATTCTTAAATGTTTATTATCCAAAACAAAAAAAGAAGTTCTATCTGTAATGCCGCTGACGTAC
The DNA here is from genome assembly GCA_039654305.1 of Porochilus rendahli. NCBI lineage: Eukaryota > Metazoa > Chordata > Actinopteri > Siluriformes > Plotosidae > Porochilus > Porochilus rendahli. The sequence goes on from JBCNYG010000020.1 coordinate 38,131,675, forward strand.
AGGATCTTGATCTTGATAAGGATTTCATACTTTTCATGGGTTGTCAGCATGTTGAATGGACCGGACAGACCAGCCGAAAACTGGCCATCGCAGATGCATGAACCTCACTGTACACAAACAATCCGTCAACCAGCAAACCAAAATAAAACAAAACCCCGGCCGCTCACTGCAACTTTTTTATTTTTTTAAGCAACAAAATGTACAAGTTACTAAATGCTTTAGATTATTTACAAGCGGAAAAAACTACACACACAGTAAAAAAAAATAAATCACGCAAACAAAGAGATACGTCGTATGTAGCTTTGCTTCATCCGCTCGACGACAACCCGAATGGGTAATACTGCGGGAAATCATGAAGGACTTTCAGGGCCTCGTTATACAACTCCAAATCTGCAGAGACGGAAAAAAATAAAGATTTTACAAAAATACACCAAAACACACACATACACACTATCGCTTTCATTCTTAAGGAGAAATAAATAGAAAAGTTTCCATGATAATATTAATGCAGCGCATTCAAGCAGCCAATAATATGACAGCAGCGTAACCAAACCGGGACATCCGCTTGACAGGGGGAGGTTATGTATTCACCAGCGTCTGTTTGTTTGTCTTTTAGCAGGATTACACAAAAACTACTGAAACGATTTACACCAAACTTGGTGGAGGGCTGCAATATTGGCCTGACAAGAACCCCCATGATCCGAAAATGCATTAAATGCTTTTTAACAAGCATTTATTAAAGGTTCTTTCCCTTTATCAGGATTGTGCTAAAATTACTAACTTGATTTTCATGAAACTTGGCGGAGGGGTGGGGCCTGGAAATAACCAGTAAAATTTAAGGTGATCCACGCATTGAATTTCTATATTAAACATCCGACGTCCACCAGGGGGAGACATTTCATTAACGCTATGACAAATCCATTCGCACTTGGTGGAGGTACCTTCCACTCTTGACTGACAGAAGGACTGGACCCTGATGTGGTCTTTTGCTTATTTATGCAAATCCTCCTCAAGGTATGATGTGCTGAGATGCTCTTCTGCTCGAAATTACTTGAGGAACCATAGCCTCACTGTTCATTACATCAACTCTGGTCACCCTCTCATTCCGTGCTCTCAAGATCAACAAGACGATTCAACCTTTTAAAATTATTATTATTCGTCTCAATATTCTGTGTAAACTCTACAGTGCGAAAATCTGATGTTTGTCCTGATGAATAACTGCAATTTTCATATCATGTCCAGTTTTGCTCTGCTGCCAGCTGACTGGTTGACTGGAAAATCGCAGGTGTAGAGTTGTTCTGAAGTCTAAAATGATTAAACCTGATGCACTCACCAAATGATATTCCTTTCTCCTCCCTGAACATGTGGTACGCCGCCGCCATGATGGTTCCTTTATTCGACACCATTCCAATGACCTCTACAATCCCGCTCAACTCTTCTTCCAGCTGCAAGAGAAAGACGGGACATTTCACGGGAAAGGTTAAGAGCTCATTAATCTCTGTAAAAGCATTTTAAGTATTCTGTATGTGCCGTGTACAAAAAGCTCGGGGCACAAGTTTCCTCAGTCACCCATCAAAGGGTTCCGTTTTACCTTCAGCTTGTTTGTGTATTTGTTAGCAGGATTATATAAAATAGGGGTGGGGTAAAAGATCACGTACTGGATCATTAAGTTCCACAGAGGCGTTTTTTCCTTCTCCGTCTGTCAGTGTGAACGATTTGCCACTTGGATGGACCTGTGAAAGAAAAGACGAGCGCTCTAATACGTATAACTCAATTCAATTCAAACAACTTTATTGATTACAATAGGCAATTCATTTGCAGCTTCCCAGTCCACATATTCATTTATATATGCCTTCCTATATGCGACAAACATCATCCGAACAGACAGTGAGCTTGATTTTGGGGGGTGGGTGGGGACATGCTATTGTTTTTAACATGAATGTTGAAATCAGTATTATTTTAAATGATGAAAATTCCATTCAGTAAGTAATTTGAAGAATAAACTATAACTATAGGGGACTTTTATTATGATATATTTTTGTTTGCTGAATTTTCCATGTCAGATTTTCTAGTTAAAATAAAGATTTTGACAAATCTACAACTACATATATATTTATGTATAACATATAAATATTGATTAATATAAATATTACAGACAAAGTTTTAAAAATAACAGAACGTTGCATTTTCTTTCTCAGTTTCTTTGGTTAATTAGCAACTAGGCCTAGATACTTTTCTTCAAGCCTAACCTTTGCATTAGTTATATTTTTGTCATTATTTAAAGTCTACAGGTTGACCTCTTGGTGTTACATGATTAATTTCATTTTCTGTTTGTTTTATTTTGACACCGAGTCACCACTGTGTGCACGCGCTGTTCCTTTACCTTTTCCACGCGTCCTATAAAACACACCGGCCGGCTCACGTGCTGAGAGAGCATCGACGCGTTTATTCTGCTTTTTGGAGACTCGAACACACCCGTCATTTTCACACGATGTTCAGTTTAATATTGTGTTTATCTCTGAAAATCTGTCTGTGAAGGAGTGAAAAAGAACCGCGCGAAAACCGACTCTGACGTATTTCCGTGTTTACTGAGCGTCTACTTCCGTGCTGTCAAACAACTTTAAACTTCCGTAATAAACTAACCCTGTTCTACACCAAGTTAGAGCTTTTCAGTTTTTTTCTTTGTCCTTGCTCTCGCTATATTTTTTAAGCAAAGAGAAAAGAGAGAGAGGAAGTATTTATGTTATAAATGTTAAAATATACATATGAAATGTACATGCAAACTTGTACATGTACAGTACATTACATTACATGCTCAGTCGGAACCATTGTTTTCGTTCTTTAGTTTCCACACGGATTGAAAAAAAGCATACCACGTGTGTTTGACGTTGCACATGCGCAGTGTCATTCAGAGTAACATTTGTAATCAAAAACTTGTACTTGAACTAAGTTCATAAGCTCTCTGTGTAATAAAACCTGAAGAAATGGTGGTGTAATTAAGACAACTTGATATCGGACGTGTTACTTAGTTTTTGGAGCTTGATACAAATATAAAGTCACGGTAAGTTGATGTTAAATAGGCTAAACGGTGTAAATGGCTACATGTGACGTCATCGCGTCTTGTGTTTACTGAGTTTTTATGTTTAGTAATAAACACTTTGTCAGAAGGTGTTTTGTTTTGTTGTATTAATATCCGAATCCAACTAACTTGTGGTGTGGTTTTTTTTTTTTTTGTAAAAGCAAGATGCTTAATTTCTTCGGGCTTCGAAAGGACTCTAAGAAGTCCCAACCATCAGAGAAAGAGGCTGATGGATTTGTGATTATTGGTAAGTTAATTAAAAAGCACTTTTAATAACACTAATTTAATACTTAATATTTCAAATATTTTTATATTATAATTTATTACTTAAAATAGTAGTAAGGGACTGACGTCATAGAGAAAGTCAGGAGGATCTAGTGAGTCAGGGTACATGTATGTGGATGAGCTCAATGCTGGTGTAGTGGTCAGCATGTCCACCCCACAGCAAGAAGGTCCTGGACTCGGCGAGGGGGTTTCAGAGTGGAGTTTGCATGTTCTTCCCGTACTTGCATAGGGTTCCTCAGGGTGCTTCGGTTTCCTCCCACAGTAGTCTAAATGGCTGTTCTAAATTGCCCCTAGGTGTGTGTGCATTAATGGTTCTGTGTGTTGGCCCCGCAATGTTCTGATGAGCCGATTGGGGTGTACCCTGCACCCGGTGTTGGCTGAGATAAGCTTTAGTGACCCTGATAGGATTAGTGCTTTAGAATGTGAATGAGTGAGTGAGAGAAGGTTGATCGGTGTAACACTTTCACTTTCACTGTAGCCATCTGTGCTAGACAATGTTATACATCCTTGATACATTTGTTTATACATTTGATTACAAGCCAAATGATTTACCATTCATGGGTAACTCTCACTGTAGAATCGTTAACGCGAAATATGATGTTCTGTTGCTCTTGAACAGCCTGTTTTCACGCATTATGTGACAAGCCCAAATTTGCTTCAGTCCTTCCTTCCTTCCTTCCCAGGACTTCTGAAATCTGATCTTTCCATGCCGTGTCACCACGCACTGTTGAAATGAAAGTGAAGATGACTGTTACTTTGAAAGCCAAAGCTCTGAATCATGTCTTCAAAGCGAGGCTCAGATTTCACTTTATTGTGTTCAGTCTGCCAATGAGCCCTCAGGTTTAGTCTGAAATCCTGTGCATGAATCACACATGGAATGGATCGTAGTCTTGGTCATGGCAACGGTTACACCTTTGCAAAGGCAACGTACTGACTTTGAGCGCAAACAGCTCGAGCTGTGTCTCTTCAGACTGTACACCATACTCCTGGGTCCAGTCTGTTTCCACTGCAAGTCCTCATCATGATTCAGATGAATGATAGAGCAGGCTGAAGAGGCAGCACGTATTAACAGAGTAGAGCAGAACAGAAGTTCTGTAAGTGGAGAGTTTAATCAACTTAATCAAAAAAAAGAGTTTTATCAGACTAAAAGAGTTTATTGGAATATTTATTTTTAAAAATGGAATTTTGCCAGGAAAGAACAAAATGTCATGGTTTTCTATCAGAATAGAATAGTTCAAATAAATAGAACAAAAATAATTTCATAAGAACCTAAAATGGGATTAAAATAGTGTGATATCAGGGTAGAGTTCTGTTAAAATAGAACAGAGTTGTTTTAGAATTTAATTAGAACAGAGCATGTTAGAAGTTGCGCTAGAATAGAATACAGTTTTATTCAATTTATATTAAAATAGAGTTGTTTTAGAATGGTATTCAAGATATGTTAAAATAGAATACAGCTGTATTCAGCTTAGAGTTCAATGAGAGTAGAGTTGCTTAAGAGTTGTGTAAGAATAGAATAGAGTTGTATTAAAATAAAGTAGAGTGGTATTAAAGTTGTATTTGAAATACAACAAAATACAGTTTTGTATTGAAATATAATAGAGCTGTACTAGAGTTGAATTAGAATAGAGCTGTATTTGAGTTGTTTTAAAGTTGTATTACAACATAATAGAGTTGTATTAGAGTATTCTAGAATGGAGTTGTGTTAGAATAGAGTTGTATTAGAGTTGTATTTGAGATAAAATACAGTTTTATTGGAGTTGTATTGAATTAGAATAGAGCTGTACTAGAGTTGTTTTAAAGTTGTATTAGAATGGAATGGTGGATAATAGAAAAGATTAAAGTTTTATAAAGAATACCAATAGATTTAAGTGTCGCGGTTGAGAATAGATGCCGCATGCACGACTGTAGTATAAATTCCTCTCTGCTGTAGAATACA
>JBCNYG010000020.1:38202207-38215186 GCA_039654305.1 Porochilus rendahli
GGCTGAGATGGGCGCCAGCCTCCCCGCGACCCTAATTAGGAATAAGCGGTTCAGAAAATGAATGAATGAATGAAATGAGATCAAAGCATTTCTATTATATCGTTTGCTGTGTTGTGTGCAGTATATTTGAGACCTTATATTAAAAATGTACAGAAATGCAATTCAGATCTCAGATTTGATTTGAAATTGATTTTAAGAGGCTGGGTGCTTGTGTTGTGTTGAACTCACACTGATGCTCCAGTTCCAGTGCTATATGGATCAGTGTGTGTTGATGGGAATTAACTTAATTAAGCTTCCTAATCCCTGCTTTTCATGACTCCCTCAAACGAGCGCTCGAGCCAAGACAGGAAGTGGGTCAGGGCTTGTAACTATGGAGCTGAAGGAGTCGCGAGGAGGCGTGCCGGTGTGTATGCAGGAGAAAACGATACAAAATTGACATCTTTAAGGAAAAATTAAACCCAAGCTTACCAAAAACTTACATACAAAACACTCGGTTGTTGTTACAATTTTATTCATGAAAAAAGAAAAAGAAAAAAGAACAAGCAATAAATCTGCTCACAGTGGGGTGACATTAATTTGGGACCGTTTGCAAATAACTCACGTATATCCGACGGTAAACACGAAAGTAATTTGCATTTGAATGAACAGCAGGACATAGCATTCATTCAAATTCAAATTCAAATCAAATTCAAATTTATTTGTCACGTACAAAATCATACACAGTACAATATGTAGTGAAATGCTTATTACGACTAAAAATAAAACCAATCAATATCACGAAGAAAAGAACAATAACTATAACTATTTAAAGGACTTTATAGTTAAAGTCAATATAAATATAAACATTTAAAAGTATATAAAAAATAAAATAAAAATATATTAAATAAAATATGATAAAAATAAAAATATATAAAATAAAGTTTAAATAATACATGGCATGCATAAATATATATAAAATTAAATATAAATGCAGAATAAATGCAATATGATGAAATATAATGAAATATAAATGCAATATAAATGCAATGGCAATTTTACAGTACACTGTATGTAAAGTAAAGTGTGTATAAGTGTAAAGTGACAAGTGCCATAAGCTGAGGTGGAATGTAATGTTCATGTGTATGGTAGAGTCTAGGTCCAGGTACCAGTGTTTTGGTTCAAGGTCCTTCGTTATCTTCCTGGCTTTGGTCCAGAACCATCGCACCACCCTCTGGAGAGTTTGCCTGTCCTGTTTGGTGCTGTTCCCAAACCAGGCTGTGATACTTCCCGTCAGGATGCTCTCAATGGTGCAGGTGTAGAAAGTCTTTAACACCCTTCAGGGCAGTTTAAAGTCTTTCAGGCATCTGAGATGAAGGAGACGCTGCAGTGGCTTCTTCCCCGGGGTGTTAACATGACAGGACCATGTCAGGTCCTGCATGATATAAACACCTAGGTACCGGAAACTGTCCACTCTCTCCACTGGGGTCCCGTTGATGATCAGGGGCTGGTATTTCCTCTCCTGCTTTGTGCTAAAGTCCACTATCAGCTCCTCAGTCTTGCTGAAGTTCAGGAGGAGGTTGATATCCTGGCACCATAATACCAGGTTTCAAACCTCCTCTAGGTAGGCCGTCTCATTGTTGTTCGAGATCAGGCCTACCACCACAGTGTCGTCCGCAAACTTGATGATGTTTGTGGAGCTGGAAGTGGCCACACAGTCGTAGATGTATAACAAATACAGTAAGGGGCTCAGAACACAGCCCTGGGGGGCTCCAGTGCTGAGGGTGAGTGAGAGTGAGACATGGATGCCCAACCGTACCGCCTGTGGTCTACTTGTCAGGATGTTGGAGATCCGGCGACACAGCGATGGGCTGAGGCCCAGGATCTCCATCTTAGTGGTGAGTATGGAGGGGATTATGGTGTTAAACGCTGAATTGTAGTCAACAAACAACATTTTCACATAATTCCCCTTTCCGCTCTCTTCCTCTTTCATGTGCATTTACCAAACAAAAGAGTAATTCTGCAGACAGATCAGGGATGGAAGATGTAGGTGAAAATTCTGTTCCTTCTCATCCTGCATATTTCAGTGCGCACCTCCTTTCAGCAGCATCCCCCCCCCCCCCTCCCTCTCTGGTTCTCAGCTGCAACCCGGCGCGTCTCAGCCACTCGGCAGCATCCAACCCCAGGCACACAGCAAGGAAAGACTCTAAATAATGACCCTGACGCACAGCTTCATCTGAGGGCTTGGAAAGATCCGGTGCCTGGACCTGCAGCCTGCTTTTCACCGGTGAGCGCGCGCTCCTCTGTTTCCCATGCACACATTAGATGGAGATGGTGTTTGTTTGTTTTTTTTTGCTGGGGTTCACATCATTATATCTGGTATTATTCAACAAATGCTTATTATGCTGAGTGCTTTTTCGGGTCTGGTGCGTCCGTGCGTGTTATGCTGTTTATAAATATGCAATGCACTCTGCAACACAGAGAACCAAAAACATGAGACTGTCTAGAAAATATTTATTAAATGCACACATATTTTTGCAGTGCAGTGGCTTCATTCTTGACATGCAATGCACAATAGTTTGTCTATTTCTGGTAATGGATTGTAAGGCTGTACTTGGCACTGTTGTGTTTTTCCACAGATCCTCTCTGCATGTGATTTCATTCCCTTCTGTTCTGCTGCGCGTTCATTTGCATTCGGGGATGAATTGTATTCAAATGACACACACACACACACACACACACACACACACACACACACACACACACACACACACAGAAACAGAATGCGCATATTGAAAGCATGTTCATAAAATAAAGGTGCACTGCAAAATTCTACAATTACTATGAACACCTGCTGTGTGGTTCAGTGCACCTGGCCACAAATACTTCAACACTGCATGCAAGCTTTATTATTTATTTATTATTTGTTATATTAGGTGTTAATTTCCAACTGTGTAAAACATCCTCTGAAAACAGATTGAAGCAGTTGTGAATCTCTTAAAATAAAAGAATTCTGAAAATCCTTTAATCCTTCCTAAATTCCCTTAAGACAGTGTTTTTGTTTGTTTGTTTGTTTGTTTGTTTATTTCGCCTATATAGATCAATGAACTTCCTTTCTAAATAAAACAGCTACCCACGAACCCTCGGCTGTCAGCGCACATGGCCCGTTAGTCTCTTAGTTCATCCATCAGCGTCATCGTTCCAATAAAGAGTTTTACTCGAGCTGATTTCGATGCTTGATTGCTGTTGATTGATTTTCTCCTTGCTCGTCTCCCTTCACTGTTGGTAAGTTTACACACCGTGTTGTGGAAGCTACAGATCATTAGCTTAGTGTACTGATCATCAGGTGATGAAGGGATGGTGTATAAATGCTGCTTGATTTGCTCAGCATTTCCTTTCACGCCCTCATCTCTTTGAGCACCATCTGTTTCCTGAAAGCTTCCAACACTGAACACTGAATTTAATAAAGACCTCTACAGAGCGTAAAAATACAGTTTAAACACTACTGGAAGAAATCACATGCATTTTTAACATGTCATATAATGTGAGATCAAATCTGATGGTACCCTGTTGTGCAGTAAAGTTGCAGGGGAGGTTAAACTGGGCATGATGTCATGTGGGACGGCACGGTGGAGCAGTGGTTAGCACGTCCCCCTCACTGCAAGAAGGTCCTGCGGTCAATTCCCGGGCATTTCTGCGTGGCGTTTACGCGTTCCTCGCATGCTTGTGAGGGTTTCCTTCAGGTACTCCAGTTTCCTCCCCCAGCCCAAAGACATGCACCTTAGGTTAACTGGCTGGTCCGAATCACCCCTAGGTGTGAATGTGAGTGTGAATGGTTGAATGTGTGTTGCCCTGCAATGTGTGGCAAGCTGTTCTAGGTGCACCCCGCCTTTGCCAAGTGATGGCTGGGATAGGTTCAAGCCTCCCCACGACCCTAAAAGTAGGATTAATTGGTTCAGCAAATGAGTAAGAGTAAAAACATATTTTAAAGGTTCATTTACTAACGGACAGGTATGTATATGAATTGCTGTGGAAGGAAACCGGAGTACCAGGAGGAAACCCACACAAGCATAAGGGGACAACATGCAAACTCCACACAGGAACGGGCCGCACGGTGGAGCAGTGGTGGCAAGAAGGTCCTGGGTTCGATTCCCGGGCTCAGGGTTCTCTCTGTGCTTGCACGGGTTTCCTCCGGGTACTCTGGTTTCCTCCCACACTCAAAAAACATGCATAGTAGGCTAATTGGCTGCTCCAAATCACCCCTAGGTGTGAGTATGAGTTTGAATGGTTGTGTGAGTGTTGCCTGTGCCTGCGATGGCCTGGCGTGCTGTCCGGGGTTGATTGATTTCATCTTGAAAAAAAGTGATATTGATATCTTGATGCTAACATTCATGCTAACAGTCGCTGATAAACCATCAAGCGCCACGTCTCCTCATATGTCCTTTCACACTGTATCTGTGCAGGTGTGAATGACTCTCGTAGGTGAAACTACGAGGAGTGTGTGAAAATCCGAAGTATCTACTACACTGACGGTCATTCAGGTGATTGAAGCGCGTCATACTCAAACACCTGTTGCGATGTGTGAGGTCATTTCGTAACGGTTGCTTTTGATGGGGTTGGATTTTTTTTTTTTTAAGACGAAATTCATTTATGCTTTAGATTGCAGCTGTCACACCGTTCACTGCTTACGAGATAATGCTGGGGTAAAGGTGGCTGAAGGTTTATTGGGGTGACTCATGCCAAGAGCTTTACTTCAACACTTCGGTGTTAGACATTCAGCGTGTACTAAGTAGTCTTCTATCATTTCAGTGAGAGCATGACTTTCCCATTGACTGCCATTTATATTAATAGCTGGAGTAATAACAGTAATTACACTTCAATGCATGGTCATTTTCATACTTGCTCTTTGGACTCAGTTTGCTGAACTGATCGTTTCGAGCCCCACGTACTCTTAGTGGATTACTGATGAATGGTATTTGCTTCATATATATATATATAGTTATAGCATATAGCATATTAGCTAAATCCGCTCAAATCCACTAAAACGCGGTCTCACTTAATATGCATTGGACCCCAACATGCACATATTAATGAGACTCATCTGTATGTCTGTTGGGTTTTTTACACCCGAGCGTCCTTGCTCATCAGGCCGGTGCTTCTTCCTGGTTTCCTTCACGTAAAGCGCCTAGGAGTTAAACTTTTCCTGGATGGCACACTAGTCTCTCTCACGTTACCTCCCAAGTATTTTTTACTGGTACTTATTTAAACTGTTGGGTGGACAGAGGCACACTTGTGGTTGAGACCTTGCTCAGGGGACTAACGGGGACTCGAACCCATGACCACTTGATCACTCCCCCTGCGCCCTAACCACTACACCACCGGCCACTATGTAACGTGTGTAGTACTAGTTATGGTACTAGTTAAAGTTTTGGACACTCATTCTAATTAAATCGCCACTTTTGAGTGGTCTGTATATATAACTCATAGCAATTTAATGATTCCTAAACAGGCATTTTCTTAAACAGATATCACAATATGGTTGCTTTTCCCCTACCATAGGACCCGTCATCATAATCTTCTGCTGTTAGAGCGCCGGTCGTCGTCTTTACAGTGCATATGCAGCCAAAAAATTCTGAATCAGTCGCGACTTTTTCATTTGCAGCAAATTATACTCCTCGACACTCCATACACGATCTGAGTGACCCCATAATTCTGCATATACATCACCATGTAATTTTCCTTAGTAACCGAGGTAATAGCAACATGCGCCGACTGGGATTTTGTAAATAATATGAAGTGGTAAATCTAAACGTACCTACGTATCACAGCTGGCTTGAGCCTCAGCCATACAGCAGGCGCCAAACATATGTGTGTTACGTGTTTAAACAAAGACGCATGCTTCTCAGGCTTTATTTCACCACAGATCAATTTTAATACAAGTTCTCTTCAGGGAAACAGCCAATGATGCGGCGCGTTCTGATTTCTGCACGGTTTGGCCCTTTAAGCTCGGTTTTGGAGGCAGTGGACTGTGAACTGTGGAGCATCTGATGCTAAGATGATCCCCACGTTGTTTGTTGTGGACGTCTGTTATGCCGATTCAGTTCAGGTTTATTTGTATTGCAGTTTTAACAATAGACTCAGCTCTATCGAAAATCCAGATGTAGGCATCTGGATGCAAACTCCAAAAATATGAGATCACTAATGAGAAAACCAGAGTGGATGGTGGTGAGGGAAAATCTCGTGGAGTTAATATTAGGAAAATAAACGTTGAAAGGAACCAGACTCAGAAACGAGACGCAAACTTCATCCCATCCACTGTTGAAATTTGATTTATTACACAGCGCACAGACAACTTCTGATTGGTCAGAAGCACTTGGAAGCCTCGATCTCCTAACAGCTTATGAAAACCCTAATTTGTAGAGTTTTTTGCACTGAATGACAACGTGATTCATTTTTTTCTTTTTTCTTTTTTTTGCATGCCAGAACTTAATAATATTAATAATAATAATAATAGTAATAGTCATAACAATACATAAAGTTCTGGGACAAATTTATTTCTTTGGTAAGCAGCCATGTAGTAAATAGCGTAATGTTGAATCAGCCAGTTATTAATTTAAAGCAAACCCTGGCAGAGCAATGCAAACCTCTGCATTGCATCAGGGGTGCAGTCATCTTTAATTTAATGTTCGACAGCGTTCACTGAACATGATTCTTCCCCAGCCTCTGTTTTTACTCTCTTTAAAAGTTGATAGACAAGAAAATGCAGCTCCTGTTACTCAGCCACCCGGAAAAAAACTGGCAGGAAACATTGACAGTTACAAAACACTAACACTGAAGATTTCTTCCAAAGATGTGACTCATGGTTACAAAATGAGTTTTACAGCACAGGACTTTTTGAGTAATGTGAATTTTCTTGAGGCGTTGCGGTGGCGTAGTGGTTAGCACGTCCGCCTCACTGCAAGAACGTCCTGGGTTTAAATCCTGTGCAGAAGTTTGCATGTTCTCATGCAATGCCCAAATAGCGAATTAACTTTACTAAACTATTTTCTTTTAGCAGGATTACACAGAAACTACTAATCTGATTTTGTAAAAACTTGGTGGAGGGGCGGGGCCTGTGTCTGGGAAGAACCCGGTAATTTTTGGAGGTGATCCGTGCATGGGATCATATTGAAAAAAAAACCCAAACACCAAAAATCCTTATATTTAACATGAGGGAAAATATATAACTGATGTCCACTAGGGGGAGACATTTCATTATAACTATGCCAGGTAATAATAATCCATTTGTGCCTGGCGGAGGTACCTTGCTGTCTGTGAGTGCCGTCTAGTTATATGGTTGTTTACCAAAGAATTAATTAATTTGACTCCGAATATTGATTTATTATGATTTGATTAGCAGTTAAATTAAATTGACATTCATTTATTGTAAAGGGAACTAAAAGTTTGCTCTTTTGCACAGCACACGTCTCAAAACATGGTCTTAGTGCAGCCAGTATCGTTTAGATAAAGGTTAAACAATGTCTGACCTTTTAGTGTCTCTAAGTGAAATCAGTTTTCTTTCTGTCCCTTCCTCTTATATTGTTCTTAATCCATTTTAACAGTGGTGCATATCAAATCAGCAAGAGGATTCTAAAAGCGATGAAAAGACAGCGGAGAGGTAGATTTATGAGTAGGAGTGGAGAGGTGGTCACACAGCCTCTTACCCTACGAGAGTCTGTGGATGTACATATACCCAGCTTTGATCTGAAGTCTGAGCTGAAGTGCTTTTAGGTCCAGCGCTGTGGACCGCCGTGTCAGGAAATAAATCACTCTGGTTCAGTGACTGATAATAATCATAAGTGCGAGTCGGCAGCTCGCTCGTGCGCCTTTGAAATGAAAATCAAATGAAAATAGCACGTTTTATCATAGCAATGAGCCTAGTTTAGGCCCGTGTGTGTGGTCCTAATAGCTGCATGTGAAGGAGAGGGAACCTGAGAAGATGATCAAAGGCACGTGTCATGGGCTTATGTGTTGTTATAACTCACACCTCGAAGCTCCTCATCACATTCAGAAGACCATTAAGAATGCACTGCATCCTGAAAATTGTGATAAATGCAGCGGGGGCGTGGTCTCACTGGACCAGAGTGCAGGTTTTACGTGCATACTGTCCTCACTATGTCCACGTTAGATTCTCCCTGTGTTTAACATGATGCCACAACGACCAGCAAGATCGCACCACCTATTTACCACAGGTCCTTATAAGTACTGCCCCACGCTGCACGTTTTCTAGTATCCAATCAGGACCATGCCACAACTGTACTACGCCAATGAATGCTTGCTAGGTTTTAGTTATGTTGTTACTCCATCAATGCCGTCGTTACGATATCCTTATTAAGTTTGTGCTGCGTCCAAACTGCATTTGTTTTGTTTTATCATGTTCACAGTTCGCCTATATTCTCCACATCCATGGACACCTATAGGTGAGCCGCTCCAGCATAATAGACGCAAGGTAATCTTTTGAGTAAGAGGAAAAGTAAATGGCGTACCTGGATGAAAATGCATTATCGCCAAAAATACATAAATCAGAGCACAATTGTCAGCATGACCAAATTCAAATATTCATTAACACAATCTATCCAAGCTGAAATACTTGTTTAAGAAAGGGTTCCATGTCCAATTAGTTGTTAAAAAAAGGAAAAATCCACTTATTGTTCTGGTTTTCAGAACAATACCAGAATACTGTCCCTACTTTTAGAATCCCAGAAGGGCTCCCCCAATCATATAACGGTAAACCAATGAGAAGCCTCAAAATGGACATGACTCGGTGTAAATAGAACTCAATGTTGCTCAATCTGTTGCTAGGACGACGCTAGCACGATGGCGCTGATTGGTTGAGAGCCAGATTCATTTAGTATATATATATATATAAATGACCAACTATAAAAATCTCATTTTAGTTTGCTTTTATTGTAGTATATACTAAAACATTTATGCACCATAGGCTTCATCTATCAAGAAGGAAAGTCTGATATCTGCCTGATAGGAAATAATAACAATAATCGTTCACCTGCTCATTTCTGTGTTTGTATTGATTTCTGCTTTATGTTTAAGTCACTGGGTGGCACGGTGTTGCTGTGGTTAGCGTGTTCGCCTCATAGTAGGAAGGTCCTGGGTTCGAGTCCCGGGCGAGGGTGATTCTGTGTAGAGTACATGCTTGGGTTTTGTCCGGATACTCCTCTTTCCTCCCACAGTCCAAAGACATGAACATGAGCTAATTGTCTGTTCCAGAACACACCTAGGTGTGAGTGTGAGTAGGAATGGTTGTGTGTGTTGTCCTGTAGTGGTCTGGTGAGCTGTTCACGGTCTATCCACTCAGTGTAGGCTCCAGCCTCCCTGTGGCCCTAGTTTTAGGATTAAGCGGTTCGGCAAGCGAGTGAGTAAACGAGTGATAAGTTTAAGTCACGTGGGATTCATGGATGTGCCAACTGAAAAGACTCTAAAAGAGAGGCAGCCAAAAGACTGGAACTCGCATTCGTTCATGCAGATTTCAGTTATCACACCTCTGACAAATTGTTTTAAATAGATTTTGTGTTAAGGTTTATTCAAATTTTATCAACTGCAATATTATCTGAAATTGCATAATAGTATGCTTCCTCGCATCTGCCTCATGTTCCCTAGTGAAGGAGCCTAAAGCTCGCGGGGTGAATGGGTCATCATTACTCACAGGACAGAGTGACCCAAGCCGTTCATCACTGTCCCGTTAACCCAGTTCCACACACACACACGCACACACACACTCCTTACTGCGGACCGCTGGGGCCTCTGATTCTAGGCCAAGATAAGATCAGCGTAAAGGAACCTCAATAGAATGACTCAACTCTCTTTGATGTAATAAATTTCTCATGTCTCATCGTGATAAGCCTTATCCTTGGTTTAACATCAGTTTACTTTCATCTCTTTTTTGATTATGGACTCACACTTTGTCAAATTAAATAACCACCACAAAATAGGTTGCATTCATTATTTGTTATTTTTTTGTATGTATTATTTCACTAAAATTTATTTGGAGGATAGTCATTTCACTCTGTACTTATCGGTCCCAATGAAGGAGGTGTGGCCTTACCAGTCATTTTCTATTAAGGAGGCGTGGCCTATGTACCTGTTATTCTGTATGAAGGAAGCATGGCCTCTGTAACACTCCTTCTCTATAAAGGAGGTGTAGCCTCCGTACCAGTTATCCTCAGTGGAGGAGGAGTGGCCTCTGTAGCTGTCATCCAATATGAAGGAGGCGTGGCCTCTGTACCAGTCATCCTCTGTGAAGGAGGCATTGCCTCTGTACCTGTCATTCCCAGTGATGTCTACTCTGTTCCTGTCATTTTCTATGAAGGAGGCGTGGCCTCTGTCCCGGTCATCCTCTATGAAGGAGGTGTGGCCTCGATTCCTGTCATTCACTATAAAGAAGGAGTGGCATGGCGTCTTTTTTCCCATCTTACTTTCTTTTGCTAAGTCGGATGGAGTTGAAGCCGATGAGGCTCGGTTAATTTCTGAACAGAAGGATGGCACCAGCAGGTTTCGGTTTTGTGTGCCTGTCAGAGTGTGAGTTTTGCTTCCTGTGAACAGTTCCCTCTATGTGTAAATGCACACACAGATACACACACACACACACACACACACACGTCTGATACACTTTTTGTATAGGTGTTCCTGGAAAATGTACTTTACTTACAGCGTGTTTCACTGGTTAAGCATGAGGTAGTGTGTGTGTGTGTGTGTGTGTGTGTGTGTGTGTGTGTGTGTGTGTGTTTCCAGCTGTAATTGCCATGATGAATTGTACCCTAGATGCCTATAGAGAGCTGGCACACATTCAGTTTATCATGCACAGACACACACACATACACACACACACACAGACATACACACACACCATGTCACTATGTTGTGTTGGAGGCGTCTCTGTGCTATCAGCCTATATGAGTGTTGACAGTGGAGCTTGTACCTGTTCCTGCGTGTTAATAGTGGCGTGACAGCGAAGAGCCCAAGTGAGACGCCAGCATGATGAACACACACATGCAAGCACACAGTTCAGAGGGAGAGAGGGAGCGAGAGGGAGGACTAGGGCAATAGGTATGGACGAAGCAATAAGTACTTCCAAGCTGTAACACTATATCCTAAAGAAAGAGAGGTGAAAGAGAGATGGAATAAAGTGTGTGATAAAGAGGAGAATGTAACAGATGGAGAGATATAAAGAGACTTGATGAGACTTCTCAAGCTCATGAAATAAGCAAACTTGACACAGAAAGAAGTGAGACTCAAACCCAGAACCTTCTTGTTGTGAGCCGACAGTGCTAACCTCTGAGCCATCGTACCACCCCTCAAGCTAACTCGTTCCACACGATTTTTTTATATCGATACTGCGATCGTGAGAAAAGGTCCGTGCCTGTTCACTCGCGATGAGTAATTCCTTGAAGTAGAGTTACTTAACACAATGATCTCAGCAGTTCTTCATATTCGAAGCTTTATTATAATATCTTCTCATGGTCTTTTTTTTTCAGCAGACCAAAATCCCCCTGCCTTCAGGCCACGTCCCATGATGCTCAGCGGTTCAGTGGACATGCCCAGCCCTGGGGGGATGAGTGTGGCGTCGGCCCGCAACGTGATACGCAGCTCAAGCATCAGTGGTACCATGTACAGCCTGGAGAAGAGCCCGAGCACCACCGGGCCTGACATCGGAGGGAATAAAAAACGCCGCTCCAGCCTCGGGGCCAAGATGGTGGCCATCGTGGGGCTTTCACAGTGGAGCAGGAGTACGCAACAACTCAACCAACAAGGTAAGATTGCATGCCTTCACTCACCTGGACTTTTTACTTCGAGATCGAGTATGGACTGAGGAAGATCTCACGTACTGTCGGTCAGTCATGGCAACAGTTCGGATTTGTCCGTGACCTATTCGATTTGTTGACCAACTTCAGGGGATTTTGCTAGCATAACTAACTAGCAGTTGAGAGTAGTGGTAATTTGGACGGAAAGTTGGACTAATGTGCATGTTTTTGAACTGTGAGAGGAAACTGGAGTACCAGGTGGAAACCCACACAAGCACTGGGAGAAAAGAAGTAATTATGGCTCGCATATGAGTTTGTGGTTCATACGTGTGAATTTCTCACCGACTCTGTTTCCCATCATGCTCTTTTTTTTTTTTTTTGCTCCCAAACTCCGTACTTGCTTTCTTTTTCTTTTTTCTTGTCGTGTCCTTGCTTTGTTAGCACCCGACTGTACCTGTCCTCTCACAGGTTGCTCTGACAGCACACTCTTCATCTTCCTCACTGTCATTATCTCCTTTCATCCTCTTCTTCTCCTCGTCACAGCCTCTTCCACCTCTCATAAAACACTTTCCTTCTCTTCACCTGCTTTGCTTCACCCTCTTCATCAGTCGCTCTAGGCTGAGATTATATCCAGAGATGATTGAGGTTGTGATGGACGAGTGTAACTTTGTTGTATTTCGTCTAATTTTGGGCACATACAGGATTCACACTTATGCAATTTTAGAATCGTAGCTTTTTTAAACGTCTTGTATGTGGATACATTTCGCCTGCTATCGTCAGCCTCCTGCTGCAACCTGCTATCTCCATTTTTGGTCAAACGGAGATGATGCATGAATATAAATTAAGATAAACCTCTGTATCTACTTGAAAATGCTGGTGGCTCCATCTAGCTGTTTTGGGGTAAATTCACACATAAATAAAGATATTTGTCACTGTATGATCATGAATTGCACTTTCATTCTGTTTTTCGTCATTCGTGATAAAAGTACAAACATGGAGATAGTAGATTTCACGGGGGGGGATGTTTGAAAACTACTTCAAAAATACATGATTATCTAAACATATTCCAACAATTTGCTGCTTTCAAGTACAAAATATTATCAACATTTGATTCCTGTTTAGCACAGGTGTTAGCACGTCCGCCTCACAGCAAGAAGGTCCTGGGTTCGATTCCCAGCTCGGGCGTTTCTGTGTGGAGTTTGCAT
>JBCNYG010000020.1:38265339-38275374 GCA_039654305.1 Porochilus rendahli
CCAGGGTGTACCCCGCCCTCGCCCAGAGTCGGCGGAGATGGGCGCCAGCCTCCCCGTGACCCTAATTAGGAATAAGCAGTTCGGAAAATGAATGAATGAATATCTGGAATTTAATAATAATTGTTAATAACAATGTTAAATGTGTTATATAAAAATATTTAATTGAATTGTACTGACAAGTTCTCAGTGATATTTTATGTAAACTACTGAGTTTGCTGCTTGTGGAGAAGAATATTTTTGGTGAGGTATAAAGCTTTAAGGCGACTTTAAATGATTTTCATTTAGTTCTAAGAGGCAAAGAAACATTGAATGCTGCTCAGAGCACACTGGTTGGTGTGACCACTGAATCTCAGGTTGAAGTGAAACACATTAAAGTTGCTGCAACCCGTTGAGCTGGTCTGTGACCTTTTTAATGTGATTTCAAACAGAAAATAGAAACATTAACACAAGCATGACTCAGTCCAAACTGTTGTGTGCTACCTGAATAGGTGTGTGTGTATGTGTGTGCGTGTTTGTGTGTGTGTGTGTGTGTGTGTGTGTGGTCCTGGTTAAGGTACAGATTTTGCTATACTGATGAAGCTATTAATCAGAAACTCTACAGCTTCTGAAGGCAGTCTGGTGTAAATAATACAATGCAGATAAAGTGATAGACAAAACCACTAGGAAAATTATATTTTCGTTCATTTATTTAAAAAAATCAATAAATATAATCTTTTTTTATATGGAGAAAATAAGTACATCCTTGTTCTCAGAAGCTAATATTGCCCCCTTCAACAGAAAAACAGTGCACTTAATGATTATTGGCACCACTTGTAGAAAAAAAAAATATAAAAAAAGCTTTTTTTGAGTAAAGTAGCTTCATTTCTTGCTAAAGGAAATGACAATAATCCAATCTTTTTCTTCAATTTATTCAGAGGAAAACAACCCATGTGCCACCATTATTGGCGGCCCTGGAAATGATAGTGAACACCACATAACTGAAGCATGTTTTCCATTTATATTGTACGTTTCTGAGTAGAAATATGGAACTTTCAATCTGTAATTCATGAATTCCTGATAAACTAGGGTAAAAATATGAAGTGACTAAGAGGCCAAATTCCCAAGTCATCCATCAACATGTAAAGAGATGATAAGAAAACACACAAACTAAATGAAGTGTACTGGCCTATATAAAATCAGGAAATGTTCATTTAAAAATAGTCAATCACCTGAAAATGTAACTTTCTACTGTTTGGGCAAAAATAAAATAATAATAACAATCCCACGTACACTGAAAGGATTGAAATACAAAAGTCACCAAAGATCACTGTTGATGAATTCCAAAAAAAGGAAAAACAACCCACTTTTTTCCAACAGATTATTTAGAAGATGTTCCAGAAAAAAATGCTTTTCTGTCAGTTAACCAAAATCTTCACTATCTGGAGTTGACTGTAAATGTATTCAATGGTTTGATGAAACAAAAAATTTAACTTTTTGGCAATGAACATGCAAGAAGAATGGCTATAATGAAAGGACTTTATTCCAGCTATTAAATATGGTGAAGGCAATATGATGTTGTATTTTTTCTCCAAAAGCCCCTGAAAACGAAATGTCCAAAGAAACATAAAAATCATTTTCTGATAAAAGAATCCAGTTGCTGCCATGGCCATCTCAATTCTCTGACCTGAACCCAATTGAAAACCTGTCGGATGAGCTGAAGAGGAAAATGCACAAAAGAGGTTGCCACACCAGAGAGCCCATTCTAGCAGCACATCCCCATTACACTACACATTCCAGCAAACCTTGCACTGATCCCAGTCACCTGACTATTGACACTTATGTCACATGCTCCTGACTAACAATACGTACATTTTAAAGGTTTGCTCACAACACACTTTGCTAGGTATTTATGCTGACCCTCTGCTGTAGTATTGTACTAAGCCTTTCTTCCCTGCCTATTCTCTTTGATCTAGATCTTGTTTCTGTATTCTTGGCTTCACCTTAGCCTAAGCCCTTGATATATCTTTGAATGTGTATGACCCCAGCTTAGCTTTGAGATTGTTATTGCCTTTGACAGCCCCTTTATTGTGCTGTGCCTGGCAATTTATATTGACCTCACCCATGTTTGCTTTGCATTGCTCTGATTGCCCATTTGACCATATTGGACTTATTGATTATATTGTTGGACTCATGTATGTATTGTTGGTATATATTGATTATACTGTTGGATTCTGTTTTTGCATTTGCTTCTGATATCTCTGTCTGCTCATGAGCTTGAACTCTGCCAGGTTCACTCCGATCCTGTCTAGCAAATTGGACTCAATGCTCAACCATTTCAATAAGCTGTTTTATCTGCAACTGCATACTCTTGTTATCCATTGTGACAAATGTGTTGTGACAGGGGCCCTAGGACCTAGGATAAAAAGGAATGGTCCCAAATGCTCTGTATTCTTTAACCTTATAAAATATTACAGGACTCAGTGCTTTTTTATTGGCGAGGGGAAGTTGTACAAAGTATTCAATGCAGGAGTAGCAATAATCATGGCAAAAGTGTTTTTGGGGGATTTATTTATTGATTAGTTTTCTTTGAATAACCCTCTTGTAAATCCTTTTTACTAATCACTGATATGGGTGTCAGTGATCATGTAAGGCAGTGTTACTTTTTTGTAAGTGTTCTGCATACTGTAAATGTTATGGGGTTCTTCTCCTGTTCATATTTGTACTATTATTGTGGCAAAACCACCGTATGTTTTCTTCATCTGTCCAGAGCGTATTGTTCCAAAACGCCTTAGCATTTACCTATTTGGTCATTGACAAACTGTAGTTTTGCTCTACTGTTTCTTTTGGAAAAGTAAATATTTTTCTGGCATACATCCAGTACAGGTCAAATCCCACTCTTCATGATCATTTACGTGTGCACTTTCACACCAATTGAAAGAGTTACCCGCAGGTCCTGTGATTAAATTTTGAGGTTCATCCTTTTGCAAAAAATGGGCTGGTCTCAGGCTGAAGATGTTGGGACAGTCAGCCCTGGACAAATTGTCAGTCATTTTAAATTAAAGCCATTTGTAGACAATTTTTCTTACAGTAAAGTAATTTAGAGATCTTTTAGAATATCTTGCCAACATACATTTTTGTCCACGTCATAGAGAACTCTTTAGATCTTGATGACACCACACACTTCAAAAGCAAAGAGAACACCAGACCCTTGGCATCAAAATAATAATAATAAAAAAAAACATAAACCAGGACATTTTAATCAATGGCACCTAATCTTGACCACAAGATTTTAATTTTATGGAACTGAAGGTGCGATAAATATAATTATGTGAGTATAAGTATAAGTATAAGTATGCTGATTAAATAAATGCCAATGATCAGTTTTATGCGCCATTTGTTAAACAAACCTTATTTTCATATGTATTCTCTGTATAAAAAACCATAAATTGTTTGCTCGTTACATTTTTTTCCTATCGGATGTACTGAATTTTCACATGCTGTACATTTTTTACACATTTGAACACATTTACATTTACTTTGCATTTGGCAGATGTCCTTATCCAGAGGACAGTTTACATAAGTGCTTGCAAAAAGATAATCTGGAAAAAAAAATTATAGTTGTATTAATAAATGCATAAATAAATTCAGAAACATGTCAAAACAGCTACGAAAACAACTTTTTTCTTGTGTTTGTTCTGAGAACAACAGAGCTGTAACATGCAGAATGTTCAGTAACTGTGGGCGAGGAATAGAAAAGGGCTGTCCTGTTCTTTTTCCAGTACAGCCATCATTATGTACTGATTATCATTGTGGTTTTCTTTTTGAATAAGGAGAAGTCTCCGAGTTACACAATGCAGTGATGGCACTTGTCTATCAATGCACTACAGTCAGAATGTACATTTGTTCATACTAATATGTCTTCCTATCAGAAAAGTCAGAGAACAAAATGAAAACATTTCTTGTTTACATAAGAGCATAGAGAGTTATCAGGCGGCAATGAGGTAAATCAGTGGAGAAAATTAAATAAAATTGAGCTGTTGCTGTGCTGATTTTAGATTTGTGATAATGCTATTTACTCTAGTTTGCATAATCATGTACACTGATGCATATCCATGTTGTGTGTCTTCTCATTTCTTCACACTGCTTCTGTCCCTCACCATATTTGCTCAGTGTTTGCTTTCAAGGAACGAAAACATTTACCTGACCACAACAGAGAGAAGAGTCGATTGTTGGGATGGCTGAGACCCTTTGTTATCTTCCTGGCCTTGGTCCAACACCGCTTGCTGTATCTAGTGTCCAGATCAGGAAGCTCCATACGGATGGTACACTCTGCTGATCGCACCAACCACTGGAGAACTTGCCTGTCGTGTTTGGTGCTGTTTCCAAACCAGGCTGTGATACTTCCTGTCAGGATGCTCTCAATGGTGCAGGTGTAGAAAGTCTTTAGCACCCTTGAGGGCAGTTTAAAGTCCTTCAGGCGTCTGAGATGAAGGAGATGCTGCCGGACCTTCTTCACCAGGGTGTTAAAATGACAGGACTATGTCAGGTCTTGTGTGATGTAAACACCTAGGTACCAGAAACTGTCCACTCTCTCCACTGGGGTCCGGTTGATAGCTGAGGCACGTTTCATGTGTCATTTGTTGAACAATATCTCATTTCTTTATATTTATAAAGATGAAATGGTAGCTTGTTTGAATATGTAATAAATAAATCAACACATAAACAAACAAACAGACAAACAAACAGATTTTTACAGGATATACAGATTTTTTTACATGATTCCTTCCATATGATTGAAAGTGAAAGAATTTTGCAAGGATCACCAAATTGGGTGTATGGGTGCCTTTCAGATGCTAATAGTGTGGGACTGTAAATGGTTCAAGGTCAAAAGGTTACTTTTACAAGGTTTTCTTTATACGACTTGTCAAGACTTGATAGAGTGATAACATTTGTTGGATGGGTTTCCCTCAGGAAGGTCTCAGTCGGGATTGTATGTGTCTCACTATGACCTTGTTTTCACAGCTGGAAACATAGTGAAATTTTCTATATTATCATATCATGATGTGGTCCTTTCGGCGTAGGCATCTGGACCCCTGTGGCCTATTTTTATTTTTTATTCTAGCTCACTTATACAACTAAGCAGTTAAGGGTTAACACCCTTGCTCAAAGGCCCAACAGTGGCAGCTTAGTGGTGCTGGGGCTTAAACCTTCAACTTTCTTATAAGTAACCCGGAGACTTAACCACTGTGCCACCACCACCACCATGTGTTTCATGGAGGACTGCAAATAAATTAGAGAGGAAGTCTGGAAACCTAGAAGTGTTTTATGTGTTTTTATTGAGATGAAGCACTCTAAGTGAGGGTTTAAAGGGATTTATTTATTTATTTATTTTTTACAATAAACATTCCTTGAGATGCTACCACCATTTTGAAAAGCTTCATATTGCAATTCTATCTTCATCATTTTTTTTTAACAAAATTATCTTATTGTGAACTGCTTAATCCTGCTCGGTTGCTTTCTCAGCTGACTCTGGGCGAAGGCAGGGTAAACCCTGAACAGCTCAGCAATCCATCGCAGGGCCAACAAACACACACACACACACATACACACACACACACATTGCGATATTCAAGTATGTGGCCTCTGTAGCTGCAAAGGGCCTATTAAGGAATTATACTGACTGTTACATTTGATGGATATGGAAACAAAGGCCTGATTAGTTGGAAAAAAACAGGAATCACAACAGGGTAGATGGTACTGTTTGTTTTCTTTTTTTTTTTATAACAATGCGCTTCTGTTCTCATTTACCATGAGCCAAATGCCACAGAAATATTCCTAACACACACTGAGGCAACGTTTCTCCATTCACAGAATTGATAATTCTTGGTGATGTAGCTGGTGTTGTGAGTGTGACTGCGAGGGGTTGGGGTGTGTGTGGTGGGGGGCTTTCACAGCTCTGGGGAAGAAGCTGTTTTTAAGTCTAATTGTGCTGGTCTTAATGTTTCTGTACCGCTTTCCTGAAGGAAGCGGTATAAACAATCCATTTCCTGCATGGGTGAGATCAGCGGCGATGTGGCTGGCCTTCTTCTGGACCCGGACAGCATATATTGTATATATTATACATATTCGCAACCCACAGTCCTCTAAGCAGTTCTCACCTACCAGGCCAAGTCCTTTCTGTCCTTTGCAGTGCAGCTGCCATACCACACTGTTGTACTGGGACAGAGTATACCTTCTTGTGCTTTTGTATACTTTATTATGCATTGTTAGTAAGCACTACATGTACCTATATTCGAATCCCCAGCCTGGTTATCGTTAGCTGGACTTCCTGCTACTCAGATATCTTTGAGCCAGATATTCTATTTTGTTGTCACAACATTTTCATATCAGACATGCTTTAGAAGTACTGTTCCTTATTTCTTCACCTACACAGCACACCAATTCTCACAATAATCACATACTGTTCAGTAGGATGTGACATGAGGCCACAACTATCTGAGTATTCAGCACGAACATGGTAGTCAGAGAGAATAAGATGCTTCAAAAGTGACTTAAAGAGACAATGACAACACAACCTGTTTGTGAATAACTTTTGTCTGTGCTAGATTTAGGGAGGTCAAACTGCAAACAAATATATAACGTACAAGACGTAAATACTGCATATACACAAAAGGCTCTAGATTACATAAGTATAGTAGGATAGAACATTTAAATATACTCCTTGTTGTGATGTATTCTTGTGGATGTAATGTTGTATTGTAGCGGTGCTGACAAAAGTTTGCCAAAGTAATTCTGAGCCTGTGTACTTATAGCAGATATAGATGAATGATGATTATTGATGCAGTGCCATCAAAGGGATCAGAGATCACGGGCGTTCAGCTTGGTAGATTGTGGACTTGTTAAAGGAATAATTAAACAAACTAGACAGTTAATACAAATAAAAAGGAAATCAAAAAGGGCAGAGAAAAGCAAACCCATGCCAGGACACCTATCAAACATTAATCAGGTGCTCTGCTTTAAGGCAGAACCTATATATTAAGTATAAAGACATACAGCATGTCTATTATTTAGTCTATTCTGTTGAATATAGACACCTTAAATGTAAAATTTTCTCTCCTTTTACTTAACTGTTCTCATAACATTACATCTTTATTCTAGTGATATTATGACTTTATTCTCAAAATCATAGATTTTTAAATTCTCACACTAGCTATAATACTTGGATGTTAATAATAATCAGAATCAGAATGCTTTATTGATCTCAGAGGAAATTGTGTGCAACCAGTTGCTCAATACCAAGTAAAGAAAAGGATAAGATAAGGATATTTTATATAATCCTAAATTCTCAAGTCTCAATAAGAAAAATTACATATATATAGAAATAAGAAAAAAAAGATATATACACACACATATATACTAATATTCATATAAACAGATCCAGAATAAATCGTGTCAGTGAGTAATATTTATATACAGTATTATCAATATGATAAGCAGTAGAATGTAAATGTAGTTCAAAATGCAAATGTTTAACAGTGGATGTTGTTGCTAAATGGAGGAGTTGTACAGTTTAATGGCCACAGGTAAGAATGATTTCCCATGTCATTCAGTGGTACATTTAGGTTATATCAGTCTCTCACTAAACGTGCTTCTTTGACTGATCAGCAGGTTATGAAGTGGGTGGGAGGAATTGTTCAATATTGTCTTTATTTTGGACAACATTCTCCTTGACACTGTCGTCAGAGAGTCCAGCTCCATCCCTACAACGTTACTGGCAGTGCGGATCAGTTTGTTCAGTCTGTTTGCGTCTGCAACCTTCAGCCTTCTGCCCCAGCATGCAACAGCATAGAGGATGGTGCTGGAAACAACAGACTCATAAAACATCCTGAGCAGTGTTGGGCAGATGTTAAACAACCTTACCCCCCTCTAAAAATATTGACGGCTCTGCCCCTTCACAATAGTGTTCTTAACCCAGTCCAGTTTATTATCAATATGAACTCAAAGGTATCTGTAATCCTCCACCATTTTCATATTGACGCCCTGGATGGAAACAGGGGCATTGACATTAATAATAATAATAATAATAATAATAATAATAATAATGCCCTGGGATGGCCTGGCGAGCTGTCCTGGGTGTACCCTGCCCTCGCCCACAGTTGGCTGAGGTGGACTCCAGCCTCCCCGCGACCCTAATCAGTATTAAGTGGTTCAGAAAATGAATAATGAATACATAGAAATACATAAATACAATTATATGCTAAACAATAGTCTATACAGAGGGAAAGCATCTTTTTGGTTTAAATATTTTACAGTGTTCAACATCCTACAAACACCCTGCGATGGCCTGGCGAGCTGTCCAGGGTGTACTCTGCCTTCGCCCAGAGTCGGCTGAGATGGGCGCCAGCCTCCCCCGCGACCCTATTTATGATTAAGCGGTTCAGAAAATAAATGAATGAATGAATGGTCTGCTATTTTAGTATTAAAAAACAATATCTGTAGTGAGTGGCGCTTGAATCACAGTGACAGACACTCAGAGTTTGTCATTATTACTCTCTAAAATGGAAAAATAAGCCAAAAAATCACTTTTTTTGATTGTTTTTCTTGTGTCTCTGTGTAGTATATAGTAAAACACCAATGAGGACTCTAGAATCAGACACCAAAGTGTTCAGCTCAGCTCAGAACACACAGCTCACCTGTCCTGGCTCGGTCGTGGTTAAAACATTGACGTATAAACAATAAAATCTTATTTTAGTTTGCTCTTTTTTATGTTTCTGTGTAGTATATACTTAATCTCCTAAAGAGTGTTAAAGAAACTTTGTGACATGGGTTTTCTTCACCTGCTTGAGTCATAACTTCCAAATAAAAAAATAAATTAATAATAAAAGAGAAGGCCATTGGGTTGGCGTGAGTGTGTTTTTGCCCTGTGAGGTCTGGCGAGCCACCCAGGGTGTACCCTGCCCTCGCCCAGAGTAGGCTGAGATGGGCGCCAGCCTCCCTGTGACCCCCAATTAGGATTAAGTGGTTCAGAAAACGAATGAATAAAAATGTTGTTTTAGTGTTTTTTGCTCATGTTTCTCTGTAGTATAAACTAAAACAAATATTCGCCTCAGGTTTATGACAGTCTAGTCTAGACTGTTTGGTGATATCCACCTCATCTTCGGTGTATTATAAAGCGTATACGTGCCAGAAGTGCAGTAATTATAGCTGTTCCATGTCCAGCTGTTATGGATTCACATCCAGTTTGTAAAAATATAACCAGCGATGCTTCGATTTTAAGTCATGTTTAAGATTTGATGGGTAAAACTGTTTGGTTAGTTAAGATGCCATGGTGCAGGAAAGAGTGAATGCTGCACAAAGCACAACACGGAACTGGTATATGTGGGGGAAGCACTTGGATCATGACTTACTTAGCATGCACATACCAAATGCTTTGGGATGGCAATCATGTGAGAAGGATTGGCTTTCACTAAGAGCTTGTGGCTTGCCGTCATTTCAAGGTCTTCACGCAGCAATCCCATGTGTGGTTAGAAAAAAAGAACAGCAGATTCTCAGGGCTGAGAATTCGGCAGAACTGTCCCCAAGAGGCTCCCAAAGCCTCAAATAAATACTTGCACATGACCCTGTGTCCCCGTGCCACAAGGAGCCATTTGTGCTCTCCCAGTGATGTCCAGCAAGTCTTACGATGTCAATCGACAGTCCTGATTGCAATCAGTGCTTGGCCATGGGGTTCCCTCAGAAAAACAATTATAACGATGGAATCTCTCTTGTAATCAAGCTTTAAAACCTCATAGGCCACAGATTATAGCAAGCTTAATGTTCTTCTTGATAGTATATTATGGCAGTTCACATGCAAGGAGGTCCTTGCTAAAGGAGTTAAACAAAAAGAATGAACCCTGTGGTTGTTGCATGACATAAACTGCCTAAATAATGGTGAAAATTTGGCAGTAGTAGTGGACGCCCCAATATATATATATATATATATATATATATATATAGCATCATAGTCATGGAGCTTAGCTTGGCTAGGTGTCCCGCGTCCTGTGAGCGACGCAGGCT
>JBCNYG010000020.1:38352386-38364263 GCA_039654305.1 Porochilus rendahli
AGACAGAGAGAGAGAGAGAGAAAGAGAGACAGACAGAGAGAGAGAGAGGGTGAGAGAGAGAGAGAAAAAGAGAGAGAGAGAGAAAGAGAGAGAGAGAGAGAGAGAGAGAGAGAGAGAGAGAGAGAGAGAGAGATTTACTCACAGTCTCAATTGATATTCTTTTTTGCACTTTAAAGTGTTTCTTTGGTTCTAGCCTGTAGATGTGCTTGTCTGTGATGAGAACAGCTCTGTCCTTTGTGTTATTGAACCAGTTCAGCTGGGGAGGGAGAGAGAGAGAGAGAGAGAGAGAGAGAGAGAGAGAGAGAGAGAGAAAGAGAGAGAGGCTCATATTAATAAAGTACAAAAAGAAAAACACATACAAAACAGTCAATGAAACGGCCAACTTTTCAAGAAACAGCCGTTCAATAAGCTCGCTGTCTGACTAAAAAGATGTCTCTATAAATAAATAGTCTATAAACAGTTACTGTGTCCATCTGACAGGTTGTTATCTTGCTCTCCGCCTATCTACATTCACACACACACACACACACACACACACACACCCACAGTCCACCTGACTGATAGTACCAGACACATCCGGAGGCTAAACTGAACCTTGTGCATGTGAGAGACAGAGGCAGCGTCCGTGTGAGTGTGAGACGGAATGTCTGGTAGAGGAGGACAGAGAGGAACCGAGGCTGCCTTACCATCCTGACCAAGCTGGAGAAGAGGACTTGGCTGTACTGGTCTTTGTTCTTCAGCTCTTTGGTGATTCGTGCAAAATTGGTGCTGGTTAACGGAGAATCTTTCGCCTGTAAGGAGATGTGGTGCGAGAGCTGACAAGACTAATAAAATATAAATTAAATAAATTAAATCATCACAACAAAGAAAATAGGACCAAAAATATTGAATGAATGGATTAATTTGCTGAACTGCTTAATCCTACCATGGAGGGAGGTGGGGGAGTAAGCTGCACCTTCCCGTCCTCCACCTTCATGGCTGAAGTGCATGCAGCAGCACTATTTAATGCTCAATTCTGATTGGTCAACAGATGTTGATTCATTTTCTATAACAGCAGTTTGCGCAGTAGTCATTTGCAGCTGCAGTGCTTGTATGAATGTTTTCCTTTTATACCTCACTGTTAGCAAACGTTCATCAAACGCCCACTAGGGGGAGACATTTTAATACAACTGTTAGCTTTTTTTGCTAGTTTGTCTGTTTGCTTGTTTATGTGCACTATAACACGGAAAGTTATTCATGGATTTGGATTAAATGTTTTCCTAGAGTAGGGTGTGGTAAAGGTAGCGTTAAAAAATAATAATAAATTACCAAAATACCCCAAAATGCTCATTCTTTAATATGTGCAAAAATATTCTTAAGGCATCCACTAGGGGGAGACATTTCATTATAACTGTGCCAAGTTAGAATAATCTATTTGTCCCTAGAGGAGGAACCTGACACTCTATAAGTGCCCTTCTAGTTTCTATAGTAACAGCATACACAGTCCACATGGAGGACGCACAAAATAAACAAACATAAAATATCTTTCTATAATTTTCAGTATTTTATCTAATGAGGTGTTTATTTGCCATTTTTTGGAAGGAGTCTCTAGTGTTAGAGCTGTCCAACCATCAGGATGCAAGGAATATTTCATATTTAATATTTTACACCTGCATGCAACATGATCCCTTATTTATCAACCTGAAGCAGAAAAGTAGGCCGCAGTGTCCTAAAAACATGCAGGTGTGCAGACGGCACCCCAAAAGCTCACCACCGAGTGAGTGGAGTGGTTAGAGACTCACGTTGGCTAGGTAGTCTCTCTCCCAGGCACGGCTGTGCCCCCAGTCCACTCTCTCTCCGCTCAGAGCGCTCATAGCCGCCACCTTTGCTCGCACCTCCGCCATGTCGGATGGAGGGATGTTCTTCACGATCCGTCTCGCTCTCCATCTTAGGGGGGAGAAATGATAGAGGACATTAGAAGAAAGAATGAGATAGTGAGCGAGTAAAAGAGTCAGAGCGAGAATTTCAAGAGAGACGACTCAGCAAAATGGTTATGGTTTTTTGGTAATGGTCTTCAGAACAAAACAGCTAACGATAGCATACATCTTCCACAGCCCGTGCTATTCATTAACGATACACTGTGTAATTTCACAGTGTGTCCATGTGCTCGTGGATGGAAGGGATTTGAGGGGCAAGCACACCTGAGGTATAGGTGCTGTGTTATTTTGTGGAACTGAAGCAGGGCAGCAGGCGGAGTCGGCCACTCCACGCTCTTCCCGTAGTCCTCCATATTGCGCACGTTAGCGAAGCGTCTCTCCACCTCCCAGAAGTGAGCTTTTACTTTGTAGCGCTTGTAGCAGCCCATTATGGCGTAGATCGCCCGCATACGCCGACATCGCATCCGTGCCAAGGCGCCACGCCAAACCTATACACAGCACAGACAGTCGGGAAGGAGAGAGAAAAAAGAAGAATTAGTACTTAAACATTTGGTAAAAGGAGTCATAGGGCTGAAGAAATATCGGATAATTATGTAGGAAAATCTCGCTAATTAAAAGTTGTGAAGGTTTTTAAAACAAAAACAGTCCCAGTATACATTTCTGGATCTCGGTATGCGTCAAGTTCCTGCCAAAGAGCCAACAGCCAATCAGCATCGCGATGCATACGGACAACAGACAGAAGGACGTACAGGCCACCCAAAATCAAGTGAATGCTTTCTTAAGTATGCTGCCTCCGGCCTGAGCAGGAGCTCCGCTATGAAAAATAAAAATCAGTAGAGGTGATGTCACACAGCATGTAGGTCATGTGACACACTGGTGGGACGTCATGACAGGGAAACAGTACATCATTACTAAGGATGAATTAGACTGTAAGCCAAAGCAGAGAACTCAAAGAGTGACAAGCGCTAGTACAGTCAGCAACCATCATTAAAAAAAACAACAAACAACAAACAACAACAACAACAACGTCATCCCTAAGTGGGACATCCCACAACAACAAATGTTTACAGTCAGATATTTTAACAATGCTCTAAGCAGCTTTGGTAATTAAATTTCTTATTTAAATATATTTTTTTACAACGCCAGGCTCACTCACTCTTTTCCCGAATCAATTAAGTCTACTAGGGTTAAGTCTACTAGGGGCGGCTGGAGCCCGTCTCCGCTGACACTGAACATAGGCGGAGTACACTCTGAGCAGCTCGTCAGACCATCGCAGGGCCAACACACACAACCGTTCACACTCAGCCAATTAGCCTAATGCGCATGGACTATGGGAAGAAACCGGATTACCCCGAAGAACTCAACACAGAAACCCCCTCGCCGAGCCCGGGACTCGAACCCAGGACTGGGCAATTTAGTGCAGCCGGCTAACCTAACATGCATTTCTTCGGTCTGTGGGAGGAAACCAGAGCACCCTGAAGAAACCCACGCAAACACAGAGAGGAAGCCTATTGGTCGAGATTCCAACCCCAGAACCTTCGTGCGACAGTGCTAACCACTTTGCCATCTTGCTTCAGAGTGTCGGAACATAAAAAGCACTCAAAGAAATCCGATAAAGTTCAGAAAGGTGACCACCTTCTGCAGGAAGAGGACGAGGATGGGAATGAGCGCCGCTCTCTCCTGCTCCAGAGTGAAGAGCGAGCGAGGGGTCCGTACAAACAGTTTGGTGTGTCCATACGCCACGTCTTCCTCAAAGCCGTGCTGGACGATGATGGACTCCACAGCCTCGCGGTCGCTTCCCATCAGGTGATTAGGCCACGTGTACTCGCACGTCATCTTGTACCTGATGAGGTGCAGATCGAATTCCACGAGGTTAGGAACCATCTATAACCTGTCTTTATTGGCTGAGAGGCTAGGAGAGACAATGGAGTACCAACCAAACCATTGTCACATGCTTGTCATTTAGATAGTACACTTTTTCTGAATTCGTATTCAAATAAAGTAACAAAAACAGTTACTGGTAAAGCGTTGTGTATTTGTGTATAAAGTTATATTAGCCTTATAACTAGGCGTTAAATCATTTTATTACAATATGTCCGATAAGGTTGAATGAGGGTGTGACCTCTGACCTCTGCAGGAAGCGTTCATAGGGCTGTCTGTAGGCGAAACCCGCCCGGCGAACACGGACGTTCTCCAGCAGGCCGAGGTACGCCACTTGATGACGGCATCTCGCCTCGTCGAACAGCATTGGAGATTTCATCTCGTTGGGTTTAATGCAGCGCACGTAGTACGGCTCCTGAAAATCCAACACACACTTCATTCATACAGCGTGTAAAATAAAATGTATTAAATTGGTACAGAAGAGCCCCCTTTGAACTCACACTCGCTCACTTTTTTTTTTTGCTGAACCATTGAAACCTACTAGGGTCACAGCAAGGTTGAAGCCTAGCTCAGCCAGCACTGGGCAAAGACAGGCCACACCCTGGACAACTCACCAGACCATTACAGGGCAACACATACACACACACACAGCCATTCATACTAACACGCACACCCTGGGGCGATTTGGAACAGACTGATTTTGGATTGTGGGAGGAAACCGAAGTACCCGGAGGAAACCCACGCAAGCACGAGTAACACATGAACTCCACACAGAAACGACCGAGCCCAGGAATCGAACCCAAGCCTTCTTGCCTGGGAGAAAAACGTCAGACAATTTTTTTTCGTAGAACTCTGGCTAAGTATCTCTTAGTCACCTGTTCTACATCTTGTTTTGGTTCTGCGTCTGTTTACAATAGCAATAGCAACAGTAACAATTCCCGCAAAATAGCAACGAAATAGCAACGTTTTACTAATTTCATCGTACCCGGTGAACAGACGTGAACATGTAAGCATAGATTGTGTCATGCTGAGATTGCAGCCTAATTAAAGGTAAAGATAGAGGGATGATGAAGGAGGTTGTGCCGGTCCGATTCAGAGCAGGTGTCCCCAGTGGACCAAAAGGAGAGCATACAGCTGGCATCTGTGACCCAAAAGCACTGCGTGGCCCAGGCATGTCCCAAATATACACACACATGTCTGAAAAACTGTAACTATTGTACAAGAAATAGCATCAGGAAATATCACAAGATGAAACATCCCATAAGTCATTGCTACAAATGGTCGTACGGCTGGAGCGAGTATTTCATTCTGCTAAATAAATTAATAAAAAGAATATAAACTATATACCAGGTCAGTTAAATCGAGTAAGAGGCAAACCAATGACTCAGGGGTTACTGGATAACTGATTGGGCATTCCTAACTGTGTCCTAACCAATAGGAGAGCTCGGGGTTCTGTATCCACTCATGGACCCTTCACGACATCTAACTGGATGAAAAAGATCACTTCATCACCTTGCAGGCGAGTTTATCAATCAGGGCGATGATGGAGTTCTTGAAGAGAGTCGCGGCAGTCAGAGGCCGCTTGGTCACCTCCGTAATGCTCAGCTTCCCATCAGGCCACATGTCCTTAAGCACCGGGTCCGAACTGAGGGCACAGGACGAATAAATTTATTCCAGTGAGCGTATTTACAACACCGCAGATCTGTCTACATTAAAGAAGGTGTGTCCTCTGTGTCTGTAAGATTCAGTGAAGTAGGCATGTGTTCTGTGTGTAAAAAATAGTGAAGGGGGTGTGTCCGTTATGCCTGTATATATTGAAGGCTCTTCATGCGTATATATAATAAAGGAGGCGGGTCCTCTGTATCTACAAGATAGTACAGGAGGCGTGTCTTTCATGCATGTATATAATAAAGGAGGCGGGTGCTCTGTATCTATAAAATAGTACAGGAGGCGTGTCTTTTGTGCATGTATATAATAAAGGAGGCGGGTCCTCTGTATATACAAGATAGTACAGGGGGCGTGTCTTTTGTGCATGTATATAATAAAGGAGGCGGGTCCTCTGTATCTACAAGATAGTACAGGAGGCGTGTCTTTTGTGCATGTATATAATAAAGGAGGCGGGTCCTCTGTATCTATAAAATAGTACAGGAGGCGTGTCTTTTGTGCATGTATATAATAAAGGAGGCGGGTCTTCTGTATCTATAAGATAGTACAGGAGGCGTGTCTTTTGTGCATGTATATAATGAAGGAGGCAGGTCCTCTATATCTATAAGATAGCACAGGAGGCGTGTCTTTTGTGCATGTATATAATAAAGGAGGCGGGTCTTCTGTATCTATAAGATAGTACAGGAGGCATGTCCTTCATGCATGTATATAATGAAGGAGGGGGGTCCTCTGTATCTATAAAATAGTACAGGAGGCGTGTCTTTTGTGCATGTATATAATGAAGGAGGCGGGTCCTCTGTATCTATAAGATACTATAGGTGGCGTGTCCTTTATGTATGCATATATTAAAGGAGGCGTGTCCTCTGTGTTAATTCCTATTTATGGAGGCATGAGATGAGTATTCACCTATTATACATCAGACGCTTAAAATCCTGGAAGAGTGGATCCTTGTTCTTGTCCAGAAATCCTTCAACGGAGTACCTGTGAAAGAGAAGAGGATGAGTGGGTGTAAGTGCAGCCCGGTAAAAGCTCTGCTGGCTGACTCAGTGTTGATAAAGAATGCAGATAAAGAATAAAAAAGCTCCTGAAATGTGACTCATTCCTGACTGGAACACTGAGACCTGAACATATCAAGCTAAACATAAAGCCCCGCCGCATCAACACTAACCAAACACATCACACAGCGTAGAATCGAATCAGTCTATTAAACTGCTTTTTACGACCACAGCTGGAGATCAAACGGTTTGGCAGCACAGTTACACACGTTCATGTCAGTAACCTGTGGCTCGGAGAACGTGATCGTGGTGAAGGTGAGAGGAAGAAAAAACGACTACACATGCTGGTGCTGGTTATGTAAAATGTTGCAGCAAAACAAACACACATACACACACACACACACACACACACAGAGTTGTATTCGCACACGGGTTTTCTCTTTCTCTCTGTAAGTCAACGTCTTTTTCCGAAATTCATCCATCTCAGTCAGTGCCAGTGTGTGTGACAGGTGTGACATTCTGTGGTGTAAAAGTGTGTGAGGCAGCAGAAATCCAACTCACCTACAACACGCTACCGAACCGAACAAGCTGATGCAACGAATATAACATGCATTCATTTATTCGTTAGGGTCGTGGGGAGGCCGGAGCCCATCTCAGCCGACTCTGAGCGAAAGCAGGGTACACCCTGAACAGCTTGCTAAACCATTACAGGGCCAACACAAACACACACTCACACCTAGGGGTGATTTGGAACAGCCAATCATGTGCATGTTTTTGGACTGGGGGAGGAAACCAGAGTACCCGGAGGAAACCCATAGAAGCACAAGGAGAACATGCAAACTCCACACAGAAACGCCCGAGCTGGGAATCGAACCCAGGACCTTCTTGCTGTGGGGCGGCGGTGTTAACTACTGCATCTCCGTGCCGCATAACACACATGTAACTTTATTTATTTATTTTTATTATTTTTTATCATTATCAATAAATAATAATATTAATAAATAATAATGCTAAATTAAAAAAAATTAATGTAAAAATTTTATTCATTCATTTTCTGAACCGCTTATTCCTAATTAGGGTCACGGGGAGGCTGGCGCCCATCTCAGCCGACTCAGGGTGAGGGCAGAGTACACCCTGGGCAGCTAGCCAGGCCATCGCAGGGCAGAAACACACTCCACCCAATGCAGCCTCCTCTTTCCAAAAGTCAGCGATGGTTCTCTTACATTCCTTTCCCCACAGACAGTGAGAGACTGATATGATAACTCAGTTATCTGCACAGGGGGGACAGCAGTGACAACCCGGTGATAGTGGGGCTTAAACCCCCGACCTTCGGATCAGTAATCCAGCACCTTAACCACCGGGTTATCACTGCCCTGAAATCATGTTATTTTAATGTTATTATTGTTTTTATTAATATCAAAATGATGGTGATGATAATTATTATTATTACATTATTATTATCATTGTTGCATTATTATTATTATTATTATTATTATTACATCATTATTATCATTGTTGCATTATTATTATTATTATTATTATTATTATTAAATTATTATTATTGTTATTTATTATTATTAATAATATTATTATTATTATTGTTATTTATTATTATTAATATTATTATTATTATTATTACATTATTATTATTGTTATTTATTATTATTAATATTATTATTATTATAATTACATTATTATTATCATTGTTGCATTATTGTTATTATTATTATTATTATTATTATTATTATTATTACATCATTATTATCATTGTTATTTAATATTATTATTATTATTATTATTAATATTATTATTATGATTACATTATTATCATTGTTATTTATTATTATTAATATTATTATTATTATTACATTATTATCATTGTTATTTATTATTATTATTATTATTATTATTATTATTATTATTATTATTATAACATTATTTTAAACTTTTCACCAAAATTCTTCAGTCGTGCTCTACATTTTGTTCTAACTGACTGTAATAGGGTTTTCTTTAGAGAGGCAGGAATGATGGAGGACCATATAATTGCAGTTGGAGAGAGACAGAAAGAGGGAGAGGTGGAGAAAATGAATAGATAAAGAGTTAGGAAGCCAGACAGAGAAGAAGTGATGAAGTAGGTCAGAGACGGATCAGAGAGGAGGGTCTCGCTGAGGGTATATTTAGCAAGAGAAAGGGAAGAACGGCCTGCTTCTGTACAGCCTTGGGGATGCTGCAGTGTGTGTGTGTGTGTGTGTGTGTGTGTGTGTGTGTGTGTGTGTGTGTGTGTGTGTGTGTGTGTGCGCGCATGTTTTTGAAGGAAGGTTGACAACTACGTTCTGACAGCTTTGATCCCTCAGGGACGTTATTGTGTTGTTGGTGTGGGATGCAAAGACTAGCATCTATTAGATGTGTGTGTGTGTGTGTGTGTGTGTGTGTGTGTGTGTGTGTGGGTGGGTGTGTGTAAAGTCTACAGAAGTAATCTCATTTAGTAAGACATATTTTTGTACACATCTGACCCAATTACAGATGACGTTTGAAGTGACCGTCTCCTGTTAGTGCCGATACGCGCGGGCGCCTTCGTATCTGCTCGCCCTGATCCTGCGGTAACGTATCACACGCGCATAAACACACCTTCGAGGCTTTTTTCTTCAGCCTTTCATCAGAGCAGGGGAAGAAAATGAGTTGAAAAATGTGTCGTCTATTTTCAGTGCTAAGCTTTCCACTCGGATCACTTCCTTCCTCCGCAGGAAAAAAAAAATAAGTTCTCCTCGATCCCAAATTAGGACGAAACCCATGAGTTATGGAGTTGCAGAAAATTCTGGCACTGGCAGCAACTTTGTCGTCTGTTGAGTAGGCAGACCCTTAATGTGGCCCAGACACTTTAGCGTACACACTACGACAAGTATCTTGAGGTAGAGTTCTTGGGCAGAGTTTGTTCCACATTGCCTCGTTGCTTTCCGAGCCGGAGATCCGAGCACTGGCGACCGACAGAGATCTGTGGAGATCACGAATTAACGCCGCCTCTCGTTCCTCCACACCACGATGAGATAGAGCTGTCTAATAGAGCCCCTAGGTGTGAAAGTGAGTGTGAATGGTCATGTGCGTGTGCTTGTTTCCCTGTGATGGATTGCGGAGCTGTTCAGGGTGTACACCACCTTTACCCAGACTCGGCTGAGATAGGCTTATATGCTTATTTAGCTCTTTCATCGACGTACAGTATAATTATAACTAAAACTAGGCTACGAGGAAATGCAGTCGTCAGCTTGCACGAAGCGGAGCTGTACAACCCCGGGGGGGGACACAACATTATACACACGGGAGGGGAAAAAAAACAAGACGGTCAAAACAAGGACGATTCAATCATCGAATGGCCAGGAAGCAGCATCACGGGCTAAAATGGAGAAGAGAAGCTTTTCATCCCTTTATTTGTGATCGTAATCGTCAGGGTGCAGTGCTTTGTCTCTGAGGGGCCCATTGGCACATGGGGAGAAATGTGGGACTATCATTCTGGTGATCTGGTGAGCTGTTCAGGGTGTATCCCGCCTTCAGCAAGTGTTGGCTGAGATAGACTCCAGCCTCCCTGTGGCCATAGTGAGATTAATTACATACATTTTTTAAATAAGAAAAATCGTAATCACTCTCTCACTGAACCACATAATCTTACTTAGGGCTATGGGGAGGCTGAAGTCTATCTTAGCCAACTCAAAGGTGGTACACCCTGAACAGCTCCCCAATCCATTGCAGGGAAACACACACAGACACACAAAACCAGTCACACTCACATTCACAC
Organism: Porochilus rendahli; assembly: GCA_039654305.1. Taxonomy (NCBI): domain Eukaryota; kingdom Metazoa; phylum Chordata; class Actinopteri; order Siluriformes; family Plotosidae; genus Porochilus; species Porochilus rendahli. Next base: position 38,362,631 of record JBCNYG010000020.1, read on the forward strand.
CTTGGGGCAATTAGCTAGTTAGTCTAATGTGCACGTCTTTGGACTGGGAGGAAACCGGAGTACTCGAAGGGAAAACGTGCAAACTCCACACAGAAACGCCCTCGGCGAGCCCGGGACTCGAACCCAGGACCTTCTTGCTGTGAGGTGGACGTGCTAACCACTACTCCAGCATGCCGGCAAAAATTTCAACCAGTGACAGATTTTGTCAGTGACAGAGGATCTCACATGCCCTCCAAATTTATTATTGCTTACTTATTGTTGTGACAATGTAATGACACCCTGTGGGTTACTGTTTTGTCAAAGGCACATGTGTAACTCAAGAACTCAGGACTCACGTGACATCGCCAGCGTAGTGTCGGATACGGAAATGACGGTTAAACTCCATGCTCTTGTCAGTGGGACACAGCTGGGAGAAAGACAGGACAGGATTGTATGTAATGAAAACGACCATGACAACAAACATACACAAATTTACAAACCCAAGAGGACAGAACGATAACAGCTGACGTTACGTATACGGGAGTAAATTCATCCCGGTGATCTGTGTGTAGTGGACGTGTTTACTGCTCCATTACTTTTGCACAGCTAAAGGATATTATTTAGAAAGATTCTCTCTTTGTTGGCCCAGGATTGTCTGACTGGGGAGGATTGTGTGTGTGTGTGTGTGTGTGTGTGTGTGTGTGTGTCTCTCTCTCTCTTCGTGAGTGTCTGTGTGTGTAAATATTGCCCTCTGTTGGCCAGCCTGTCAAACTGCAGCAATTCAATTTTAAAACTCCTGGGTTTGCGTCCCGACCGGTGCTTGCATGGGTTTTCTCAGGATACTCCGGTTTCCTCCCACACATGAGCAGCACAGTCGGCTAACTGGCTGTTCCATATTTCCTCCAGGTGTGAGTTAGAGTGCGACTGGTTGTGTGTGTTGGCCCTGCAATGATCTGGTGAGCTGTTCAGGGTGTACCCCGCCTTTGCCCAATGTTGGCTGAGATACAACCCCACAACCCTGCTAGGATAAGGCGGTTCGACACATGAGCGAGTGAAAGTAAATAAACGTAGCACTGTTTCACAACCAAACTAATAATCTAAATAGGCTTCATTCATTCTTTTGCCGAAACGCTTAATCCTACTACGGTTGTGGGGAGGCTGGAGCCTATCTTAGCCGACACTGTGCGAAGATGGGATGCACTCTGACCAGCTCACGCTTCCATCGCAGAGCGGACTCACACAAAACAACCATTCACACGTTTATATGTTGTACCGTGGTCCTGGAGAATTTACATGACAATAAAGGATTACAAGAAGGTCCTGGGTTCGAATCCCGGGCTCTGGAGTTTCTTTGTGGTGTTTGCTTGTGTGGGTTTTCTCGGGGTACTCCAATTTCTTCCCACAGTCCAAAAAAAATGCACAGTAGGCTAAATGGCAGTTCCGTATAACCCCTAGGTGTGAGTGTGAATGATTGGATGTGTGTTGGCCCTGATATAAACTCTCTTGCTGCAATTATTTAGGACTTACAGTTGTGGTAAAACCAACCGGACCACATGTTGGACTGTAATTAAGTTTTCTTACACTGCATTCCAAATTATTATGCAAATGATATTTTTGTTTGATTTTCCAAAATACTTGATGCAAATGATGATCA
>JBCNYG010000020.1:38432515-38452610 GCA_039654305.1 Porochilus rendahli
AAAAGATGCGAGCAATGATGAAGAGGAGCATGATGGGAATTCTGGATGTCGTGGACGCGACGTGTGTGTTGTGAGAGAAGACTGATTAAGCGCTGAGCCTCAAGAAGAAGAAAACATTTCCACACAAGCAGCTTTGACTGAATTCCGACCGTGGACTGATGTTGGTTTTGTTGTTGTTGTTGTTGTTTTTTCTGTACTTATTTATATCGTGCCTTTTAACTCTGAACCTTACAGTGTATCATCTTAAAGGGGTTTGCTGTAAAACTGCAAATGTTCAAAGTGTGTGTGTGTGTGTTTAGAATTCACTATGTACAAATGTTTTGTTTTGTTTTTTGTTACTTGATCCTGATGCTCAAACTCCCTCGTTCCCTTTATTACGACCATGATGTTCGCGTACGCCGTGACTTCTACATGTACTCTCAGCCTCCCGCTCCAGCACGAAGGGCTTGGCGAGGGCGTTTCTTTACGGCGTTTGCATGTTCACCCTGTGCTTGCGTGCGCGGGTTTCATTCGGGTTACACAGGTTTCCTCCTACAGTCCAGACATGCACATTAGGCTAACCGACCGATTCAGATTGGCGGCGAGTGACTGTGTATGATTGTCACCCCGTGATGGTCTGGCAAGGCGTTCAGGGCGTGTCGGCTGAGGTAAGCGATAGCGGTTCCGCGAGTGAGTGGAACGTAACGCCTTCCTCGAACCCCGTCGTCTCGCCTCCATCGGGTTTTCATTCTCACGCATGAAGCGCCAATCATGATTGTCGTGTTCTCCGTCATCTGTGAAACGCTCTGAGATTTAAACCGCACGGACAATCAAAACTAAACCAGAACCACTGAAGATCCGCTCGTCATGCTGCTTTCATTTTTATGTAGATATGTACGTATACACGTGTACGTGTGTGTGAGTGGAGCGTAAGTATATTGAGCCAAAGCTCAACCTCTGATGATAAAGCAGCTATGACAAATCATTTAGCCCAGTAATTAATAATAAAGTGTGTGTGTGTGTGTGTGTGTGTGTGTAAGGGTATGAATGAAGATTTCTTTTGCAAGTACTCGAATGCTGATGTGACTTGACTCTGTTACATAGGAAATAGTTTACTAACTGTACTCTGATGCAATTTCTTTTACTGAATTTTTTTTAAATTGCTTTTTTTTTGTGAATACTGTTTTTCTTTGTTTTGTTTTGTTTCGTTTTTTTCGGGACTACTGTTTTTGTCCCGGATAAGTTTTCCTGTGTATTATAATTATAGTACTGTTGTGGCAGCATAAATAAAACATTTTGAAAGTCAAACTCTTGACTTTTTTTTGTTTATGTCCCCATTTTATCCTTTAATATTACGTATGCAGATGTGCTTTACATGTCAAAAGTTTTAGGAAACCCCCATTTTATATACACTCACCCCCAAAGGGAAGACGGGTGAGCGCTATGTCCGAACTCTCCTAGAAGAAAACGGCGACGTTGACTGGGTCGGCTTCTAACCGTGGAACGGGGAGCACGGTCTCCAGACGTAAACCGCATCCAGCTGGGTCGGGATGGAGTCGACAGACGGGTGAGAACTGGTGAGAAATTTCCAGAACAATATTCGAGTTCCACCGTTGAAAGAACGCCACGAGTGTGTTCTGCGTTTTCGTGATTTTTTTTGCTTTTTTCCCTCCAACTATGAAATTCTTTTCTATCTGGTTTAACCTCAGGGTTCACCGAGGCAACAAAGCGCCTAAAAGCCGATTCACAAGTAAGCGATATAGCTGTGTGACGTCAGTTTCGGTTGGGTTCGGCCGGGAATCCCACCGCCATACTCGAAATTAGCGGTTCTCTTCGAAAACCTTCGACGGTCATCAATTATCATATTGTCAAATTATCAAACTTTAAATTTCGCACCAAATTTAGCGCGAGTCCCCAAATTTGACCGACTATTTCCGAAAATATGTAAATTCCAATTCGAATTCATTCAATTCCCTTCGAAATAAAATTCGCTGGTTCTTTCGGACAGCTTTTGGTTCAGCTTTAAACCTTACTAAGAACAGAAGCAAGTGGGGGCGTTCTAAAACTTTTGACAGGTAGCGTGCAATATGATAATATATATAACAATGCGCCGGTCTCATAACGCTGGTATTACTTCCTGTGAGTTGACAGTGGATTATAGTTTTTGCATACCGGAGATGATCCTCCATCAGAATACCTGGGGTAGCTTTACAACCAGGGGGCGTGGCTTGTCCCCCCCCAAAAAGTTTGGTCGTGTTGAAAATTGCCATAGTTTAAGCTCCAGATTAATTCAGCCACCAATCAACCGGATTTTTTTAACGTAGGTGGAAATGTCCCGCGTCCATATCTGCGACAGACGTCCGACGAAATCCGCCAGAATGGTCGTGGTAGTCCCAGCCACGGTTCTGGGGTATCGACAGGTTGTGTGTGATTTCAGTGTTAAATGAGGTGACAAGTGGAAAAAAACATGGACCCATGGACAAAGGAAGCGTTCGATTTTTTAAAAAAAAATTTTATAAAGCATAACATTTTTAACAGGCATCAAAACGTACAGAACAATAAATTTGCTCCTTTTGTGTCCCTGCTTTCTCAAGTTGTTACACAGTTTATTATTTATTTCCTGACCGAGCCGAGCAGGCTAGCAGTCCCACCCAGTGAGAGGGAATGGAATATCCATTTTATTTTATTCACTGAATGAAAGAAATGACTATTCAAATTCTTGAAAATGTAAAAAATATACATTCTTACTATAAAATACTCTGCATCGTCGTCGTCCTTCAGCCTCAGGTGAGACTTTACAGGAGAGCTGGTTAGCATGAAGGCTGGTTCTCGCAGAAGTCTAACAAAGTCACATTTGGTGGGGGAAAAAAAATACTATTAGGGTCACGGGGAGGTTGGAGCCTATCTCAACCAACTCTGGGTGAAGGCAGGGTACACCCTGAACAGCTCACTGGACCATCGCAGGGCAAAACACATCTAGCGGCAATTTGGAACAGCTGTTTAGCCTTGTGTGCTATGTGTCTTTAAACTGTGGGAGGAAACCCATGCAAGCACAGAGAGAACCCGTGAACCAGACCTGGAAACAGGACCAGTCACAACCGGTTCCGTTGGTTTTTTTTTTTTTCCCCTCTGTACGGACGTTTCAACTCACAGGATATGAGCTGAGATCTTGGGAGTAGATTAACCAATCACAGCACGCAACCGGTAATATCTGGTGACCTCGGTTAGAATATATTTACATATTCACAGGGTATATTTACATGAATATGTACAGATTGGTAAACATCTTACAGTCCAGATTACAGGTAAAAGTTCTCAGCCATGTTTTTCATCCTTTTGTGAACGCCAGTGACGATCCTTGGTGTTGGAGCAGTTTCGGGTTCAGGTGTCTCCATTGAGTCCATCTCGACCGTTCCAATATTGAGTAAACACATGCCTACTATTTCTAGATCTTCTGGCTTCTTATCGTGCTCGTCTATCGGTAGCTCTATATTTGGTTGTTTGGGGTGGAATTTCCAGTAATAAACCAGTTTCAGTAGAACTCCTGTAACGTAGCTCGTCATTAGTACGGCGATAATCAGGTAGGGATTAACAGGTAGCGGAGTAACACGAGCCGATTCCACAGACACCCTCCACCACCACAATCCCAGCAGCAGCGCCGTATCCGCCCCCATAACCAGGTGGTAGATGATCCCGATGTGTTTCGTCCTTCCACTCGCGACGTTAAACCAGCTGAAGTACCAGATGAGGCCGACGGTGCCGCGGTACAGCCATTCTCCGGCTTCGCTGTCCATGAAGTCGGTCTCCTGCCACCACGCCCAGAGGACCAGCAGCGTCCACAGGGACAGGAAGTGAGCGGCGACGTAGCAGGGCAGGACGGAGGCGAAGAGGGACACGCAGACGACACGCGAGCCAATCAGGAGGAGGTTCCACAGGAAGTACGTAACAGAGGAAGACCATCCCATTCTATACTTCTGAGGGATGAAGGCGCGCATGTTGCGATGGTAGGACAGCATGCTGAAGGTGAGGGTCGAAAGAGAGCCGAGGATTTTAACGACTGGAAAAGAACCAGAATTTAAAAAGTGCGCAAAAGTGAGTGCGCGAAAAGATCGGAATATTTCTTTTTTGTGGTGGTGGTTGTTGTTGATTTCTGACCCGTGAAGGACTGCATCTCCTGCGTCTCTATGATGAGGTTCATCATCAGGACGATCTGTGGAGCACTTTCGGAAAAAGCCTCGATCAGACGCAGCATGCTGAGGTCATGATTCATGTATACGTGGACCCCCTTCGGGAAAACGCCACTCTGTTTAAATCTGCGGATCGAGATCTCCGTTACGGCTGCAAACCTACCAAGAAAAGAAAAAACAAGCCATGCACGCACTTCTTTTCAACCAACAAACTCCATCAACAAACACTAAATCCACCCTGCACGAGTGTACAGTGCTGCTCGAACGTCCGTGCGACTCCTCCGGGCACAACACTTTCGTTTATTGTTCTCCCGGAGGTGGTCTCATGAAACACAAACTTTCAGGCAGCACCGTATTTCTACGACTATCCTTCCCTCTGATCTATCTGCAACTACACGACAGGAGACCAAATCACAGACCTGAGGAAGAGTCCGAGCTGCAAGAAGTGCGCCGGCGCCAACAACCCGTGCTCGGTGATGAATTTTTCTATCCTGGTCTCCGGAGTCACGCAGGAGTCCGCGTACCAGAGCCAGCTGAAGACCTGCACGACGCACGAAGAAGCGAGCAGGAGGAATATCAGCAACCCCATGGAGAAGTGTTTCTTCTCTTGGTAGAGGCACTCGACGGCCCACAGGTCCAGCGCCACGTCCACGAGGAAAAAGAGCAGAGACAGCAGAGGAAGCAAGACGTCTGAGAGAAGGAACTTTAAAGGAAAACCTCCCTCCATGGTACGAGCCCGGATGCGTTCCTGAGTAACCATGAACCGATTCTGTAGCTGAAGGTGTGAGAGACAGAGGTACCTCCCTCCGCCGTGTCACGCAGCGCGACGAGCGTGGATTTCGTGCACGGACCGTTGAGAAACGCTTCGCAGGAATGACATCGGGGGTGGGGTGGGGGGTTGGATACACTTTAAACACCAGATATATATCTTATATATATCTGTGAAACAAGCCTGGACAGGCATCACAACAGAGGAATGTTCAGTAACAGTTTGATGATGTCATCAGTTCGCCTGCTTGATGCGGTAATAAGAAACATAGAAGCAAAGAGTGAGTGCTATTTTTTCTTTCTGTTTCCCTTAAAACTATCCGTTCCAATAGTTTTGCTCCATTAAATATCCAGGATTTTAGTCAACATGTTTTCTGAAGCGCTTAATCCTAATTAGCGCCCATCTCAGCCCAGTACACCCTGGACAGCTCGCCAGGCCATCACACAGCGGAAGCACGCCGACGGCAACCCAATGGCCGACTCTATACGAACGACAGCGACGGTTCTTTTCCAAGCCTCCCGCCCCAGACACTGAGAGACGTCACTGGTCTTTAATAACCCAGTTAGCTGGAGGTAGCTAACACGTCAAAATGGTTTTCCATCATACCTGCCCATGCGGAATTTTACCGGCGCGAATCGGGTGCTGCGGCCTTGCGGTGACTATAAGCTTCGGCTGTCTCCAATTCTTTGTCCACGTTGCACGAGTACAAGATAATAGACTCCGCAAGTAGCTTCTTGATCGGATTCCATCACACGGCTGTGGGGATGGGTGTGAGCTGAGTATGGGGCGAACGCGTGGTGCGTTTGGGATGCGAGCGGGCAGGTTCATCACGAGATCTGCCCAAGGTACACGCTGAGATGTTGGTATTTTTCTAAAAGCCTGCCTAAAGACCTTTCATATGAACCAGACATCTAATTTCTGCCGTGTTTGTGGAGGGACACCGTGACAGATAGCAGGGACGCGGGACATCCCGCAGTGATTTGTTTATATATAGAAGTTTTTATATTATATATTTGAATAAATTCTCTGTAATTGCAGTGAAACAGGGCGAAATTTTTTATTTCTTTTTTAAAAACATGAATTACAAAATTGTATATTAGATATCTTTATAGATATATATTAGATATAAAAGATATTTCTACACACAGTGTGGGTGTAAGTTCCCTCAAGCCAGACATCATCCTCACAACAGGAAGTGAAATCTCCAGTATGAACCTCTGTGTAGCGCAATCAGCTGACTCATGTATCTGTGGCCGGCGTCCATGTGGTCTGAGCTCGCTGGGTCGTGATCAAGCGTGCTTCTAACCTGAGACTCCAGGACTCAAGGCGTCACGTGTCCACGTGCGCATATTAACACGACTCTTTTGTACTTTAAATTTGAGGCAAACTGAGGGTTGACTTCAGGGCTCACGATTTAAAAAAGTTAGTTTTTCGAATGTTGAATATTTCTGATGCGGTTACTGCAGTCTGGCTGGACAGGGCGTTCCATCCCGTGGGAGAACTCAGCGATATCCACCTCGCTCTCTCGTATTAACCCGAAGCTTTCAAATCTACCGACTGTCCAACGTATCACAAATAACTTTGAGAAAATACTGAATGTAGAGCAACATGAATTTATTTTAATTGGAGTAAAAAATAAAACACCAACAATCGGTCAATCATCCTACGGTGTAGACTGTGGCTTTGAACATGATAAATATCTTCACATAACAACACACTCTCTCTTAACAAGGAACTAAAAAACAAACAAACAATAAAAATGCAAAAGTGCTGAAAGTCCTGAGCTTCGGATCTTTGAAATGTACTTTTATATAATATTAGAACGTTCCACCATATAGCATCCGCTGAACCTACATCTCCCGAGGCGGGGCCGGGGGCCACATCATGGCCTTAAAAAGGGCAACCATGAAACCAGCCTGGTAAAATGCTTGGTTTGGTTTCTGGTTTGTCCTCTTTAACTTTATTTACTTTCCTTTTCTGATCCTGCTTGATAGCAACATGCTAGTTGGCGAACGTCCTTGAGCCACAGATGACACTTGAAATAGGTTTGCCGCCACCTAGTGGATAGACGATGAATTAGCTTTCATGGTAATGCCCCTTTCTTCCACCGCAGCTACTCGCGGTAAGTTCTATCATCTTTCTATCATCATAACGTCTCATTTTCGCCTGACAAGGTGGCACCAAAGCCAGCATCGTGGGACCACCGTGAACAGCGTGGGAACATCGACAAGCACTGGTGGTACCATACGATGCTCACGGTGATCGTAGCTTTTTTTCCCCGCGAAATAAAAGGCTGTGGATCTTCACCTCGGCGGTTGTTGCAGGAAAAAAACTGTTTTCCGCATCCACCCCGGGGGGGTGTTCTCCTCAAGGTACCGCAGGTAACCGCGTAAAACCTGCGTCGGTAAGAAAGGGGTATAACGGTTGATGCAAAGAATGTGCGATAATCATATACCTTGAAATGAGTTGGTGGACCAGATTTGACCTGCAGGCCTCGAGTTTGACACCGGTGTCCTAAAGCATCATGGGATCACCATAAACTCGCCCCGGACGTCTCGTCACGCGTGAAAGTTTTAAACCTGCACACGGCTGAGTCTTAAAGCTAGAAAGTGTAGCAGACCGAGGTAACGTGTGTGACGCTCTGAGATGTATGGACTGAATTACAGACATTCGGTTAAAAATCACTGGTGCAGTAAAACATTTCATATCAAAAATAAATGTAAACATCTGTCGTGATTCCAGAGACAAATTCCAGTCGGAAATCTTTTCCCGACTGAAATTAAAGGTTTGGTTGCAACAGCAGATTTATTTATTTCTTCATTCGACACACACCCACACACTCAACCATTCACACTTACACCTAGAGGCAACATGGAGCAGACAGTTAACCGAATGTGCATGTCTTTGGCCTGTGGGAGGAAACCAGAGAACCCTGAGGAAACCCACATAAGCACAGGGAGGACATTCAGTCTCCAGACAGAGACTACCGAGCCCGGGACTCGAACCCAGAACCTTCTTCCTGTGAGGCTAACCGTGCTAACCATTATCCCACTGTGCCTTCCTGTAACAGTATAGGACCATCCATTACTTTACTATTACTTTAGTAATAAATAGAACCCTGTGATCTGACTTGAAGCATTATTCGACACTTTCTGACCAATCAGGTTATAAAACGCGTCGTACGAGACCCGCACGGGCGTCGAACGCAGCACGCACCTACCGGAGCGAGGTACCTACGCACAGTTCTCTAGATCCCTGAGAATCATACACGGCACAGTGTAGTGCGCCTTGTAACAGCACCCATCCTCCCAAAGTCACGCCCCCTCCCATATATGGTAAAGCACCCTGGCACTCATCTTTCCATTTTCCCTTAGAAGGAAACACTCATTCGGTTAATTGGGACGTTGTCGATGTGGACACTTGAAGGCACCCATACGAAGAGACAGGTACAGAATATCTTATGCTAATTCTTTTGCTAGCGCTTAGCTTCCTGAAACCGGGCCGTACTTCCGTATATGGGTACATTAAAGAGGAGTCCCAGTGTCCTCTGGTCTCGACGCCATCGAACGTGTCCTTGTGCTGTAGAAGTTAGCAGCGTGTTTGGCCATCCTCCTGTTTAAGACCTCCGACCTGAAAGAGCCCGCATCAGTAACCATACACCGAGCCACCGGGTCATCGGGCACATCGGAAACGGGCTTCAAGTCCTGGGTCTGTCCCAGCCGGGGGTGGCAGCCGGCATAGTAAAGAAGTTTAACCATGGAACCTGTCAGATAGGAAAGAGGGATGAGGACGAGGAGGGGAAGGGAATACGATCGGCTGGTTTCGGGATCTCTCAAGCACCACCATGTGAGGGTTAGGATGGTACTGTCGATTATAATAAACGAGTGGTAGATGGCACTCCTGCATCGGGTTCGTCCTTCCGCTACATTAAACCAGCTGAAGTACCAGATCAGGCCCACGGTGGCCCGGTAGAGCCACTCTCCGCCTTTGCTGTCCATGAATTTGGTGTCCTGCAGAGACGCCCAGACCATAAACCCCAGCCAAAGTAACAGGAAGTGAGCGAAAATGTAACAGGACAGGACGGAGGCGGAGAGGGACACGCACACTACGCGTGGGCCAATCAGGAACAGGTTCCACAGGAAGTAGACGGCAGAGGACAGCCACGTCTGTTTGGTTTTCTCCGGGAGGAAGAAGCGCAGCGAGCGATGGTAGTCCACCACCATCCACGCTACCGAAATGGTAGACGCGATCGCACTCACATCTGCAGAAGAAAAAACATCAAGTAACAAAAAATAAACAAATGAATAAATAAAACACACACACAATTACGGCTTTTACCCGAGAGCTGATATGGGTCAAATTCTGGAACCTGGAAATATTTAAAGGGTTCTTAAATACTGTGACATTTTGGTTTACATGGTGGCTTGATGGGCTTGGCGGAGGTTTGCGTTCTTGTTTACGCCCTTATAAAGCACTGATACTGGAGACCCTTTGCATAAATGCAAAATAAACTTCCCCTCAGCTAAAACTTCACTACGGCAATAACAACAAGGGCACTCGGAGAGTGCAGACCTCCGCCAAGCTGACCGGATAACAGAAATTACACAGCACTCACTCACTCACTCACTCATTTCCCGAATTGCTTAATCCTATTATGGTTGCGGGGACACTGAAGCTTATTTCAGCCAGCTCTGGGCGAAGGCAAGGTACACCCTGAACAACTCACCAGACCATTGCAGGGTCAACACACACACACACACACACATTCACCCTCACACTTCGGAGCAATCAGCCGCACTGTTCTGAATGGAGGTGACGTGGACGTAAGTGGTGACTCACACTGGATGGTCGTGGCGTGATTACTGCGGATCATGATGTAAATGTTAAGCGAGAGCTGTGGAGTGCTCTCACAGAACGTCTCGATCAGCCGCAGCATGCTGAGGTCGTGGGTCAGGTAGGTGGCGTACTCCGAGCCCTGATTGCCTCGCCACCACACATAGAAGCCCTGCCGGATCGCCGCTACGTACCTGAGGACGAAGATCGGAGTTTTATTTACAACCTCTGTCATGGCTAAAATATGTAGAAATAAATAAATGCTTTCTCACGGTATATACTCACTCACTCACTCACTCACACTCATTCACTGAACCGCTTAATCCTAATCAGGGTCGCGGAGAGGCCGGAGCCCATCTCAGCCAACACTGGGCGAGGGTGGGATACACCGCCAAACAGCTCGCCAGTCCACTGCAGGGCAACACACACAACCATTGCACGCTCACACCTAGGGGCAATTTGGAACCAGAACTTGTTCAAAAATGACTGTGCATGTCTTTGGACTGCTGGAGGAAACCGGAGTACCCGGAAGAAACTCACTCGAGCACGGGGAGAGCGTGCAAACCCCACAAAGGAATGCCCTCGCCGAAATCGGGACTCAAACCCGGAATTTTCTGCTGTGAGGCGGACGTGCTAACCGCAACGCCCCCGTCCGTGGGTGTCGTCACACATGACGTCCGTCAGTCTGTCTGTCTGTCTACAGCTGCATTCGGCGCACTTAGTCAAAGACGCCATCACCGATCGTCAGCGTTCTTGGTGTGGGTGTTGGCACTGGGTAACTACAGAAGCCTTTCGATTTTCACTGCGGTCCAATTTCCAAGGCGGCTGCCGTGGGCTGAGGGTTTCTGCCTGGTTTGCGGGGCTATTTTTTCTCGCTTATGTTCCCATGTGGTATAAAATCATTCGCTATTGTATCAGGTTGCTCCAGTGGGCGGTGCTTCCTAAAGTACTCATTATTCATACCCTTTATTAATGTCTTATTACCCCTTTGGAGTGCAGATTAACCTTTATGGCTCTCATAAAGACAACCAGGTACCCAGGAGTCCAATAATTAACCCTTAGGGGTGCATTAGTACATCAGACTGCAGTTACAGGTGGGAGGGTCCGTAGGGGCGGGGCGTAATCACCTGTCCATCCGTCCAGGTGTGCTTAGAGCGCGTGCACGTGCGCTTACCTGAAGAAGAATCCGAGTTGGCACACATGCAGGAAACACGTGACTCCCAGGTGCCTCGCGCTGCCGAAAAGGGTCACGTGCTTGTGGGTATTTTTGAAGGTGTCGAGCACCAGGTCGTATTTAAGCCAGAACCAGCTGAACATCTGGACGAGGGCGGAAGACGTGAACATGAACCCGAGCAGGATGCCGAACCAGAAGAAATTCCCGCGGCGGAAGAACTCGTGCGCCAGCCACACGTCCGACGCCACGTCCAGCACGTACGTACACGCCCCGAGCACCCCGAAAACCAAATCCAGCCACGAGTACCCGGGGAACATCGAGCGCTCCATGGCGGCAACACAAACGCGCAGTCCCGCGCAGTCACGGCCCTCCCTTCATTCCTCCGCAACTTCGAGCGTCTCAGCAGAAAGTCGGAGAGAAAAACCGTGAAGAAGAACCGAACTGCTTCATTCCGCCGCAGGGGTCATTACAAAACACCTCGGGGACGTTTCACGGAAAGCAGAAGAAGATTCTGGCCCGAAATTACAGCCAGAAATTACAACACCGTCTATCAGCTGCTAGGAAGTAGCGTACTGCTGCTTAGCCCCGCCCATTCCGCTATAAAAGCCCCGCCCCCATGATGAAACAATATGCAGAAAGGATTACATGTAAATGAAGAATTATAAATAAAATCTAATAATAGCAATAATATATAATAAATTTATATATAATATTTCCTCCTACAGTCCAAACACTGCACATTGGGCTAAGTGACTGTTTCAAATTGCCCCTGTGTGTGTGTGTGTGTTCAGGGTGTACCAAGTGTACTTAGTGTTGGCTGAGATAGGCTCCAGCCTCCCCCCGACCCTGAATAATGCAGTTTGGTAAATGAGTGTATGAGTGAGCAAGTGTATATATATCTATCCCACGTCACATAAAATTACTGTTTTCACATAATATATTTACTATCCACCCAGTGCAGCTAACTGGGTCATCAAATGCACGCCGTATCTGTCACTGTCTGTGGTGAGAGGTGTGTAAAAGAACCGTTGCTGATTTTCGTAAACAGTCAGCGTGTTTTTGCCCTGTGATGGCCTGGCGAGTCGGCTGAGATGTGCGCCAGCCTCCCTGCGACCCTGATTAGGATTAAACACTTCAGAAAATGAACGAATGAATGAATATTTTAAAATGAATACCAATTGCAAAAAAATAAATAAATAAAATAAATCAGGCAATGAAATGTGTAATCTGTGTTTTTCTGGGGTTTATAATAAAAACACATGGCCGTATCGTTATAAAACAAATCAATGTTGATCATAGACTGGGGATCAGAAGGGGCTCTAGGGTTGGGCCCTGTTTACTTTTACCATCAGATTTAAGAATAAATATATAAACCTGTAGGAACTATAGTGGAGGAACTCGGGGTATAACGATGATTTGTATTAAATTATAAATATAATGACTGGTGAAAGTATATTAAATTGTAGTTGAGCTGATGATTTATGTATTAAAAACCTGAGGTCTGCCCAAAATCCGCCCCAAGGCCAACCATGTAATGTCAACACCACCTGATGTAAACAATCTCTGGTCTGGAGACGAGAATCAATGGTGGTGAACGGTATCACGGAAAACCCGGCCTTGAGTGGGTTTGGGTGTCTAAACTTTGGTTTCCTAAACTTTTTTGAACGGCTAAACAATTTGCCGTTGCACATCAATTGTTTCTGTGTTTGTAGACAGGAGGCGGGGCATAGAAAACTCTAGATCTGGATCAAATTCTTGGTCCAGGAATTTTAAAAGTATTCACTTTGTGAGATTGAAAGATTTGTTACATTTTGCTTCATATTGAACACTGCTTGGCTTAGAAGAGGTTTGCACTCCCTGAGTGCTCTTGTTGTGCCATGCGATAACTCGATAACTTAATTAAATATATTGGTTAAGTGAGGGGATAGTGATGTGTTTTTGTGTGTTTTGTGTATGTTTATTTATTTATTTACATTTTAGAGTTTAAAAATGGCTCAAAACGCCATCTATTGGTTAAAATGTGTGTGTGTGTGTGTGTGTGTGTGTGTGTGTGTGTGTGTGTGTGTGCGTGTGAATTTTAAATAATTTAAAACACCTAAATGATCAGGTATGTCAAATTTTTAGATTTTTTTTAGAAGAAAATTCTGAAAACTGTACTATTACAACCCGACCAGCAGGCGGCAGCATTGTAACATATGATCACAGGGGTTGTGGTGAATTTATGCAATGAATGATTAATGAGTGAATCATCATTTAATCAAAGCACATGATTTACTTGCACACACACGCACAGAGAGAACATGCAAATCCACAACAGAAAGACTACAGTTTGCCTTTCAAAACTCAGGACCTGCTCGCTGGGAGTTGACAGAGATAACCAGTGCACCACCAAGCAATTAAGCTTAGCTGTGCCATGCAAACACATACCATTATAAATAGTTAATCGGGGTATTACAGTTATACAGAACCTAAATTACTTCCACTGTGTGAACAATGTGCATTATATAAATAGTATGAATAAATTGTAATAAAACTTTATGAGTTCAGTTGTTATAAAAATATATTTCTTATCAAATTTAGGATTCATTATTATTACTTTTACAGAAGGTTTGTAAACCAATTTTATTTTATTAACCAGATACATACCTACCTAGGTTCTAGGCCAGGACATTTCGTTTCTGTGTGCGGTTGGCATGTTCTCCCCGTGCTTGTGTGGGTTTCCTCCGGGTCCTCTGGAATCCTTCCATAGTCCTGCATGTTAGGCTGTGTAGCTGTTACGAATTGCCCTTAGTTGTGGGTGTAAATTGTATGTGTGTTGGCCCTGTGATGGACTGGCAAGCTATTGAGGGTGTATTCAGCCTTTGCCCAGAGTCGGCTGAGATGGGCTCCAGCCTCCCAGTGACCCTAGTAGGATTAAGCAGTTTGGCAAATAAATGAATGAATGAATGAATGAATAACTTGATTGATTAATATAATTAATAATTATTTAATTGTTTGAAACCCCTTTGTTTTGATTCTAATTCAAATAAACAATAATTTTATTAAAATTGATATGAACTGCTGCTTGTATTGAACTATTAAGGAATTTCTTTTTTTATATCTTAAAATATCTAATAATATATTTGAAATATTTTATTATACCTTTTTATTAAACATTTTTAAGCCCTATAATATCCCACAAGTTTAGAATAACAACAACAGTAATAATAACAACAGCAACAACAACAATAATAATGCAATAAAGTGGCGAACTTGAGTGTCACGTGATTTTAAAAAATCTTTTAAAAAATGAGTTTATAGTTTGCTCAAAACCCTTTGATTTTCTTTTAATATATTTTTCTTTTTTAATGTCTGAGAATGTCAGCGGAAAATTTGACCCCCGTTTGAAAAAGAAAAAAAAAAGCAAATATTTGGCATGACTTGATGAAATATCGCGAGATTTCCTGAGCCTCGGTTCGGCTATTCGCGAATTGATTTACGCAGCTCGTTTGCGTGGGCGTGCGTTGACGTCGGGTGGATGTACGTTACGCTGTTTACGTAGGCTCGCGGTGGGGTGAACTGAGGAGTTGCCGTGAGTTGGAATGTCGGTGTGAGAGACTCGGTTACTGAGGCGACTCGGGGACGTCAAAAACAATAATGGGTGAGTCTGAGCTCGCTTTTAAACTGAAAGCGTTTATATTTTAGCGGAAACAGTCAGTCGGGGTGTTTCGGTGGTACTTATTTGGAAACACGGGGTTTGTTTTTACACAATACGGGTGCAGTTTGCGGGTTTCCTGTGTGGGGTTTTGCCTTTTATTCTTCTTCTTCTTCTTCTTCTTCTTCTTCTTCTTCTTCTTCTTCTTCTTCTTCTTCTTCTACTTCTCCTCTTCACACGAGGAAGAGTAAGACGAGGAAGAGTAAGACGAGGAAGGCTGAGGTATGAGGAAGAGTAAGATGAGGAAGAGTATGATGAGGAAGGCTGAGGTGAGGAGGGCTGAGGTGAGGAGGGCTGAGGTGAGGAAGGCTGAGGTGAGGAAGGCTGAGAGACAGTGATGTGGACTACAGCAAGTAAATAATATTCATAAATCAGATATTTTCAGAGTCATATCTGGTGCACGTTTTAACTAAAACACCATTTTTAGGAGAGGGGCTTAAAGACTGTGGAACTGGGTTCAGTAATAACAACCAGCTTTGGTAATGTATTCGAAGAGATTGTGTTTATGTACAAACGGTTTTTAAAAATAGTTTATGTATTTTTGGTGGAGGTTTTGCTTGCAACCCTTTCCGTCCCTATTGAAGGCATGTGTCCCAACCTGTTAGCCCTGATTCACACTCACTCAGTCACTCACTCATCATTTAAACATGTGTTAAGGGTGCAATCTTTCATCCTTACCGTTTCTCGCATTGTACACAAAACCTGTAAAATCAGGTGGAATTAATAAATCGTAAAGCTTCTAAGTCATTATCTCAGAACAAGAGTATCACCACAGCAACCGAAGTAGCCTGTAGAACGCGTGCGGGTGACTTCACTTGTCATGTGATCTTGTTCATTCGGCAGCCACATTGCAGGCGTTGCATTTCTATCCCAAAAAATAAACAACAACAAAAGCCTCATCATTCCAGAGACTTGTATCCCCACTGTACTGTGATCTCGCCCAGCAATACAGCTTCGTAAACACGAGTTCAATAACCGCGATCACGCGAAATCGTCCCTATAATAACTGATGAGGATGTGACGAGGTATTCGGGGTGTGTGTGTACAATGTGTGTGACGTATCTGTACGAGTTCTGCTGTTGGCCATTTACCAGACACCCCGAATACCTCGTCACGTCCTCATTGATCATTATAAGGAGGATTTTGCATGATTATGTTTACTATGCAGCTGTATTGCCAGGCGAGGCCTTGGCGGCGCTGGGAGTCAACACAGTAATATATGTGTAAAGTGGAGTCATAGAGTTGTACGGCGGTTCACCTCCTCCTGGACATAACAATAGTCTATCACACAGTACCCTCGCAGTATCTTTACTGGTACCCATTCATACAGATTCACACTTACCATGGTGGGGGTGTAACAGGGATTCGAACCCATGACTCTCAATGGGGTGCCAGTAATTGTGGATTGCACTGAAACTTGACTGTGAAATGGTTGAGCACCTGATTGCACATGAGGTTCTGTTTCGACCATCCTTGCTAGTTCTGAGTCCAGTCAAACTGCTGTACATTCTTTTTGGGGGCATGGGGGGGGGGGGCCCTGGGGGTGGGCTTTGTGGAGACGTGGCATGGATCAGGGCCTCCAAGAGCTCGCTAAAATCATATTCAGCTTCATATTCATTCTGGTCCGTCTTTAGAGCCTTTAACAAAAAACAAAACAACAAAAACAGGGCTGATCTAATGCATGTTTAAGTCACTGAGGAACCCTGACTTAAACAGATGGTCTCAGGGCCTGTGAGCAGCCTGGAGGAAGAGCTTCGTGAGCACGTGTGGGATTCGTTCACACGTCAAACCCTAATCTCGGATGGGACAAGAGACTCATCGTAGTCTTGGATAAGGTTTTTCTCTAGTTGGTGGTAGTGATTTCGTTATATCCTGTTTGAGAGGTTTAGTGCTCGTCTAAAAACGCCCCAGGAAGTCCTTGCTCATCGCTTTCGGTGCTTTCTGAAACCAAAACGAAACCAGGTATCGAGCGAAATGCAGAGCATTTGACATCTACGTGAGTTAATGACTTCCTACCGTGAGCATGTGTGCAGCGTGTATTAGAGATCGGCTGCGTGTGGAGCATGTCTGGTATTTGTAGTGTGGCAGGCGGGCATTCACGATGAGCACACTCCCGTTTCTGTGGTTGATACAGAGACCTCTTATCTCTTAGAGTTCGTCCTAATTGCTGCAGGCCTCCACCGGCACCATTACATCACTTCACTGATGCGTCTGGAATACGTATTTCTGAGATGTAACCACGTTTAAGGCCTCGTCCCTGAGCCGTCCCAACTTATCAGCTTTATGACGATACAGCGCAGCCTGACCCCTCACCTCACCGCACACTGGACTCGAGGCGGATTGTTTCGGGCAGGAAATGCACTGCTGTCTGACTTCCTGCTTGGGTTAACATTAAGGCTGACGTTTCTGATCCGGTGGTCTGCAAAATTTTTAACTTGAAGACTTGATGTGGATCACTGAAGTCCAGCAGTGGGGACATGGAGATGTTTGTTTTTAACCTCTTTGGGTTAATTGAGAAAGCTAGGAGGAATTTTGGGGGCGTGTCAGTTGGTGGTTAGCGGCCCAGCTTAACAAGAGGCAGCGTTTGATTTTAATCTAGCTTTGACTAAACTCCTGCACCCAACCTGGGATTAGGAATGCACCGGATTCGTCTTGAAATGTGTTTTTATTTTGTAAATAATGTCTAATTGTTCACCCAACTTGATCACTTACTAGTTTCCACCCACCTCTCAACCATCTTACCGCAGCTACCTACCAACCGCTCCTCATGCTAAACCTACTCCGCTATCCACCCTCTTCCACATACCTTAACTCAGAGTGTGCTCTGATTGGCTCGTAGAGCTGTGATTGACAGGAGATTGAGTAACACCATCCCTCCCACTCTGACAGCACCGATGGTCCTGGCATCGTTGAGAATTCGGTCTTCACCTGGAATCAGGACCAACGCTTTTTTCTCTTCCTTATTCTCAGTGTTCGAGTTCGACCAGAGATGTCAGACCAGCAGTTTCAAAAGGATCCTTGGCGCCCAAGCATGTCTCGGCCATGTGTTTGAGTCACTGCTGGAGGAGACGGCGTCGTAGCACGTTTAATATGCAGGGTGCAGCGAAACAAGAGGAGCTGAAAGTCCCTGCTAGGACTCCAGATTCTGAAAAAAATAAGAGGAATAAAAAACAAACAGCACTGCCAAAGCAAGTAACTAAAAAAATACGGAATACTTTGCCTTGGACGGCCGACAGCTTCCTTGCAGCTCGAGCATGGTGTTAGAAAGTGTTTCACCTTAAATTAAACGTCCTACAGGTCAGACATGTTTGACCAGAATGAAAAGGAAATGAGAGAGCGTGGCTGTTTTTACAGTGAACTCTGAAACGGTACAAGTCCAGCGGTCAGAATCAGGAGTACTCGTTCCCTTTGGGAACACAGTACCAGACATACCGTGACGCTGTGAACGTTCGATTTCTCGCCCTGTAAACAAGTCCCCTGGTCGGGCGGAGAGGGTGCTTTAGAGAGACACCTTTCGTATGATTTGATTGTCATTTGCATCCTGAGAGTAAGCAGGCTATAGCGCGCGCCGTACATCAGAGTCGAGAGAGTCAGACCTTTTCCTCACGCTACGGTACGTTGTGGTCTCGTGGCGGCCCCAGACGGAACAGAAGGTCGTATTCTCTCAGGGATCGGCGCGGTGTGATCAGATAAGTGCAATGGTTTATTTTGGTACGAGAACAGGTTGAAAGCATGAAGACGGATTGGACTTGATCAGCCACGCCAGTCAGATTCTCTCCTTTATTACTATCTTTAACGCTTTGTGCAGACGGTCACCAAGGTGGTGCCACTGGTAGAAGAGCGCACACCACTAAATGTAGTGAGCCTTCAATAGTATATGCTACACTGGAACGGCGTAATCTGATGGGTCTGCTATGTCAGGATAAAAAACATTATCGTGAGTGGATAATGCTTGAATCAAATCAACTGATGCACAGTTTGTCGTGGTCGCCTTGAGCTTGTGCATGTGATGGCACTGAATCAGATAAGATTCGATTCTTAGTGAGTCGATATTTGATGGCACTGAATCAGATATGATTCGATTCTTAATGAGTCGATATGTGATGGCACTGAATCAGATAAGATTCGATTCTTAGTGAGTCGATATTTGTAGGCACTGAATCAGATATTATTCGATTCTTAATGAGTCGATATGTGATGGCACTGAATCAGATAAGATTCGATTCTTAGTGAGTCGATATTTGAAGGCACTGAATCAGATTTTATTCAATTGTTAGCGAGTCGATATTTGGTGGCACTGAATCAGATATGATTCGATTCTTAGTGAGTCGATATTTGATGGCACTGAATCAGATTTGATTCAATTCTTAGTGAGTCGATATTTGATGGCACTGAATCAGATGTGATTCTATTCTTAGTGAGTCGATATTTGATGGCACTAATTTCTTTATAAGGTAAACACAATGTCACTCGGGAATTTTTCTGTTCTTTTAACTGTCTCTTCCTAAATTTCACTTACAAACTCTAAGGATGACACCAGCAGAAATCCGTGCTGCCGCGATGTGACTCGACGTCCTCACTCTGTTTGATTAGTGGAGATAAATGAGGCTGGAGACGTTTGAGCGTTAGTCCATACTGCACATTCCACTGTAGTGACACTCGCCCTGTAGTTCAGCTGTGGAACCTCTGCTTTACTGACATGAATGTCATGTCACTGCTGAAAGAGAAGGAATTCGGGGGGAGGTTACGGGAGCGTGTCTGTCTCTCAGCACTGTCCCATGTTGGAGCGTCTCACTGGAGTGCGTTCCCTCCCTGCCAGAAGAGTTTGTAGCAGGGGTCCAAGCTGAGGGTCATGGGAAAGGCCTTGGTTTTAAAATGCCGTCCAGCAGCATGTCTTGCAGAGCGCGTGAGAGAGAGAGAGAGAGAGAGAGAGAGAGACGCAGTGTTTCGTTAATAAGTCACTGCTCTTTATGATTCAGTTCTTTCTGTTGGAACGTCTGTTCCGTTTCCTCCAGTATGAATGTGTAAGTTTCAGTAATGGTGTGAGAGTCACTTCTGTCCACCATGACTCTAAAATCTCCTCCAGTCTCTCTCTCTCTACCTCTATTCCTCTCTCTCTCTCTCTCTCTCTCTGGCTCTCTCTCTCTCTGGATTAATGTATGCGGTGTCTTCACTCTCATTCATTCCCCACCCTGTTTTCCTCCGTCCCTCTTTCACATTCTTTTTTTTTTTGCAGAAATACTCAGTGATTCTGTCTGTCTCTCTCGCTCTCTCTCTCTCTCTCTCTCTCTCCCCTTCCCCCCTCTGCATGTGTGTGTCTCTGTCTCTTTCTCTGCATGTGTATCTCTCCCTCTCTCTCGCTCTGTATCTCTCTCTCTCTATGCATGTGTGTATCTCTCTCTCTCTTTGTCTCTCTCTCGCTCTGTATCTCTCTCTCTATGCATGTGTGTATCTCTCTC
>JBCNYG010000020.1:38494551-38506367 GCA_039654305.1 Porochilus rendahli
CCGAGCTGGGAATCGAACCCAGGACCTTCTTGCTGTGAGGCGGACGTGCTAACCACTACGCCACCGTGCCGCCCCTTATTGTTTCGGCTAAGATGGGCTTTAGCCTCCCCATGACCCTAGTAGGATTTAGCTGTTTGGTAAACGAGTGAATGAATAGCTAGTATGTCTTAAGTGCAAACGGAATGTCAAGTGAGTCTTGATCAACCTGCAGCATCATTACTGACCAGCAGGGGGCGATGGATCTCCAGAAGCTTTCATTTTGGTGAATCTTTAGTTCATTGCAATGTCGCAGGATCTTATTAAAATCATTTATATAAAATATAGTTTTAAAAAGTCCTAAAACTCCAAGTGCAGTATGGTATTTGTTTTGTACACAATGCTAATCTGTAGACGCTATTCACTGATCCCCTTCATGAACCTCACGTCCAGAACTTCAGACACATTAACCCTGATCTCTGATTCACATTATCATTTAAGAAGCAACTAAAGTTGTCCCTTTAACCTCCGTGTGATGCCATGAGACTGGCTGGGGACCACTGGTGAGACACATGCACGTGTTTAAAGTCAGCAGGTGACATGACATCTCCTTCTGCTCTCTGATTGGCCAGCTGTTCCCCCAGGATATTTACCTAGGCGCTGTGACAGCCAATCGGAGTTGAATTCCGTCTGGGTATCTGGCAGGAGTGTGAGTTAAAGATCAGATCTGAGTCAACAGCATACAGGGCATGTTGTCTGTATGTCTGTCCACTCTGTCTGGCCTCGTGCCATCGAGGGTGTCCGGTGGGTTTCCATTTGTTATGCCGCAATAGTTTATTTAAATACACAACATGGATAATTATCTGCATCGTCCTGAATATCCGAAGTTTTATATTCAATTATCAATTCATCCTTAGCCAGGGGTCTCCTAACCACTACACCACCGGCCCCATACAGGGCCCCTTTAAAACTCTGATAGCTGCACTAATTACTCACACAGCGCTTCTGGTTCAGTCTGCTGCATGCAGATGGAATTAAAAATAGAAATAGACAGCACTCTGCAGAACAGAACAGAACAATAAGGAGAATCATGTTAGAGTTTATTTGGGGTTTGCAACATGATCTTAAATTTTTGAAGACGGTTCCATCCATTCCATGTCAGCTCGAGAACTCTCAACTCCTGAATCTGAACTAAATCTAAACTTAATTTAAACTGAATCTGAACTGAATGTAAACTTAATTTAAACTGAATCTGAACTTACTTTAAACAAACTCCAAACAGAAACGGCCAAGCTGGGAATTGAACCCCGGACCTTCTTGCTGTGCGGCGGACGTGCTAACCCCTACGCCACCGTGACGCCCATAAACTTAATTTTAACTGAAGCTGAACTGAATCTAAACTTACTTTAAACTGAATCTAAACTAAATTTTAACTGAATCTGAACTAAATCTAAACTTAATTTAAACTGAATCTAAACTAAATCTAAACCTAATTTAAACTGCATCTGAACAGAATCTGAGTAAAATCTTAACTGAATCAGATCTGAATCTGAATTGAACCTAAACTGAATCTGAACTGAACTGGATCTGAATCTGAATTGAATTGAAATTGAATCTGGGAATTGAATTGAATCGAAATTGAATCATGACACAGCACCTTTAAATCAAACCACAAATATACCCAAGAGTGCATCTTGATTTTTGTGACATGTTCACATCTGCACAAACCCACCAGACCCAAAGGGAAATCTCTCTCTCTGTCTCTGGCTCTGTATACGTTCTCTTACATTAACTGAATTTCATCCAAATCAACTTGCAAGTGAAACACGTCTCCCATAAACACGTCTGTTCGTGTCGTTTCGGGACGTCTCGGTGGTGTTCAAGGCGTTTGAGGTCAGGGCTCTGTCTTCATGGAGTTTACTTTGTAAAACTAGAATAAAAGTTAACGTCCGTTATTTGCTTCAGTTTTTCTCCGAATGTTCTGAAACAGCCTGCTGGTGATGTGACTTTTCGTTCTGCTCTCTGATTGGCCAGATGAATTCCCAGCAGAGAGGTTTGACCAACCGGAGCTGAATGTTGTCACCATGTTAGGCAGGAGGGAACGATTTCTAGATATTCCAGGTCAACAGCATGCAGGGCATCTTGGACTGAACTGACACGCGCCTGCTCTTTCAGCTCATTAGATTTCTAGTGAACGTTGGCGGCTCTGTGGTTAAAGTTTGCTTTAGCGGCCCAGAGATTGTGAGGTCAGACTGCGAGCCAGTGTTGCACGGACTATTGATTAATCATTTAAACACCAACCCTCGAACCCTACACCAGGCTGTGGGTGATTCAAACATATTTAAGTTGGTAAATAAGATCGCTGTGGTATCGGATCTCCGGTATTCCAGCGTGCGTGGCGTTTTCAGACTTTGTTCACGTCAGAAGGTTCGATTTTTGAGAATTTCTTAGCACAATTAAGGCTTCATTTTACGTACACAAAATAGATCATTCGGTAGATCTTACAGCTGCAGGAAAGAGTCTATAAACAGTTGAAAGGATTAATACAAGTTCGTAAAAGACCTCCTGGAGGGTCTGCACAAGACGTAGGGGTTCTCAAAACCCTTATTTGTCAGTTCTTCTGGTCTTCCATCTTTGCCGGCCACCCCATCATTCATTCATTTGCCGAACCTCTTAATCCTACTAGAGTCACGGGGACGCTGGAGCCCATCGCAGCTGCCACCGAATGAAGGCAGGGTATACCCTAGACAGCTCGCCAGTCTTTCGACTGTGGGAGGAAACCGGAGCACCTAGAGGAAACCCACACAAGCACGGGGAGGACATGCAAACTCCACAAGCCCGGGACCCAAACCTTCTTGCTGCGAGGTGCTACTATTGGAATGATTAAAGCCTTTTTTGTTGTTGTTCTTTTCTCAGTGCTGATATATTTTCCATGCGGTTCACACTCACACGCTACAGATGCTTCACAAATGCTAGATCCAGATTGGGATGAAAAACACTGGATTATATTTTTAATGCCCTCCTCTCAGCACAGTGCGGAATTTGGCAATGACTCAGTTCGTGCCAAATAGAGAGCCATGCAATTATAACTCAGCAGCGAGGGGTACAAGGAAACTAGGGCAAGAATTTTCTCAGTCTCGGTGTGTTTTTGTAAGCAGAGACACTCCGTTACATCACCTGGTTACCTTTGTTGTACTTCTCTGTTAATTCCTGGTGTGTGTGTGTGTGTGTAAGAGAGAGAGAGTTATTTTAAAATGTCATTGTGAGTCATCGGAAAATGAATGAATCAACAGCATTACTATTAACACACACACACACACACACACTTTATAAACTGGCTCTTGGTTGTCATGACCACTGGTATCTGGCCTTGTTTGACTCAGCGAGCGCTGGCCTACCGGCACACGTCTCCATAGAAGTTTAGAAGTCTGTTTATTCTTGGCAAATGATGCTCTGCGGATCCGCCAGCTCGACACTTTCGCACCTCACGTGGTCCACGACAACCCTCGACGCTCATCACGTCATGACGCCTCACGTCCAAATCCACTCACTCAATCGATCTCTCACTCATTTGTCGAGTTGCTTAATCCTAATACGGTCTGGAGGAGGCTGGAGCCTATCTCAGCCAGCTCTGGGCAAATACGGTAGAGTATATCCCGAACAGCTTGCCAGTCCATTGAAGGGCCAACACACTCACAACCAGGGGCAACCTGGAACAGCCAGTAAGCCTGGTGTGCATGTCTTTGGACTGAAACCGGAGCACCTGGATTAAACCCACAGGAGCTCAAGGAGAAAACGTAACCTCCGCCACTAGGACTGGGGTTCGAACCCAGGACCTTCTTGATGTTGGGCACCACACTGTTTCCTTAGTGATAGACATGAGTCTCGAGTCAGAAAAATATATAAATAAATATATAAATACTTTCTGCCCCATTTGGCTTTCCATGTTGCGCCTCTACGTCACAGTGAGCCACGCCCCATTCGCGGCATGCGAGCCACGCCCCCTGTCCGGACTACAGAGTGCCTGAGCTGGTTTGAGCTCGAGTCCATCCACACACACAGTGCAGTGGGGATAGAAAGTGCAGTACCGAGAGAGAGTGAGCGCGCGCGCACTTCCACCGTCATCATCATCATCATCATCATCATCATCATCATCACTCCGGTGCGTCTCATGCTCGGTGTCGCGAGGTTGTAGTGGTTCGAGACTGGCGCTGTCGCTCACGGGTCATGGGGGGAAACCTGGGGTGCCACCGCTCGCTCCCGGCGGACCCCGCGGATGTGCGGCAGCGCGGGCGCAAGTTCAGCGCGACCTGCAGCTTCGCGATCGTCTCCGCGCACAACCCCGAGCGCATGAACGTGAACGCGGCCAGCGAGGAGGAGCTCATGACCCTGCCGGGGGTCACCCGGGCCATCGCGCGCGCCATCGTGCAGCACCGCGCGCGCATCGGCGGCTTCAGGAAAGTGGAGGACGTGGCCCTGGTGAGCGGCATCGGCGCCGCCAAGCTGCAGCTCATCAAGCCGGAGATATGCGTGTCGAGCCGGAGGAACAACAACAACAGTGACCCGCGCAAGGAGTGCGACCAGGAGCTGCGCGCGCCCGGGACGCACTCGTGGACGCCGAACTCCCCGGCCGCCTGCGGCGAGCTGCGCCTGCCCCCCGGAGGACCGCCGCACGTGGAGTCCGAGCGCCTCGAAGTGCCGCCTCCACCGCGCGCGCGTCACGGAAAGCCGGTGGTCCGGGTCGCCACGTGGGACCTGCAGCGCTGTTCCAGCGACAAAGCCAACAACCCCGGGGTGAAAGAGGTGGTGTGCAGGACCCTGCTGGAGCGCGAGTGAGTGACCCGCACCGACCTCTCCATGGCAGAGGGTACCCTTCATCCAGTCCAGGGGGGCGCGCGTGGAGTCATGTGCTGGGGTTTTGCTCCTTTATAATAAAACCTCCAGCAGCAGTTCAGTGTTTAATGCCTCCTCATGTAGTCCCAAGGCCGGGTGGGAAACTTAAACATTTACCCCATCAAATATCACTCTGTCTTAATTCTAATTCTAGATCTGTACAGTTACGTAATGCGTGCATGCATATCTAGAATATACTACACCGGCCGGCGCGATCTGATTGGTCTGCTCTAATTCATTTATGCAATGATTTTCTAAGCCGCTTGATCCTAATTAAGGTCGCAGGGAGGCTGAAGCCCATCTCAGCCGACTCTGACGGCTCGCTCGACCAACACGCAAACAACCGGTCACACTCACTCAAACCGAGGGGCAATTTGGAACAGCCAATCAGCCTACTGTGCCTGTTTTTGAACAGTAGGCTGATTAGCCGGGGCCTGCATGCTGTGAGGCGGACGTGCTAATCACTCAGCTGCCAGCCTGCCCTGGTCTGCTCCCTCGGGATATATATTCTGAGTGGATAATGCTTGAATCGAACCGGCGGACGTTTACAGTAATGTCACGGCCACTTGGAGCAGACGGTGTCATCGTCGTCATTACCACGACGCTGTAAATTACAGAAATAAACCATGAAAATGTCATATTTTTGCGTAGTATATACGACAACACCTTTATGGAGCAGGGTTTACTTCCGTATTTTGGTGTGGTTTGTTCTAGGATAGAACAGATGCCGTTCGCTACGTCTACATGAGCTCGGCTCCAAGCACAGGGCTCAGCTCACCCGCCTCTGTCGTGGTTAAAATATCTAAATATCAATTTAAAAAAATAATCGCATTTTAGTTTGCTTTAGTTTGTTTTTGTGTAGTGTATACTTAAATGTTTAAAAAGTTAAAGAGACACCATTATATTTAGATACATTAAATTACATTATAAAGTTTTATTTATATATATATATATATATACACGAGTGCACTGCGTAGTGCACGGGTGCCAAATCCTGTTCCTGCCGATCGACCTTCCTAAAGATTTTAACTCCAACCCTAACAGGTCCCATCTGACCGATCCAATCATCACTTTAAGTCTTCGTTTTGAAGTTTTGATTTGACTGGATGGTTTGGATCACCAGGGTCAGGATTGGACACCCCTGGTGTAGTGGCTTGACATTTCGAAAGAATTCCCCGAGACTGCGGAACATTAACTGTAGTATACATAAACCTCAGAGGGCTGCAACGTCGTGTAGTATTCCCGCTATGTGCACTTGCGCCGCCTGATTGTGAAGGATTCTTCCCTGTGGTGAAGTGGAGAGATGTTTACTCGTAATACTGTGGCTAAAAGGCAGCGTTTTAAAACCGTAAATGATTCAAGAGCGTCAGAGGTGCATTATATTTAGATTTACAAGCATAAGGTGTGTGTTTGTGTGTGTTACTGCTCAGAACTGAGATGGAGAGAGAGAGAGAGAGAGAGAAAGAGATTTGCATGATGTTCGCTCTACCATTTAACGATTCTGATCTTTGCGCCGCGATACTTTTGGGAAACCCGACGCCGGTGATTGGTCCAGGAAGACGAGGGTTCAGTGTGAAGTTCACGTCGTCCTTTAGCTTTTTAGAACATGCTCAGATAAACTGTCCGGTGCACACAGGAAGATGAGCTGGTGCTTATCCAAGTGTAATTCATAATTTTTTTCCCAGGTGTTTTGTCGTGCGTTCGTTTCCCATTTGTGCAACACAACAAGATGCAGGATGGTTCTGAGCTGCAGACCTGAGCTTTTCATTACTTGGCAGGATTTGTTGCATATCAGTGTGTGTGTATGCGCGTGGTTTGTGCGTAGTGTGCATGGTGTGGTGTTGCAGTGTGTGTGTGTGGTGCGTGCAGTGTGTGTGCTCGGTGTGGTGTGTGGTGTGTCTGATGTGCATGTCACTGGACCATGGGGAAAAAACTGGAGAAACCCACACAAGCATGGGGAGAACTCCGCACAAAGAACGTCCTCGCCGAGTCCAGGAGTCGAACCCAGGACCTTTTTGCTGTGAGGCGGACGTGCTAACCGCCGCACCGCCCGTATAATGTTTCACAATTTTACTATTATAGTGTAACTATAAGGATATTTTTTTAAAATCATTTTTTAAATGAAACGGGGACGACCTGATACGATGTTATCACCATCATTTGATTTGTTTCGCGATCCTGATTCAAAATACAACTTTAAAAAAAGTTATTTCTACACAAAGTTAGCAAATAATTCACATCTACCACACGGGACTCTGTGCTGCCTGTCGGTGTGCTACTAGCTTAGAGTGCGCCACCTGTAGGACTGGAGAGGAACAGCAACGTTTCACCAGCTCGAATTCAAACATCTAAAACTCGATTTTTGGAGTCGGATTTTGGTGACGCATGAATCTCTGAACAAAAGAATCTCGATAAGCAAGATACCCGGAATTAAACATAACATTCAACGTAAGGGTGTCACAGGAACGTCACGCCCCATCGTCATGTGATTATTTTTAATAAGGTACACTTCACACCCTGAAGCGGTTCACGCCGCGGCACTCTCGTTCTGGAAACGCTCGTTTTTGGCACCCCATGCGTTTCGAACTTCTCCCGGTGAATCCTGGGTCCTTGTGTTCTCAGTGTGGCTTAGGAACCATATCAGGAACCATTACGGAACTACACCATGGTGTCACTGTTGACTGATTGGTTTGTTTTGGTCTGTTTGGGTTTGTGATCCTGTTTGGCCTATGAAGGCAGGTTGGTTCTGATCTGTAGTAGCCTCCGTCTCCAGGCCGTGTATTACTTGGCAGAAAGCACCCCTCCCTCGGTCTCCCTGATGCACGCAGGCCGAAGGAAACCTGGTAACAAACAGCCTGTTTCGAGGTTACATGAGTTCAACGCTTAGAAAGTACTGGAGACGCTTACTCATAAATGTCCTACAGTAACCCTGCGCGGGATCATACACACACACACACACACACACACACACACCCTAAAAGACAAACAGCCTGAGTCATTTCCATAATGCTGTTAGTTTTGACGTTGTTTACCCACGTGACTTGCGTATCGGTCGACCGTGCAGTAATATTTGGACAGTACAGACGCCTGAGGCTTTCACTCCGCCCCTCTGGGTGTCCTCCAATCATCGATTAGAAGATATTTCTGTTCAAATCGTGGCGTACAACCCAGCACTGCTGGATGAGTAACTCTGACAGTTTTCCGTTTCTATGGTAACATCAGGGGCTTGTACGGTGGACAGAAAAATCCTGCTTATAGGGTCGTGGGGAGGCTGGAGCCTATCTCAGCCTGGGTAACACCCTGAATAGCTCACCAGACCATCGCACACAACCATTCGCACATACTCTCACAACCAGGGGCAGTTAGCCTAATGTGCAGGTCTTTGGCATGTCGGAGGAAACCCGAAGTACCAGGAGGAAACCCACACGATGATGGGGAGAGCACGCAGCCTTACTGGGTTTCCTGTGGTTGGCACACATGGACACGGACAAACATACAAGCCACATTCCATGACTGTGGAGTAAGAATGTAATTGGTCACGGCGGCGTGAGACATCAGTGGAGCAGGCTAGCAGAGCCGCGGCTACCGGTCTAAGAGGGCGACGGTATTTAGGTATATCGGCTTTATTTGGTTGTAGAGAACATGTCCTAAGTGCTCCGGCGACTTGCAAAGTGCATGAACTACGGAACTCCGAGTACCTTTCACCCAAATCTAATGCAAAAGAAAGGGAAATGTGTTGGATCCTTTTCAAAGCAACAATGTGAGCGCATCACACAGGCGGGTCCTGGCAAAAAAATCCACGCAGTGAACCCTGGTGTAAATGAAAAACACCCCTGATGAACTCACTGCTCTTGGTTTGTTTACGCCTCGTCTTCCTGATGAACGCCGCTGAAATCCTGACTGGTGGAGCGAACACTCGTACGCTCACGGACTGCTCACGTGACCGCTCACCAGCTAACATATATAATGTAGGCGGGGTTACAGCCTGAACAGCTCGCATCGTAGGGCTAACACGCGCGCACAGACACACACACACACACACACACACACACACACATAAAACCATTAGTACTCACACCTAGGGGCAATTTGGAACAACCAGTTAGCCTAATGCATATGTTTCTGGCCTGGGGGAGGAAACCGGAGTACCAGGAGGAAACCCACATAAGCGCGGGGAGAACATGCAAACCCCACACAGAAAGTCACGAGCCCGGGACTCGAACCCAGGACCTTCTTGCTGTGGGGCGGACGTGCTAACAGTGCCGCTCTGATCTTTAAAGTATTTTTTAATAATGGAGAAATGTTTAATTTAATGATATTTGAAGATGTGTTTGCTCTACAGGGGTGTGTGTGTGTGTGTGTGTGTGTGTGTTAAATACAAGCTCGTCAGTGAACACACCGATGACCATCCTGACATTCATTATCAAACATCCATCAGAACTCTGATTAAATCAGTCCAATCAGTCTAATGATGAAATCAGTGTGTGTGTGTGTGTGTGTGTGTGTGTGTGTGTGTGTGTGTGTGTGTGTGTGTTACATTTAAATACGTCTGTGGATGTCTGTAGGCCTGTCATGATAACTTTGTTTGTTTGATGATGTATTTTCTCAAAAACTCTCATGATTAACGACACTCTCATCATCGCACGCTACCGCAATCATTACCGTTACAACTCTTCAGTGTCCTGCCAAGTTTCCCCCAAGTTTCTCTCCTAATTTAGTCGTAGCCGATTCCCACCCACGAAAGAGCTCACAACTGCTACCTCGGAGGCGTGTGCAGCCAGCTTTAAACTTCTGCGTGTGCGTTTTCAGGCGGCGGCGTAACGCACTCGAAGCTAAGCGAGCCTGCTGATATACGTGAGCTCCCAGACGCCCGTGATTGGCTGGAGTCGCTTGTGTCTGAAGGGGAAGCAATCCTATGAGAGCCGTCCCACCCTGAGAGCCCGGCCAATCCGCTTTCACGGGCTCCTGGCGTGCAAACCCTGAGCTCAGGACGGCTCCTCGGACCCGAGAGTCAGGAACTGAAATCAGGAGCGTTCATGAGTTACCGGGTTGCTCCTCGGTGTGAGTGTGTGTTGCCCAATGATGGTCTGGTGAGCTGTTCGGGGTGTACTCCACCTTCCCCCAGTGTCGGCTGAGATAGGCTCCAGGGAACCCGTCCTCTTCTGCTCCGACGTCGGCCCGATTACGAATCATTAATCCGTAATTGTTGAAATGTGGTTTGGATGTAAGCACGAGGCTGCGGTTAATCAGAGGTAATCATGGGTAATCTCTGACACTCTGAAGGCTGCCATGGCTCGACGGGTCACGTGAGGTGGAACGGCGGCAATCTCCTGACAACCTTAAGCGCATCAGGAGTTTGGGGGTCGATGTGTTCACACTCGAGATTTAAGGGAGCGACACAGAAAAAAATCACAAGGGGCGAGGGCAGGGGAACGGCCCAGCCACCCGACATCACCTCGCGGTGCTCATGGTACTTTTGGGTCAGGCGGTCAAAACCGGCGTTACGCAATCAACTTTTAATGATTATTTTCTGCTCACGCAAAAACTCGCCGGAGAGGCTTTTTAGCATGGCAACCATGGTACAAGTTTCTGAATCCAAACCGAACTCTTCGAAGACGACGGTGTGTGTGCTCGGCTCGGCAGAACCCCGGTGAGATTACTCTCTGGTTTGGGAATAACGCGGAGCCGTCTGCAGCAGGTATCTGTTTATCTGCTGAGTGTAGAGCGAACA
This sequence comes from Porochilus rendahli, assembly GCA_039654305.1. NCBI lineage: Eukaryota > Metazoa > Chordata > Actinopteri > Siluriformes > Plotosidae > Porochilus > Porochilus rendahli. Next base: position 38,505,152 of record JBCNYG010000020.1, read on the forward strand.
GATGCAAAACAGTCTCTCGTGGATTGCCAGAACGACTGCCCTCGGTAACAAAGCCCCGCCCGCACTCTCAAGGCGTTGTCTCACTCGCACTCTCTCCTCGAGTCCAGGCTGTTTGGGAATCGTCAAGTGTGTGTTCTGTCTTCTACTGTTTCATCTCTTCCACGGTTCTCCTTCATTCAGTTCCCAAACCGCATAGTCCGGCCAGGGCAGCAGGGACACTGGAGCCTATCTCAGCTTACTCTGGGCGAAGGCCCCGCGGGGGTGCACCCTGAACAGCTCACCGGTCCATCGCAGGGCAATTTTGAACAGCTAATTAGCCAAATGAGCATGTCTTTGGACTGTAGGAGGAAACCGGTGTACCCAGTGGAAACCCATACAAGCACGGGGAGAACATGCAAACTTTACATAACAATGCCGTCGCCGAGCCCAGAACTCGAACCCAGGACCTTCTTGCTGTGAAGTGTTTCCGGTGCTCACTTTTATTTAATAATGAATAGCACATCATGCTTTTTTCATATCTATTTGTTTATATTTAATTTAACTCGAGCTCCGAGACCTTCTTGCTGCGCTACGGACATGCTGACTTCTGATCCAGTTTGTCGTGTTGCTGCAAACCAAGCTGCCTCTCTCTTCCTGTGTGAGTCTGTCCCTGTGTTGGGTTAAAGGAGACGGGATGATGTGAAAACCAAAACATCCGCCTCTTTAAGGTCAGACAGTGCAGCCAGTTACTAACACAGACCCCGACAGGCTGCCGAGCTTCTCCTGCCCGATGGTGAACAGGTAGAGACTGAGAAAGTGTTCAAGTTCATTTCCTCAGAGCTACCCTCATACCAACACATTTTTAAGTATGATACTGAACTTCCTGTTTGCTCGAGAAACAGGATCTGGATGTAATCGTTAGCGCTGAGGAAATAGAAATGATGATGCAGTTTCCTCCTCGCTTTCTGAAAACAACAGGGTTCCCTAAGAGACCGTCTCCGTGGTGATTCCGACCGAGTCGCGTTCCTCACATTCCCCAGACGCCAGTCTTCGCTTCTCCTTTTTTGGAAAAGCCATCTCGTAATGATTCAACTCAACAGCATGCTGACGCATCTTTTTTTTCTTTGCTTGTCTGTGAACTAAAGTAACCTCATCTCGATGCTGTTAGTGTTTAATACTCCTCAGTCACTCGTCTCAATTCCTCTTCTCTCTCTCTCTCTCTCTCTCTCTCTCTCTC
>JBCNYG010000020.1:38525880-38545179 GCA_039654305.1 Porochilus rendahli
CCTCGCCCAGAGTCGGCTGAGATGGGCGCCAGCCTCCCCGCAACCCTAATTAGGAGTTAAGCGGTTCAGAAAATGAATGAATGAATGAATGTTTACTCCCCAAATATTTACTGTTCCCCAAAGCTTTCCCTGAAATTCTTTGATGTGTACCGAGGTTCTCAGATGTAGCATCACAATATGATCGGAGCAAATCGGGATGACAATCCTCTAACCCCAGGAGGGTAAAATATATTTCTGAGGGTTTTTGGTTATTGGGATTGTGTGTAAAATGATAAAATGAGATGAACTAGTTTCAAAATTTCTATTCTACTACAGCAGCATGACTATGAGTGAATAATCAATGCTAAGACCAGGTCAGCGTCCCAGTTTGTCTGGAAAACTGAAAGAAAGTGGAAGAAAGTGAACTAGTTGTGTAAATTTAATAGGATTTGACACATCCATGGACATCAGAGCCCCACATGTGTGAGGAATTTATTTTAAATTTCTGCTGTAATGATAAGACAAGGATCCAGAGGAAGAATTATTTTTTTTTTGGGTTGTCACACAAAATACCACAACATCAATCTGAAACCATGCCAGATTACGCATCATCATATTAAATGTGTGTACAGTATGGTTGGACTACAGGGTGGATCTCAAACGCTCGAGTTGGAATGAAGAGTAAATCTAAAACAAACTAGCGGCGGTTCCGGCACAGTGTACGGATGCTAAGTTTGATTCCCATTCACGCTTCCCAGTACAGTAGAACCCACTGAGATACAACAGTGAGCTAGAAGTCGAGTTACAGCATGATTCCAGTCATCCGGAGCCTTTTCTTCGTACGCACGAGCACGCGAAAAGCCGGCTAAAGACGCAGACCGAGAATCCACTGTTTGTGGTTTAGTAATGCGGCAAATAAATCCATTTTCAATCGTAGCTCATTATTCACCAGGAAGTGTCCACAGAGTAAAACTGCGATATTCATGCTGCGAGTGTTTCATCCGCCGTGGTGATCACAAAAAGACTCTCTGTCTGCATCTTTATCCGGCTTTTCACTTCCTGCATCGCGATCTAAAGGAATCTTATTTTCATCATCATTACGGGATCCTTCCATTGTGCTGCCGGGCCGTACCTGTAGCCTCAGTCATCAACTTCAGTCGTTAAGCTTAGAATCTGTTATCGAGGCACCTGACTACGAATTTGGCACAGAATGCTGAACCACCTGATTGCAGAACTCTCCTTCCATTAAAAGCATCAACTTTCAGAGCCTGAAGAACCGAGAAACGCTGTACACTTTACCACCACACAGAAGCATGGTGGTGGTAGCACCGTGACTTTAATGACCCATTATAACCTAGTAGCTAAGCTAGAATATAAACATATGGGCTCTTTACACAGCTCTCCACACTGACCTAAAGTCTGCCGGGCCACACAGGACTATACGCTGATTTTGGAGGAGCTGTAGTTATACCAGTATTCTATAAATATATGATTATACTCAAGCATTCGAATAAAGTCTGTAAATCGACAGCCTTGGTTTAGTGTCGCAACTGACATACAGCATAGCTAGGCAGCGAGTGTGTGTGTGAGAAAGCATCTGAACCTTTAAAAACGAACAGAGATTACAGTGAGGTCCAACTCGAACGTGTACTCAACAGCATAGCGATTCAAATGGAACCCTGGAATTTCGACACACACACACGCCAACTGGCATGGGCCGGGTGGCAAGCGTGCAGGTAAATATTTTTCCTCACAAGTTTGAAAAGCCCCTGCTCTTAGCGATCACGGCTGGCGGGCGTCTCTGAGGATGAGTTCAGTTGCCTTCTGGTTCCTGCCTGTTTCCGTAAACAGTTATGATGAAAACTACCTAAAGAAACGAATATTAGTAAAAAAAATATATTAAATGTACATTGAATGGATTAAAAAGGACACTTGGGTTTAATGAGCATCGGTCCTAGGCTGGTTCCAAGATTCAGGGTTGGTCACATTAGCACACAGAATGGTCAGTGCAGGCCGGTGTGTCGGTGAATCAGAGGTCGCAGGGATCTCCGAGCGTGCTCAGATGAGCGCGTGGAGCTCTTCGTCGGTCAGACGGTTGGCTGCCATGATCTTTTGGAGTTGCTGGGCGTAACTCGTCTGGTCCTGCAGGAAGTGAGGGATTCGGACGTTCTCCAACACAGCCAGGCCCTTCAGGCGATCCACGTCTTCGTAGGACACCTGCACCAACAAGCCATAGATTTATCATTATTATTATTCATATTATTATTATTCATATTATTATTATTCATGAAACTAAGTAAAAATAATCAGAACGTGAAGATGAATGTGTCTCTGATTTTTTTTTTTTTTTTTTTTTTGTGTTCACCTAACAATCGTTCCCTGAAAATTTAGGCAAGCTTGTCAGGCAAGCTTTGCGGGTCGGGGGATTTTTACAGTATGATCCTGGGACGAAGACAAACACAGGAGTGCGTTTCGTTTCTTGGAATCCTGCTTCAAAACTGACATGTGAGCATCTCCAATAGACCAATCAATAATCAGATCCAGAATCAGAATACTTTATTGATTCCGAAGGACACTGTGAAAGATATACAGGTCGTGGATACGCCCACTTTATAAACTACATTCATTCATTTTTTTTGTTTCATTAAAGTCAGAAAAGGGAGAAAGAGAACGTTTACAGCTGTTATAACCGGAGAAAAGGAACCAGCTTGTTTCACGTGATGCAATTATACTATATAACGTACAATAATGGAACCAATCAAACGCCCGAATTCATCAAACAAACAATGAGTCGTTTTGTTTTTGTTTGTTTTGTTTTTCTGATGAAATTCTCTGATAATTCAGGAGATAAACAGTGTCTCCTTTTTGTGACTTATTCTACCTGACCTGAGCACGCCAGTGTTCCAAACATACAGGAACCTACTGAAGGTACTCAACGCCTCAGATCCCAGCTCCGAGATCCGAGCATGAAACATAAACCAAATTCACAGCATCTGTTATTCTTTACCTACCCAGCATGCCCTTTGAATTTAAACAAGATTAGGAAGCATCGCATGTTTCTCCCAAAGAGCACTATTAAGGGTTAATTATTAGCCTTGATGTTTTTCTGGATGAAAACTTTCATGTTCTCCAATTCCTCCCTAATTTAAACTGGACGTTCCTGGGATGACGACAAACACAGCAGTGCAGTTTGTTTCTTGTTGATGTTTTTCCGGTGGAGGATTCTACACTTTCCAGGAACCAGCTTGTTTCACGTAACACTAAAGCTCAGCACTCAAATACTGTACGAGTCTATAAACACAAAGCCGAGATCTGTCCATCCCCCAGTTATTCCGTCTAGATGAGGCCGAAGAATTAGGTGAAAAGGTTTTTAGGGTATTTGATGGCTGTCAGTGCTTTTCGGAGAGCTGCATTAGCGCCGTGCAGTATGTAGAAGTACCCTTTTTTAAATCAAAAACTAAATCAATAAACAGCAATTAAATGGTACAAAGACGATTAAAAGTTAATGCGGTTGCAGTAAAACAGAATTTGGGTTCGTCTGACCTTTCCGAGCGCTGTTAAGAGCTGGAAGTTGATCTTCTCTCTGTGTCGGAGGATCTTCAGGATGCCGTCCAGATAAACCTGGTCCTTATTAAAACATCCTGAGAATATGGACATAAAAAAAAACATATAGTTTCGGATTTAACGCCTTAATTCTTTGCGCTGTGTCTGGTGAATGCCATCGGGCAGTAAGGTGGTAAGGTGGAGTGCGCTACCAGGCTGCGAGGTGTCGGTCTGGCCGCGTTTCGCCCGTACGCAGTAGTCCCAGCGTGTGCCGGGGTCGTGGACGAAGCGCGCAAGCTCGTGGAAGAGCTGAGCGAAGGACATGTGCGCCGCCTGGTGGACGGTGTAGTAGAGCAGTGCGGCACGCCACAGCCTGGGGTCTCTGCGGAACAGCACACTGTGGATGCTGGCCAGACCCTCCTCGGTGGGGTTGACCGGCTTCAGGCCGAGTTTCTTCCGTGCGGTTCCGCTGTTCCACGGCTGCTGGCTGTTATTGATGCTACGGAAATAGTGAGTACCTGGGTGATAGGAGAGGGGAAGGCGGCCATTCAATCTTGTACGTCAAAGCACAATAATCACGTGCAGAGTTGCAGGGTAATGGATCTGTAGAACATCTCACACACACACACACACACACACACACCGATCTCGTGTCTGAGCATGCCCTCGAGCCACTGCTCCCTGGCCGTGGAGATGTTGATAGTGAGAGTTGGTCTGCGGTTCACCAGACTCATGCAGGCTCTGGAGAGCAGGTCGGTGGTCAGGTGTACTACTATCTGCACACACACACACACACACACACACACACAGATATATATATATATATATATATGGTCCCATGCTTTAATAAAGTTTCCTGTAAAATTCATTCATTCATTTTCTAAGCCGCTTAATCCTAATTAGGGTCGCTGGGAGGCCGGTGCCCATCTCAGCCGTCTCTGCGTGAGGGTAGGGTACACCCTGAACAGCTTGCCAGGCCATCGCAGGACCATTACACGCACAACCATTCACACACGCTCACACCAGGGGTCGATTTGGACCAGCCAATTACGCGGCCTCTCGTGCATGTTTTTGGACAGGCGGAGGAAACCGGAGGAAACGGAGGAAACCCACTCAAGCAACATGCAAACTGCACACAGAAGCCCCTGCGCCCGGGAATCGAACCCAGGACCATCTTGCTGTGAGGCGGACGTGCCAACCACCGCGCCACTGTGCCGCCCGTTCTGTAAAACACTACGCAGTGATCTAAAGTCATCTTTTTTAACAGTCGCTTCTCTGATGTCCGTATCTTCAGCGTCACTGCGTCTCGCTTACCTCTCCCACGCAGCCTTCCTTCTCCATGTACTTCTTGACGTGCGCCGAAATTTGGCCCTTGGTCAGCAAGCTTCCTCCGGTGACCTGTTCGAACGTCTCGTAATTTCCGTACTTGTCCAGAGCCAGCTCCATGATCCGCACCGCCTGGGAGAATGACATTATCTTCGTCAGAGAGGGGTGAAAGGAGGGATCTGGCAGAAAAGCAACACTCTCAGGTCTACAAGGGCACCAAGATGAGTGCGGTCTGTTGAACACTGACACAAATCTCATGCTGTGTGCCATGAAAAGAGACGAGAGACTAAAGGGGGAGAGGAACAAGAACACCGCACACACATTGTTTAGCGTACTGTATGATCCAGCCTTCGTGTATGAGCGCGTACACTCGGGCTGGTCGTGTTTAGTACAGGTGTGAGATCTGTGTGCTGTGTGTCTCCTAGCAGCAGAGAGAGACAGGGTGGTACCTGGGTCAGGAAGCGGTCTGAGGATTTGCTGTATTTTTCCAGAACCTGCGCCGAAGCTGGGTTGGTGTACTCAAACTGCGGGTTATACAGGAAGTCGGACTTGAAGAACTTGGCCTTCTCGCTCTCCACATTGGACGGTTTAATGGCTATGAGGATGCTCAGTTTCCTCGTGGAGTTCTCTCCATCTTTGGTGTCTTTAACCAGCTGTGGGAGTCTGACTAGAGGTGGAAAAGCTCTATTCTGCTTGCAAACGGGACGAGGAGACAGACCGACAGGACTGCCAACGATGCCTATATTATCCGCTGCCCAGGAACACTTCAAGAGCTGTGATTGGCTCATGTCCCCGTAGCCCTGATTTTCTGATCCGATCAGCATGTAAGGGCTCGCGTCTTGGTAGCTAGATGCTGTCACGATGCACTGTGCCCTTTTCAGCCGTTTGTAAGAAGAGCGTTTCAGCCTCTTCCCTTCTTTCTTGTCCTGCTTCTGGGGGAAGACGGAGCTGCTGGAGAACGGCTTCTTTAGGGCGCTGGAAGACCACTGGTCCACGTACACCTGGCTTGGGCTCGCAGGCTTCTCCATGATACGCAGTACACACTTCTTAGCCGTGTCCTTCTCCGCCCAGTGGAGATGTTCTAAAGAGAAACGGAAATGCCAGCTTAGTAAAGTAGGTGTGGCTTCTATGGTGTCATAGTCTTCAAAGGAGGCGTGGTCACTGAGGGGGCGGTTCCAGTGACAAAGGAGTGGCCCAGTGAAAGTAGAATGGCTTCAGTGATGTCAGGCCCTGTCATAAAAGGTGTGTCCCAGTAAAAGAGGTGTGGCTTTTATGGTGTCATTTCATTCAGTTCAATTCAATTCAGTTTTATTTAGGCTGCCCCTAGGTGTGAGTGCGTGTGAATGGTTGTGTGAGTGTTGGCCCCAGCTGTCCATGATGTACCGTGCCTTCGCGCAGAGTCGGCTGGGATGGCCGCCAGGCTCCCCACGACCCTAATTAGGATTAAGCGGCTTAGAAAATGAATGAAAACGAATGATGAGTCTTCAGCATTGAAAGAGCCATGGCCTCGAATTGTGTCTCTCCTTCCGCCCTTTGTGTCCCATTTTCCTGGACACCCAACCCCTGTGTTCTCCTTGTAACTACAACAAATGAAACTGATATGGGAAGAACCGAGCAAAGCCTATTGATTCCTTCCCCACAGTCTGATTAAATCCTTTTAAAGAGCATGTCAGCAAAAGTTCCTCACTGATAAATTCACCCATGATTCGGTGACAGGGAGACAAAAATTTCCCTCATCTCATCCGACCTGTCCTGCTGCATTAGATACAAATCTATGGATGTTTTTGTGCGTCATTACATTTATTTGTCTTGTGGAATCACGTCACGTTAAACTGGCCTCGGTGGCTGGAATAAGCGAACTTTGAGGACTCACTGTGCCACAAGTCATTAAAATGATGCTGATTATTTTGGACAGTGGGAGTACACGGGCCGTGAGAGGACTCAAGCTTCTGTAAGGGAAACACCCGAGGCATCCAATCACGACAGCGGCCAACTTCTAATGAGAGCAGTGAGCTGGAAGGGCACGGCTTCATCATCACATCCAGTTAGTGTAACAAAGCTTCATGATGTGAAATAATCAGGCATTAAGTACGCCGTCTATTTTACGTTTGGTATTTTAGGTATTGCAAGATGTCCCATAACGATATAGGGGATAGGACACTAAGTGATGCTATGATGTAGAATGGAATTTGTGTCTCTCTTTCTCTTTGTCACATCACCCCACCGACTGTCACATCATCACCTACTGATTCACTTACGCCCCCTGTGATGCTAAACACGCTGTAATGCTAAACACTCTGTAATGCTACCACCCTGTGACATCCCACACTTCAAGTTTCAATTCTGACTCACTGTAATTTATGGTAGGGTTATTAAACTGTTCTGTTGGTTATATCAGGGAGAAGGTTGCCTTTCTGGATAAAATTATTTGACTAAGTAATGTAAAATTATTAACATTGCACACTCTCATCACTCATTCATGTGCTGAACTGCTTAGGGAGGCTGGAGCCTATCTCAGCCAACACAGATTGCCAGACCAGCTTAGAGCCACTCTCACACCTAGGGGCAATCTGAAACAGCACGGGACTTGAATCCAGGACCTTCTTGATGGGAGGTAGACGTGCTAACCACTAAGCCAAAAATAAACTTTAAAAAGTGCCAAAAATAGACCCCCTAGGGAAAAAAAGCATGGTGTAATAAAGCAGGGAAGAGTGAACAGCTCGGTCCTCAGGACTTTCCCCACGTCACAAAACTAATAGCATGTCTGTGTACTATTTTTTTTAAATACACATTTTGTTTAATATAGCCATTATGAAATAAAACCTTCCATCCGTAGACTATATTTTCTACTACAGCCTCATTAATGAATATCACACGTAATATCATCCTCTTTAGTGTTACAACCAATTAAGAATAATCAGGACAGCAATTACAAACATTCTTGTAAGAAATCCTGTTTGTTTTGTTTTTTATAAGAAACCTTGTGGTTTTGCTGATTATTATTTAAATATTTGAATAATATCAGATTCAACATAAAACCCAGAAAACTCACCAGTAACTCGAATGGCTTCCTGCATTGCTGTGTTAAACCTGAGGAGAAACGAGATCCAGCAGAGAATAAACCGAACAGGAGCTCGAAATATTTACACACGGTATTAACATAAACATTAACACAATCCTGCAACCTCCTACATCCATCTAACCTCTGAGCTCTGTGTGGTGCCTTCCTTCTGGAGAGGAGCTGCGTCTTGTTGTTATGGAAACCTTACGTCATTTCCGGGTGAACAGACGAATTTCTAGCCACAGCGGCAATCGTTCTGTAATAACATTACATGTATATAATTTGTTTTTAAAAAATTGCACATGTTTTTTTTAATATAATATTTATTCATTACGGAACTCGAATTTATTTTTATTAAAACGCATTTGTGACGCAACGCTGACGTAATCAATATGGCGGCTAGCAGCTAGCTAGCTCTTAGCAGTGAATTTCAGTGTACTTTAAGTGCACCGAGTCTTTTCTTTGTAGTTCACCAATATATCTGAGGAAAATATATCCTTTAATATGTGTTGTAGTGTTTATTTGTTTAATTATTTGTTCCATCTCTGCGTTTGTTTTATTACATTTGGCTTTATTCGATAATTAGCATCCATTACTGGAGTCCATGTTTCACAGTTGCTTAGCAACAGTGCTAAATGGGCCTGTTTACTTTGTACTAAAAGGCCTGTAAGACAACACTTAAAATGTGTTATTAAAAATATAAATTAAACACAACTAATTCCTTGCTCAGGGTACAGCTGGTATTTGCTTTGGTAGTGTTTTTGTAACTTGAAGCTAGTGGAGGGCGTATGCTGATGAATGTAGTGAATTTTGAGTTCCATCAGAGATCATAAAAGGTTACTACAGGCTGTTAGGGTCACAGTTTTTCTTGTCGCAAAGATTTTTTTTTACAGCATGTTTGAACAAACATTGTGGACCATTTCAGGATTACTAATGTCATTAAATAAAGGAAATATGATCACTCATTCCACAGATAATACAATTTCTGTACTCATATTCATAATCATGTTGATGCTGTTAATGATCAATAATTAATTCCAGAATGTGATTGGGAAGTTCAGCAATTTGCATAAGATTAATGGAGGGTCAGATATATGACATTGACATTTCAGACCCGCAGGCCATAAGCCTTCTACAGTTCTTGGGTCAAAAACCCACGGCGCCCACAGTGGTGCCTGATACCCCGATTTCCTCCACTACCCTACTACTAAAGTTCTTTTTGGTTGGCCAAGTAGTGAACATATGCTGGGGGTTATCCTCCTTTTTACAGGATTGAACCCTTCCTCTTTTCTTTGCAGCAACAAAGGGCAGCAGCACATTGAGCTTCTTCCTGACAAAAACCATTTCCATATTCTAGAAGTCCATCTTCTATATCTGGGGTGGGTTTGCTTATCTTTTTTTTAAATAAGGATGGGTGGTTCAATGCCAAGACTCACCTGGTATTGTTCCAGGAGTTGGCAAAAGGTCTCAAACGTTCGTAAGTGACAAACTGTTGGTTACTTCCACAAATGTTGATCGCTGTAACTAAACATTACTGACAGAAGCGACCCATTCGTCAGAAGAGTTAGCAAATCCAAAACTCGCTACGTTCATCAGCATTCACCGCTTCATGAGATACAGGGTTTAATGACATCTACAGATTAGTCAATCACAACTGGAAACAAACCAAACCCTGCAAATATTACCAAAATAAAGCCATCTAGAAGGTTCAGACCCATCAAAAAACCAAGACACCAAAAAGCTGAAATCTTTAATGTGCCACCAAATACATCAGAAGTTACTTGGGATTTGTTTGTTACAAAAAAAAAAAAAAAATTCTCAATGACTTGACATTTAAGATCAAACACAAAGTTTGTTGTCCACTGAGGCCAATATTTATTAAAAGACAAAATAAAAATGATTGTTGAATTACAACAGACCAAGGTATTTTTTTTAACACAAACTACTGCAGTGTTCACATGATTTGGTTCATAGTTACACCATGATCATTAAAATTACAATAAAATGTCTTAAGATAGAAGGGCATTGAGTTTATAGCACAGTGTATACAGGAAATGTGTGTGAACAAACTGGATTAGGTTTGAGCACAAACCAAGATCAAATAATAATAATAATAATAATTCCCCAAAGTCCAGCTCAATAAAACAGCAGAAAGTCTCTTTTCTGAGGGTCCACATCAGGGGCAAAGCTCCTAGTTACAGTACAGGGTGTTAGAGGTTACACGGTGGACCGTCATCTTCATGTCCACTTTCCTTCACCCAGCATTTCTTTCTACTGGCATTGCAGGAACACTAAACAAGCCTATCTATACGGTATAAAAAGGTCCTTTTTCACTCGAATCAGTAAATAAGCTCAACATCTGACGGTACATCCAGCTCTCGTTATATTTTCAACACTTTGTAGAAAGTTCAGTGTAAATAGCAATTTTGAATAAATTGGACATTCAGGAAGAAAACGCCTGTAACGATACGCCTAACTGACAATACATCGGCACGTACGCTTGTCGATCACTCCATGCTCTCCGGGTCAGCCTGGGCCATGTACGCATCCAGCTCTGCATCCAAATGTCCCTTGGTTTTTGACATGTAGGCATCCAGCTGATTGTCCAGCTGTTCCCTGGTGACAGCAGGACGTCCCGTTCCCCTGCCTCTACCACGACCGCGGCCTCTGCCGATGAAACCGCCACGACCGCGCAGACCTCCACGACCTGAAAGATGCAGTACAGTCTTGGGCTTCAAATTAATCTTCAGTTCATTGCATGATACAGTGAAGTTACACTTGGCCACACCCACAAAACTCAAAGAAATGAAGGCAAGAATATAGAATTTCTGATATCCGTAACTATCTTCCAGTTAATGCAGTTCAGTCACTGAGGTGTCCTATACCTCCACACAGAGCGACAGCAGTAACTCAGTGGATTTTACTGAACAGAACTTTTATGCAATCATATTTATATATAAAAACAAAACAAAACAAAAAACAAGCAACCGTCTTGTAAGCGCTCACCTCGGGCTCCTCCGCGTGCCGCTCCTCGGCCAGTGAGAGCTGCTCCTCGACTCATGGCTCCTCCGCGCTGGCGCATTCCCCTGCGAATACCCAGACGCCCAGGACCACCTCGTCCCTTCATCTGACCTGGAGCACCCCCCACACACACATACAAATACATCTTTAGCCATTTAATGTGCCGTATATATACAGCAGTCAGCAAGAGTTCTGTAACAAGGCGGCAGCTTCCAACCTCGAGCCTTCTCGCTCTTTAAAGGGTACAGTGTGTAATATTTGGGGGGGATCCGTTAGCATAAACCCAGTATTTAAAAATTAAACTTGAGATTAGCCTTCCAGTCACTCAGAACCATACAGGTTTCAGTTGTCCGCAATCTGGAGCCTCACCACTAGATGCTGCTAAACTTTACAGACTGTACCTTTAAAATGCAGGCTATATATTCAGACGTATGCAGATAGTGCTGAGGTAATTCGGCACACCTCTGAGAGACATCGCTCCTCTTCCCCGTCCTCGGAGGCCACGCGGAGCTCCACGCATTCCTCCCAAACCGAAGCCACGCCCCCCGACACCACCCCGCATCAGCGGGCCAATGGGCCGTCCCAGCCGCGCCTGAATGTTGCTCTTCCCAAGCCGCTGCTTCAGACTCTGCGGAGAGGAGACGAGGAACCAAAGCGACACAAATAGAGAGTTATACACTCATCACGAGAAGGGAAGTCCATCATTTTCACCTCCGACAGCTGTACTTGTAAGTCTATACTCCGTGTACAGATTACTGTTTAGGGACATTCGCACGTTTCTGACATTCCACTGTGATCGAGCCAAAACAAACCTCATTGACATGCAACTACTTAGAAGTTGGCAGTCTTTAGGACCCTGGAGACAAGGCAATGTCATGCTGCTGAGTGTGGTCACATGTATAAACATCACCTATACACCAGCATATAAGGAGGGGGAAAAAAAAGGAGAGAAAAAAAACCCCACATCCCAATTCATTCAGCACATCTGTAAGGACTGGAGGAATAAAGCGTTCCAGGTCTGACACACACTCAGCAGCAACAATTCTTTTCTCAGCGCATGACTCACGCTAAGCCTGGGCTTGTGTTTACTCATTCATTCACGTATTATCATGAATAAGAGCATTATTTCAATCCGAGCTTTCACAATGAGCCATTGTTGGACTCCGTGCAATTGTTTCACAAACCACTAAAGATGAAGGCTGCGTTTAAGGTGAAAGAAAGTGCTGTGGTAGAAATGACTCAGAAAGATATAATATAATACAAGCTGTATTTATTATCTCTTTTATTGGCATTGGTTTGTTTGTTCATCAGCAACCGCACGCAAAAAGTTAGTAAAGGATTTAATACATACAAAGAAAACTGTACTCGATTTTTGGAGATAATTTAGATCAAATTCTGGATCCGGTAATTTTTTTAATAATTCTACCATGGTAAGAAAGTGTATTACTACAGCAGGACCAGCAGGGGGTGCTGTGCACATTAGTATTTATTTACTTAGCTGCTGAAGCTGATGTTTTATAGAAAATGGCATTCAGTGAAATGACCTCCTCTCTAGAATATGCAGGGCGTCACTCTTTTCACTTCCTCGCGCTCTCCCCTACCTGTTTGTGCTGCAGTGCTGCCTGCACTGACGGCCTGTTCTCCATCTGCTGGGCGAGACGGCGGTTCCTGGCGCTGGCCATGTGCTGCTGCTGCATGGTCGCCCGGATGCTAACGGCGGTCGGCTGCTTGTTCTTCATCATGTTTGTGAAACTTGTGGGACACAACCGAAAAGAGCGGAGAGCAAAGAGAGGGAGAGATAGATAGAGAGAGAAAGAGGAAGGGGGATACGAGGAAAGGAGGTTTCCAAATCAAATCACTTCACACATCATGGACGCAGCCACAGGGGAACCTGTAGCAAATCACCGAAGGCCTATTATCAAACCTCCGTCTTTTTCTCCTTCATTATACTCTCTCTTTGTAAAGTCTGGTTACACCCCAACATTTTAACCAAACAAAAAGCCTGTGAAATTTTAAAGGTGGAGGAAAAAATAGAAGACAAAGAAAGAAGAGAGGAAGAAAGAGTGAAACAAGCAGATTCTCAATTGTTGCCACTTACAGGCCGCTGTCTCCACATCATCTGAATCTGACGACCCAAGACGGAGGGCGGCCCAGGACTTAAGAGGGGTGTCTGGCAACTCAGCCACTTACTGCCCAGACCGTGAACTCTTGTGCCACGAGAGGCTCGTGAGGGGAAACAGGGGAAGGGGATGATGAGAGTGGGTCACGTCCAGGCATGGGCAAAGCGCCTTGTGTGATAGGGTGACAGAAGATGGAAATTAAGTTAAAGAGAAGAAGCAAGAGCGAGAATATGAAAAGTGGCCTAAGTGAGAGAGTTTGTGAGAGAGTTTGATTTATATATATTAAAAGGGGGGGGATGGGGGCACCTCTTTTTAATCTCATCTCTGCCATATTTGACGAGGCTCTTCTGCAGGAAGCTTACCTCACCATGATCTCACACACCCTCTCACCTCAGGGTGTGCACTGCTCACACAAGATGGCTGACGCAAAGGATAGCACTTAGTCACGTCTGCTGTGGGGAGCAAGAGCGTACACTCGTCCGCCACCGGTGCCATGTTAAGTGAGCAGTGCACACACTGCGAGCAGCCTGGCGTCTGTGCCCGTTCTGCTCTGCTTGGGTATCTCCCCTCATTGACCGCCACAGAGCATGGCTTCCTGCACCGTGCCTTAAGTATCTCTGCATGATTTGTTTTGTTTGGGGTTTTCTCCCCCTGGCCTTGAGATAGTGCTGTCAGGATGCGTGGAGCCTCACCGCTCGTTCAGCGACACCTTGGTGGTGCTTTTCAGCACGACTTTTTGAGTAGAGGGGGAGCTCATTTTCTTCTTGCACCGGATTGCTCCTGTAGGAAGACATTTGAAATACACAAGAATAAAGGTTATATAAAGGGGAAAATGTTTAGTGTGGAGGCTTTAAAATAAAGGCATGGTATACAATGCACAGCTATTGTGTAATTTATTTCTCTTTGTGTCCACTGGGGAGCACCTCAACCCCTCCTTAACAAGCCCAAGGGGTACAACAGTGACTTCTGACACTTTGCAATGCACTACAAATCCATTATCCATAGCTTCCAAAGTAAGTGACGTCATAGTGTAGATCACAAAGGGCGTCACCTTCCAACATATGAACTTTATATCCAATTAAGACGTTTTTGTACCCGTTTCTTTTTCAACAATTAAAATGTTTTAAAGTCGAGTTAGCCAGCCATTTCACTGAAATAACTCTTGGCTAAAGCTAGCTGGTTTCGTATCTGGTGTTATTTGAAGACTAACTTACAATTGTGTATTTTTATTAGTAAATTAAAGTGAAAGTATATAATTTGAAGGTTTAATTACTTACTGTTCGAGTATCTGTAGACTTAATATCAATATATCGCAGTTTTATGTCTGCTTAGCTTAAGTGCTAACTAGCTAACTGACTCAGCTAATATATAACTAGCTGATCACACAAACTTCCAGTAAAGTCGTTTTTTTATAATAACCCCCTCTTATTTTACAAAACAAGAGCCTTAGCAGTTTGTTTTCGGGAAAAAAACCCCTGATAATTAGCAGCTACCTAAACAACCTATAAGCCTACTACCCTATCGGTCTTCTCTCCTTGTTCATCACAAAATGGTGCTAACAGCTGCGACACAGGAAAATGGAGGCTAATCCCCGCCCACCGTGTGGAATTTTATACTGTAATTGGCTAGTTGGTCAACTCATATCCAGTAATGATTGGACAGTTGAGAAATCTTTCACGTTTCTTTGTGGCAACCATTAAAAAGCAATATATATATTTGTACTAATTAATTGAATGAGTTTTTTTTGTGTATCAGAATTATATATTCTGATACATATAAAAGACATAATTTTAAAATATACACAACGAATTTAAAGTAAATCGCGAGCCCAGGACGTTGTTTATTGGGGCATTTTTATTACGATCTCGCGAGATTTTATGCACAAGTCACGAGACACAGGTAACATGGCGGCGCTTGCTGTTGTGGAAACTCCCTCCGGTAAAGATGCGATTGCGGAGGGGCTTATGGATTTGTTAAACCCTGCTGTACAACAGCTTGATCTTCATGTGCATGCAGTGAGGTAAATATAACGCAGTTCCCGCTTGATTTGGAGCAAGGAGCACGAATTGTTCGTGAATACAATGTTACATCCGGTCTCTGACGGTTTGTTTACTTGTTTATTGTTTACTCGTTTGTTGTCTCTTTGCTCTTGTAATACCTTTTAAGAGTACCAAAGGATTTCAAAAGATCAAAATCTGTAAAAATAAATCTTCCTGAATGTGTTTATTCTGCACACAGAGAGAGTCAGGTGGAGCTTCGAGAACACATTGACAACTTGGCAACTGGTGACGTTTTAGTTTATTTATACAAAATAATACTTAACCTATACCGAGTGTAATCCGAATTTCTAAACATTTCTGTAAGGATCTTGGAGTTATTTTTGTCTATGACGTTTCAGAGCTGTGTAGAATTAATGAACACCAGAAAGTTGCCCTGGACTTGGATCCCTATGTGAAGAAACTGCTCAATGCCAGGCGCAGAGTGGTTTTAGTCAACAACATCCTACAGAATGCACAAGTAAGTCAGTCGACAGGTTTATATACACCTCAGCGTCTTCTTTAACACTGTAACGTTATATTTTCATCTTGTTTTTAACACTCTTGTGTCACTGTTTGATTTTGACGTACCGTATTGATCCCTCAAGGGAAGTTTTTCCTCTGTATTTAATCACAAGTGAACAAACACAGACACACACACTCTGAGCACTGGGCAGCCACATTGTGGTTCCTGGAGAGCAGTTGGAAGATAGGTGCCTTGCTCAAAGTCACTTCAGCCATCAAGCTGGAGTCGGGGACGCTGCTGATGGACCCCCCACCCATTCATGTATCTATTAGAAGCAGACAAAATCATCACTATTGTGTTATGTCCTTACATGCTTTTAGGGGCTGAAATCATAGGGTCCTTGGTGTATTAGATTGTAAGGATAAACGCAATCATTTACACATCCTGTGCTACCCATATGACTTGTCGACCATTCTGCCATTCTTGTTTCCTCTTCTCATTACAGGAACGTTTACGGAGGTTGAACCATAACGTGGCGAAGGAGACGGCACGTCGCAAAACCATGCTTGAATCATCCGGGGCGTTTTCCACTCGATCTCCAAGCAAGCCATGAAAAGCTTCGACATAGTAAAGGGCACTGCACAATAGGGACACTGTGTGCCATTCCGTAAGCTGTTCCTGTGTGTAAGCACAGATACAGTGGACTATGCAGAGGATCGGCTGATGTGCGGCTCTGAGGCTCATGTTCATTCTGAAGCAGCCGAACAGCTTGTTACTGTACCGGGAGCTGTTGCTTCATTCATTTGCACAAGAAAATCATTAGTGTAATATGTATAACGATTAATATCAGTGATTAATAATGATTGGCTTTGATGTGCATGTGGCTTTAAGTATTTGTAATTGTCACCCAGTACTCCCTTTTTGTACCTTAAATTGCCAAAAGGCATGCTTGGATGTAAAAGAACCGGGAACCCCATAATTCATCAACACTGAAGCAGAAGGCTTGATAACATCAGGCTGATTATCGTAAGTCATTAGCAGGTTAGCTTCCATTAGCCTAGCTACTATGTTGTGTAATTCAGTAGTCATGTTGGGTTGACAGAGCAAGCTGCTTGGACAGCAAGTTTTTTTTTTTGTTGTTGTTTGTTTTTTTTTTTTTTTAATGTGGGAATGGTACACTGAATGCTGAAGGTGGTTTTTTTTTTCCAATTTAATGGCACATCAAGGAGTGTTTTATTCCACTTCTTGACGAATCTAACATTTCTTTTTATTTATTAAAGCATGATATGTTTTAATATTTCTTGTCGCTGTGTTTCTATAAGCAGCTAGAAGCAGTCTTTCCCTTAGTAGTCTCTCTTCATTTTCCCTTACAGGATGGTAACAATCCCTTAAAAATGAAACCTGAGCTTGCCAGTAAAAGTGCAAGTGCTCCCTCATGAACGGTTCTTAGAAATGCTATAGCTTAAACAAGATCACCTGACCTGCCTTTGTCATGGTTAAAATATGTAAAAATTAGAGAGCATGTTCTTTCTGTGCTTGTGTGGGGTTTCCAGTTTCCTCTCACACTCCAAAAACGTGCCAATTAGGCCAACTGGCAGTTCCAAATGACCAAACTGACTTTAAAGCCCTTCTGTAAGGGTGTTCAGGGTGTGCCCCTACCTTCACCTAGATTCGGCTGAGATAACCTGAAGTCATTTTATTAATTTCTTGGTCTTTTAAAAAGTGTTAAACAATTTATCATAATATTTTATCCTAGATTAAGCATGTGCTTTATTTTTACTGATTTGTTTTTAAATCAAGTGTTTAGGATGGGTACATGAATATCATATGGAGACGGAGCTTGCAAATTGTTGTTTTTATTCAGCCGTAAAGACTTTTCTCTACATTTTTTTAAGATCTACTTGTGATTTTAACTACCTGTGATTAGTTAATGAAGATTTACAAATAAAATGCAAACTGTATGTATCACTGTAAAGAGACTTCTGAGAAAAAACTAGTAAGCTAATAAAATACACAGAACAAAAATGAATAAGCAGCAGTGTCAAAGAAAGTAATATTTATTTAGGAAATGTAAAAAAAAAAACAACAACAACAAGTGCACTCAGAGTGCAAACCTCCATAAGGCCCAGCAAACCACCCCCTTCTCCCCGATATGAAACAAAATGACAAAAATCTCACAATGTTCAAGAAACCTTTAACAAATTCCTAAATCCAGAACTTGATCTGGATCGTCTATAAAATCTAAGAACGTCTTCATTGTCCAAAGGGTAGTGGGTTCTCAGTGGTTAAATCTCTTGCTTACTGATCGGAAAGTCGGCAGTTTAAGCCCCAGTACCACCAAACTGCCACTGTTGGGCCCTTGAGCAGGGCCCCTGACCCTCATTTGTGTTAATCAGATAAAAGTGTAAGTCAGTCTGGATAAGGGTGTCTGCTAAATGCCATAAATATAAATATAAGCCCCGCCTACCACTGGTAGAACTTTCATGTAAATGTGCACTTAACATTTTGCATAATCCTGATAACAAACAGTTAAATAAAACCGAGAGTACAACGATGTCGTGGACAAAATTAAAGATAAAAAGATACTACAGTGAAAGTGTTAAATATCATCCACGAAATCTAAACTCACAGGCCTGACTCGCTAAAAACATGCCCGTGTTTAATAATCAAGAGAATTCTGAGAGTAATTAAAGTTGAAACCATCAAAGCTGGGAAAGTGGAGGAGAAGGACGGGATGTAGGAGAGGTGTATCTGCCTGGCCGACTGCTGTATAATTAAATCAGTAGTGAAATGTCAGCTATGTGCTTCTCCTGCGTAAATAATGGATGTTTTGTAATTGGAGAGGAGGGAAGGTGGCTTTAGTTGACCTGGACTCTCGTTAGAGAGGTGCAGTTAGAAGTGGATTTATAAACCAGGTTAAAGATCAGGAGGAAGAAGTCATTAAGGCATGAAGGTGGAGTTGATATGGGGCTCGTCCTGAACGGCATTCTAATGATGACGGATTGAAGACGGCTGAAATACAA
This sequence comes from Porochilus rendahli, assembly GCA_039654305.1. Taxonomy (NCBI): domain Eukaryota; kingdom Metazoa; phylum Chordata; class Actinopteri; order Siluriformes; family Plotosidae; genus Porochilus; species Porochilus rendahli. Next base: position 38,544,456 of record JBCNYG010000020.1, read on the forward strand.
GGATTGTGTGGCTGTTTCACTCTGAGCTCCCTCTCTCACTCTCTCTCTCTCTCTCTCTCTCTCTCTCACACACGCACACACACATTTACTGCAACATCAAAAAAAGTAGTGTTTCCTGATATTATGTCCAAAACCCTGCTCTCGTTTTATTTATCGTATTTGACTGCTTAGTCCTGAATGTCCATGTGCATTACTCCCAGTGTCTGAATGTTGCACTCTATAGATGTTACAGAATACCCATAATGCACCACGCTGCTATTATATAGCACTCTCAGAAAAAAAATGCACTGAAGCTATAATCCAGTGAAGTGCAAAAGTTTTCACACCCAAGGACAGATCAGACTAGAGCTGCATTTCTACAAGAAAATGAGAGAACCGCAGTGCAAAAAAAAAAAAAAGAAGAAAAGATGAGTGCGGCTCATGTGGGATGGATGTGTGGGTTGGGTGAGGAAGTCTGAGCCAGGAAATGAAGTTAGGTGGCTGTCTGGTAAAGTGTATGTAACAAAGCATGCTTTGATTCTGAAACTGGTTGTATTTCATATTTTCTTTATTGTGTAGATATTTTGTTGGGCCAGATGTTCAGCTTAGCGATACCTTCATAGATGTTTCGGGAGAGATGGACTGTGATGTCCTTGGTGGATCTATGATGGAACACACACACACACACACACACACACACACACACACACACACACACACACACACACACACACACACACCTTTT
>JBCNYG010000020.1:38605445-38617215 GCA_039654305.1 Porochilus rendahli
GGAAACCGGAGTACCCGGAGGAAACCCACGCAAGCACGGGGAGAACATGCAAACTCCACACAGAAACGCCCGAACCCGAGAATCAAACCCAGGACCTTCGTGCTGTGAGGCGAACATGTTAACCTCTGCTCCAACATGCCGCCCAGGAAAGCAAAGGAACAAAAGAGTAGTCGAATTGTGAGTATCAGATGTAGAGGTAGATTACATTGGTATACCATCCCAATCTTTTGAGATAAGGTTCTGTGGACTGGTGTGTTGAAAGCAGAACATTGTGGAAGATGGGGGTCCTTAAATACCTGGTATGTAGTGAAGACAAATGTGGCGGTAGTGTGATGGTGTGGGGATGCTTTGTTGGATCAGAGCTTGAAGAACAACGCCCAGGCATCAGTCTGTGGTCTAAAGTTGTTATAAAGGAAGGCAACAATGCAAAACGTTAAATGGACAGTTCAAACTCAAAAGTCAAAAGTATAACTTTTTACTTTTTCTCATAGGTGATGTTTATATAATAATTTTTTAAATAAATGATTTACAGTCAGCATGGTGGTATAGTGGTTAACATGTCCGCTTCACAGCACGAAGGTCCTGGGTCCTTAGAGTCCTGAGCTTGCCGAGGGTGTTTCTGGGTGGAGTTTGTTTTGAAGTTCTTCCCATGCACACTAAATTATTTTCGTATAATTTATTTATGAAGTGTTAAATGTAAAAGTTTGCAGAGGCCTAAGGAGAGCCGAACTCGTGGTGTAATGGTTAGCACTTCTCCCGGGGATTCTGGTTTCCTCCTGCAGGCCAGAGATATGCCCGTTAGGCTAATTAGCTGTTCCAGATTGCCTCTAGGTGTGGGCGTGAATGCTTGTTTGTTTGTTGTGTTTGCCGTGTGCTGGTCTGTGGAGCTGTTTGAGCGTTTGAACTGTGTGTGAGCGAATAAGAGAGTCGTTACGGAACGAGTTTGTCCCTCTGCAGTTGCCGTAAACCGGAAGTCGGTGTTAATAATCCGCTGTGTAACTAAACAGCCAGTTTTGCTGTCAAAATTAGCGCAATTTAAGCAAAGTGCACAAATAAAATAGAAAATTTTAATGCGGTATTATCTTTAAATGACTATTGTTTGGATTTAAAAGTATACCGTTAGTGCACAGAATTGCACTTTATCGCGTTAAGGCTTGTTGAAAGGCAGCAGACCGAGTTGTTTACATGGAGACGTGGGTGAGATTCAGCGCTCAGAGCCAAGCAAAAGAGAGAGTGTTCAGGTGAGGATGTGAGGAACCTGCACGCTTTTCATCTCCAAACAATCCCATGTACATCAGGTACCAACCAAACCCCCACACTGTGGATCAGTGATCTCTAATGGGCGGAAAGTGCACTACTAGGTGCACATGATCCCAACCCTGGTGCTCTCTGTAATGCACTGCTTGTTTATGTGAGTAGTTTCTGTCAGGCAGGTGATGCACAAACAAGTTCAGGATACCTGGATCTACTGCAGCATTCCTGTGTGTGAAGTAATTCTCTGTGTCCTATCCTTAACAACTTCATTTAATTGTTCCCATCAGCTCACATTTCTTTGTAGAATAATGTCATAATAAAGTTTAATTCCCAGGTCACCTTCTGGCAGGGCTGTCAGTCCGCTGTGGACCACAGAGGTGAACGGGATGTAACCCAACAGCAGGCGAAGACATTCTGTACAACTGTCAACTTTGTAGCACCAACTTTGGGAAGAAGCTTCATACGGGTCTGATGGTAATATATATGTGTGTGTGTGTGTGTGTGTGTGTGTTGTGTTGTGTTGTGTACAGGGCTGCGCAGTATGCCTGTACTCTTCTGGGATACACTCTGCAGAAAGGAGGAGCAGCAGCTGAGCTGCTAACGACCATCAAACAGCTGGAAGCTCACCTGAGTCTCAGCAGAAAACGTATGTCCTCACATCCTCCCGTCTCGCCACGACAGTCTGAGTGTAGAACGGCTTCACTTAAAGAGACGCTTCAAATTAGTAACGTGTACTAATGAATTAAAAATCAAAGCTTATTCCTCTGCCCTTGTATACTTATTTTCTTTCTACCTACCTTCTGTCCTTCCATTAATTAACAAACTTATTCCCTTTGTTTATTTTTTACCTAATTCCATCCTCCATCCTTCCTTTTTTTGCTTGCATCCTTTCTTCCTTCCATTCTTTCTCTTTCTTTCTTTCTTTCTTCCTTCCTTCTTCTCCTTCTTTCTTCCTTGCGTCCTTCATTTGTGCTGAATGTTCTCAGTCCCTCTCAGTCTACTGATGATCCCAGTATATCATGAGGTTGATTTATTAATGCTTTCCTCAGCTCACTCCTCACGTTCTCCTCTGTTGTGGTGTTGTTTTTATCTCTTATTAGTGCTGTGTATACGTTTTGGTGTTTTTCCTCTGTGTCCTCAGTGATGCGGTTAGGGAACTCTGCCGAGTCTCTGGAAGCAGCGAAGCGAGCCATTCACCTGTCCGACTGCGTGCTGCGGCTCTGCATCACCGTCTCCCATTTGAACAGAGCCATGTACTTCGCCTGCGATAACCTGCTGTGGGCCGGAAAGACGGGGCTGCTGCCCAGACTCGACCAGAACAAATGGAGTCAGAGGTCATTCCGGTGCGTTTTCTTTTCCTTTTCTCTTTAGTTTTTCTTTCTTTCTTTTCTTCTTCCTTGTTTATATTCCGTCTCTCCTCGTGCTGTAGGTATTATCTGTTCGCGCTCATCCTGAACCTGACCCGCGACTTTTACGAGATCTACTGTTCGATGGAGCGTGAGCGGCGCAGCACTTCAGCTAAAGCTCATCTCTCGGGCGCTGTCGAGAACGGCCCTGAGTACCCCTGCACCGCGTCTTCCTGCGCGTCCATCTTCAGAGCCAGGCTGCAGCAGCAGCTGCGCCTGCTGTCCATGGTACTGCGCAGCAACCCTCCGCTCCTCCTCGACACGCTGAAGAACCTGTGTGACGTCTTCATCCCGCTGGACAAACTGGGCCTCTATCCCACTGGGCCGGGCTTCGTAGGGGCGTGCGGTCTCACCTCGTCTGTTCTGGCCATCCTCACTGTGCTCTACCCCTGGCTCAAACTCAAACCCTAAACCACCGTTTATTCACACGCCCTGAACCGACGCAAGTCTGAACTAAAATACTCGACTGGCTGGAGGGTGCTGCTGATGTCAGAGGAGATGGAGAGCAAAAGGAGGTTGTGTGTGTGTGTGTGTGTGCTCTACTGCAAGTTAGGCATGTGCTGATATCATCGTTTTCATGTCATTCCAGAATTATTACAATAATTACAAGGATAACACTTTATAAAATGTCTTCATACGTCACGATTCCCACTGATAGCGTGCAGAAAACAGTCTCTGTATGTGTGTGAATATCTGTCAAATATTTGCTATCATTATTTATTATGCTGCACAGGAACGGCATGATTTGATTGGGTCTGTATCTCAGGATATTGAATATTATCCACCTCAGAAACATGGGATAATTCTTCAATCAAAATGGCGGAGGTTTGGGAAAGTCATTAATTGTGAAATCTTATGAATTCAACAAAATGCCTTCGCAAATAATATGAAACAAGCTACACAATACAGCCTCGCGTTTTTCAAGGTAAAATAAACTTCATACGAACTTTGAATGAGTTTCAAAAGATGGCGGAGCTCAATTTGACCGCAAATTTGAATTTGTTCCCATGAAGTATATACTAAAACGATTATTCACCTCATGATCAGTGGATAACATCAATATTCCGCTGAGGGACGGTCCAGAGTTATCCACCTCGCCTTCATGGAATAATTGTAAGATATAAAATATATTTCTGTTGAGTTCTCAATTCTGATTGGTTGAATTCTAAAGTTGTACATGACTTCGCTGTAGCAGCATTTGGCTTTAATGCGTTATTGTTTCTATAGTAACAGGGTGCACATCAACCTTTCCATGTAACCAGATGTTTCTTTAGTATTTTAATAAGTAGACTGTAAGGCTGTAGGTTTCCGCCATGGGAAAGTCTTCGGGATGTTGATTTGTAGTGGTGTGCAATAGAGGGAATTAAACGAAACACGTGCGCTGTTTAGTGGAAAATAATCACCTTCACAGTGGTAAAAGTAAATGTGAGATCACAAACCTCCACCAAGCTGGAAAAAGAAAACCCAGTACACAGCGCCCCTGCTGGGCCTGCTGTAATACTACACACACACAAAAAACCCTAAAATAAGTTAAAGAATCCTTTAAAAAATGTCCTGGATTCGGGATTTGACCCGGATCATTTCCAAAATGTAATCTTTCCCAGGAAGAGTCCAAAAAAAGCCCCGCCTCCTGTAAAATTTCATGAATTCTATTTTTGTATAATGCTGCAAAAAACGAACAAACCGAGGGCGAAAGGATCCAGTTCGTGGATGTAAAAATTCTTTTACGTAAAAGCTTCCAGTCCAGATACGAGACATGTTTATATTTATGCCTGGAAAAAAAACAGATTTGATTTTATTACAATAAAAAGTACATTAGATCTGAAAGTCTTAGAGTAATATTAAAGTGTAACATTAGTACATGCCTGTTATGTATATTATGTCTTTATATATATTTTGTCTGTGTTTTCTGGGGTGCTTCAAGATTAAGATTCCCAAATATGTGTCTTTAAGCCTCTTAAGAAATAATAATAATAATTATTATAATAATAATAATAATAAAAACACTGTAAAGATAATAATAACACTGTAATTATAATAACACTGTAATTATACTAATAATAACATTGTAATAATAATAATAGTAATAACGCTGTAATAATATTATATTATAATATATTATAACAGTATAATAATAATTATTTTATCACTCTGAATTAAGATTTATATCACAGTAATGTACTAAATGTATTTAGTGTATTTCTCTTAATGCCAGTGAGATGTGAAGTTCATTAAGGCATAAATTTTGGTATTTTAATGGGAATTCATGGTGTAACTCTGAAAGATGACTCTGAAGTGGATGCCGACACTGAAACTGTACTCGCACTGACTGGTTCCTGATCCGTTCATCTTCAGATCATTAATCCGAACTAATGAGAACTAATCAGAACCCCTCAGCCCACTGGGATGGATGGGTTTATTATATCAGTACCAGAGGATCCAGCAACATTCGGAACTGTAGATTGTTGAATCATAGATTGTTTTCTGGTGCATCATCAGTTAATGGTTTTAATTTTCATCTCATGCTTGTTTTTGCTGATAATAAAGCATTTTTAGAACCAGAGTGATGAACTGAGTCTTATTGGAGGCGATCGAGTTATGCCATGCACTCTTACACTGCTTCACTTCTTCCCTGTTTTTAAGCAGAGGTTTGTGGTTATTGCTGCCCTCTGCTGTCTGTAAGGAGAATTACAGCAAAAACATCCAGGCTTTTCTCTCACGGTTTAAGTTATACATGCTTGAAAACACGTCCTGCAGTCTGAAATGTTTTTAAGCTTAAATGTTTTAGCTGTGAGTGATATAGTATGATTACTTTAAGGAAGCATATCAATGCTGGTGTTAATATTGAAATAAATCACCATTTTAAGCTGTTCAGAACGCATCATCTACCAGTTAAAATAATCCTGAACGTCGACGCTGATGCAGAATCGGCTGTTTGGTGCCTCTCTACAACAGCAATTTTAGGATTATTAGTGTCACTTATTATCATTCAAAAACATTTCTCGTTTCTGATTGGTGCAATGTCATCAAATAATTCTTGGTATTACGTCATTGCCATGGAATAATCTAATTATTGCATCACTGCCATCGGATAAGTGGAATGAATTGTGCATGACTGTCACGCACGAGGGCGGCATGGTGGCGTAGGGACACAGCAAGAGGGGCCTGGGCTCCTTTCCTGGTCCTGATGCAGAATTACTAACCACTATATCACCAGAATATTTCTTCATATCACAAATATTTAAGTCCAAATATATTTTATTTGTTTCAGGTTTAAATTTGAAACTAGTTAAAATTTAAAACATTATCTACAGCCACGGGCGACATGGCGCAGTGGTTAACATGTCCGCCGCCTCACAGCAAGAAGGCATGGGTTCGATTCCCGGGCGTAGGGTTTTCTGTGTGGAGTTTGCATGTTCTCCCTGAGCTTGCATGGGTTTCCTCAGGGGACTACGGTTTCCTCTCACAGCCCAAAGACATGCGCAGTAGGCTGATTGGATGTTCCAAATCACCCCCTAGGTGTGAATGTGAGTATGAATGTTTGTGTGTTGGCCTTGCAATGGTCTGGAAAGCTGTTCAGGGTGTACCCGGGGTCGGCGGAGATGGGTGCCAGACTCCCTGCGACCCTAATTAGGATGAATTATTTATGCGTCCACCAGAGGGCGCACAAACACAATATTTGCTGAAAAAGACTCTAATTCACCCAGTTGCAGGTTCATCAGGTAAAACCAAAGTGTACGTCATTTTACACGTTCAAACCCACCTGACTCTTTGCACAATGTATTGGCACCCCTGTACACCATCCCTCTGTGTAAAGAGACCACTTCAAGATTTGGCATCGGTCTTTTGGATCACAATATAATTTCTTGTTCCTCATATAAGGTGTGTTTTAATTATTTTCATGTCAAGTTCGGAGCACAACACTGACGTTGGGTAGAGAACGATGGAAAAAAGAACATTTAATTATTACCTTCATTCATTCACCGAACTGATTAATCCTAATTAGGGTCACGGGGAGGCCGGAGCCTATCTCTGCCATCTCTGGGCGAAGATGGGGTACACCCTGGACCGCTCACCAGACCATCGCAGGGCCAGCGGCCACACATCCATTAACACTCACAGTCACATCTGGGGCGATTTAGAAGAGCCAGTTAGCCTAATGTGCCTATCTTTGGACTTCGGGAGGAAACCAGGGTACCCAGAGGAAACCCATGCAGCCCTGGAGAGAACATGCAAACTCCACACAGAAACGCCCTCTCTGTGCCCAGGACTCGTGCACGCACACACTGTATCTCAGACACTAATGAGAGGCTGCTCTCAGATCACTTGAAGGGTCTCGACGTGTGCGTTAGGCATGTTTTATACATTCTACACGTGTAAGTCTCATGGGCTGGCGCTTGAGTGGGCGGTCTCGTCACATGTCGGAAATGATTCACCACGTGTGTGTGTGTTTTAAAACCTGAAGGGCCATTTTAATGCACCAGGAGCTCCTAATCATGCTCCCTCTCTCTCTCTCTCTTTCTCTCTCATCCTCATATCACGTGTAAACAGTTTGCCAGATTTCAAGTACATGAGTTTAACCGAAAGGTGCTTCCTTTTACACAAAACCCTCTTGGGAACAGATCTTGGCAGAACCATTTTTGTACTGATTTGAGCCTAATGTGGTCTGAAGGATTGATCCAGATGCACGATGTCTATCTATCTATAGTTATATATATATATATATATACATACTGTACCTATAACAACCGTACATTGCATAATCTGTGTGTGTGTGTGTATGAGAGTATAATTGACGCTGCTCTTCCCTGGCTTTAGTCTGTGAATGAAGGGCACTGAATTCTCATGATTGCGTATTCTCATTAACAGCCCGCGTGTTTAACCTTCTGTGGTTTGGGGTTAACCACGGCGTCGATTCCATTTTCTCCCATGATGAGGAAAACATTTTCATACACTTCAGAGTCATGCTGGGTTTAGAGCTGCTTCCTGTGACCAGAAGGTGATCGCTACAAATCCATGAGCGAGACCTTTAAGCTTTAACCTCGAAGGTCACTACTTGGATTGAGCTCATCTGTAAATAAGAGCGTCTCCTGAAAGAAAATATTATAAAATCAAATCAAAATAAAATAGAATGCAGCCAGGCATTACGGTGGCACGGTGGTTAGCACATCCGCCTCACTGCACCTGGCTTCGATTCCCGGGCTCGGGGCATTTCTGAGTAGTTTGCATGTTTTTCCTGTGCTTGTGAGGGTTTCCTCCGGGTACTCCAGTTTCCTCCTACAGTTCAGTAACATGCACAATGGGCTAACTGGCTGTTCCAAATCGCCCCCAGGTGTGACAGTGAGTGTGAATAAGTTGTATATGTGCTGCCCTGTGATGGCCTGGTGAGTTGTTCAGGGTGTACTCCGCTCTCGCCCAGAGTGGGCTGAGATGGGCGCCAGCCTCCGCGCGACCCTAATTAGGATTTAAGTGGTTCAGAAAATATGATAATTGAATGTTCAGGCCACTTAGTGGTGGATGCCGGGATCTAATGTTGTGCAAAACTGTCTTCCTTTTAAAGCAAATAGTGACTCAGTCTCTTTGTTGTGAAGCACAGACATGTAGCCTCGAGACTTGTTTACATCCGGCCGGATCTCCTGACTAACATGGTCTTTAGAAGTATTTGTGAAATCACAAACAAATTTCGTTTTACAATAAAAACCTTAAATAATCCTGTTCCAAGAAGACAACAATGAAATCCAGTGAACAGGTAAAAACTAGATGTTCTTAATTCCCTGATTTATCTGCTCAACCGATTTAGCCTTTATTTGAGTCGCGGGGAGGACGGAGCCTATCTCAGCCAACTCTGAAGGTGGCAAACACCCTGAAAAACTCTCCAGTCCTTCGCAGGGCAACTCACACCTCAAATACACACCTACGGAACAGCCAGTTTAGAACAGCCAGTGAGCCTAGTGTGCCCGTCTTCGGTCAGTGGGGAAGCATGGACAGAACAAGCAAACTCCACAAGCCTTGCTGTGAGGAGGATGTGCAAGGACCGGGTCCAGATCCAGGAGCAAAAAGGGTAAAATGACATATTTCCGATAATGAAATGTCTCCCTCTAGTGGGTGTCATATATTTTGCCTGAATTTAAAAGTTTACAAACTGCACTACCTTGGGGGAGGTCTGCACTCTCTGATTGCATTTCTAGTTTCGAATTGTGGTAGAACAGTAGGCACAGGGGGTGCTCTGGACTTTTTTTTAGCTTGGTAGAGGTTTACGCTCCCTGTGTACTCTTGTTTGTTTGTTAGTCACTTTATGCAAAAAAATGAAGGGATTTTGATGAGAATTGTGATAAATAAGATTTCTCATAAATAAAAATAAGGAGAGTGCTGAGGTGCCTTTGCAGAAATGTTTGCGCTCTTTGAGTGTTTGTAGTTCTATCTTTAATTAATCCCTGTGCAGATCTGTAAAATGACTCTCGTGTGAAGTGGAATCCGACTGAAACCCGGAGCTGAGCGTGGGTGAGCTGAAGGATTCTAAAGAACACGACGAAGGGTCTCGGGTACGCTCGTGATTAAACCTCATAACCTTCTAATCACTACCACAGAGCCTCAAGCACTTTGGTATTGCTCTCTCCGTCACCCAGCGCTATTACATGAGTCAGTGTACACGTGTGTTCGTGTAGGAGGGACCGTTCACACCTGAGGGTCTCCATCATTCATTTGCATCAGTGCCTTCAGATCCCTGTGTGACTAACGTCGCGTTATGAATCATTTTAACACTCCCTTTTTGTTTGCACCAGAATTACAACACCGAGTAGACAGGCCTCTGAAATGAGAGGACACTGAGAGTGAAAACAAAACCAAACAGACACATTTTTAGCGTGATTGGAGAATGTGTAACACTCCGTATAATTTGTTTATCCTGATTCTCAGAATAACGGTTTTGTTTAGCATCATCATATCCTTTCCCCGAGTGCCTCTGGTCTCCACGGTGAAACGTTTCTAGATATATGAACAAGAGAAAGTGTGCGAAGAGGGTGGGATGCACCCCAAACAGCTTGCTAGCCCAGGGCAGGGCAGGGCCCCCCCCCACACACACACACACACACACACACACACACACACACTCACAGCTAGAGGCAATTTGGAACAGCCTAATGTGCATGTCTTTTGGGTAGCACGGTAGTGTAGTGGTTACCGTGTCCGCCTCAAGTCCCATACTCGGCGAATGCGTTTCTGTGTGGGGTTGGCATGTCCTGCCCGTGCTTGCGTAGGTTTCCTCTGGGAACCCTTGTATCCTTTGACAGTCCAAAGATACGTGCATTAGGCTGATTGGCTGTTCCAGATTACCCCTAGGTGCGAGAGTGAGTGTGGATGATGGTGTGTTGGTCTGATGAGCACACGCACGCCTAGGCACAATTTGGAACAGGCAATTAGCTTAACGTCTTTGGAAAGTGGGAGGAAACCAGAGTACCCAGAGGAGATGTCACACAGAAACGCCCGAGCCAAGCCGGAGACTCGAACCCGGGACCACCGCGCTGCCCGCTCATAAAATCTTTAAGACAGAATCTCTCGCACATCGACAAATTTGAGCTTTTAATAAGTTCCGTCTTCTCTTTTAAGGTCAGAGGTCAATCTCTCGACATCTGGAGACGTGGACACCAAGGACGATCTCCAACCATGTTTATTTCCTTAAACTGATATACAAGCGTTTTCTGTTTGATTCCCGGGCGCCGGGGTTTTACTGTGTGGTGTTCGCATGTCCTCCCTGCATGGGTTTCCTTCGGGTTCTCTGGTTTCCTCCCACAGTCCAAAAACATATGGCACAATAGGAAAATTGCCTGTTCCAAATGAGAGAGTGAGTGTGAATGGTTGTACGTGTGTTGGCCCTGTGATGGCCTGGTAAGCTGTTCAGGGTGTACGCCAGCCTCTGATTAGGATTAAGTGGCTGGGAAAATGAATGAGTTTTTTTACTCCAGTCTTTAGGCAGCCATCTTTGATTGGTTTACAGTGAACTTCAGACCTGGCTAACAAAATCTGACGGTGTAAGGATGTGATTCGGTACCGTCCAGTAAACGCTATAAAGGACGTCCTTTCTGAAACGAGAACAAAATCTGATGATAGAAATACTGTGCTATATTATTATATCACAGGGATGAACGTATTTCCTGTTCAGCATGAGGTAGATGACCTTGAGTCAGAGTTTCAGATCAGCGCCACGTCTCTTTTCCCTTCTCAGCAGGCTGAGATTTTTAATGTCTGAAACAGCGACGTGTTTAAGTGGATTGGTGAAAACATGCGGGCTTATCGCTGCTTTCAACTGTTTGGAGCATTGCTACTATGGCAGGAATGTCGATAATCCTGTTTTCTGACGGCTTTCCCTGGTTATTACCGAACCCAAAGATTGAGCGTTGCGATAACACTCACTTGTGTAAATGGGATTATGGAAATCTGTTTTGTTTTACAACTGGATTAAAGGCTTTAACCCAACTAGCGTCTTAATTTGCATTCTCACAGTAACAGTGACCCAAAGAGCACATGGCCAAAGGTTAGTGACCCATCAGACCCATGCTATGTGCTAATCGAATCACCGTACTAATAAAACACACTTACATTATATGCGAAATCTTTAAAATCCTTCTAGACGGTCCCGAATCCCCTCCTCCCCCTCCCCGAACCCCCTTCAGGTTTTTAGAACTTTCGGGAGTAGACGAAAAACACCACTATTGCCAGTTAGATCGCTAAGAATGAGCGGCGTCTCCCTTCCAGTGCTGTGACTTGGACAGCGGACAGTGCATTAATAACAGGTCTGTCAGCATCATTTTTCGTTGCCATGGCAGCAAGGAACTTTAAGGAAAGAGCTCGTTTCCATTCCCTGAACTCCGTTACCCCAGGGGATGAATCATGTGGTTTAAACAGCCGCTAATGCTGAATGTGAACTGCTCCGCTCGCCCAGCTGGCGAAGGACCGACAGATTCTCAGTATATTTTACATATTACACTGAAATATTTACGATATGCAAATAAGTAAATATAAAACTTACTGAATTTATATTCATTCATTCATTCATTCATTTTCCGAGCCGCTTATTCCTAATTAGGGTCGCGGGGAGGCTGGCGCCCATCTCA
>JBCNYG010000020.1:38646730-38660046 GCA_039654305.1 Porochilus rendahli
GTGTGTGTGTGTGTGTGTGTGTGTGTGTGTGTGTGTGTGTGTGTGTGTGTGTGTGTGTGTGTTGGCCCTACAATGGATTGGGCAGCTGTTTAGGATGTACCCCACCTTCACCCCTTGTTGGCTGAGAGGATACCAGCCTATATAATAGTGTAATAATAATATAATACAATAATATAGCATATACAATCAGACCTACTTTCAAAACCATCTAAAGTTAAAGCTACTATTTCTTCAGCTTATTCATTCAAACAACTGTTTATTACTTTTAATTACAATATTATTGTTTGTTTGTGATCCACTGGAGGAATAAAAAGTGTTTATTTTTAAAACGTTAGTCGGATATTATAAGCGATTTTTTTCAAAGATAACAAACAAACAAACAAACAAAAAACAAACAAACAAAACCGAGACTTTTTATGATTTTTTAAAATGAAAATTTACATAAAAAAGGAACAGTAAATTTTCTATTTGTATATTAAAATAATTTTCATATTAAATTTCATTCCTGATTCTGAAAGACTTCATAATATTAATATGTGATATTAACCTGTCAGTGAAAAGTTTCTGAACAGACAACAAACTGCAATGTCTCACAGGTTATACTGACTGCCTGCTGTTAGTGTTTACATACAGAATTCTGATCAGCAAAATGGCAACAATGATAACAATGATATTTTTTATGTATATTATATTTTCCTGTATTTAATATTGTGGAACAGTTGCATTAACATAATATTTCCTTTGTTTTATTTCCTCCTTCTGCTCCTTTCTCTCTCTCTCTTTCTCTCTCTCTCTTTCTCTCTCTCTCTCTCTCTCTCTCTCTCTCTCTCTCAAAAAAAACAACCCCAAATCGTTCCATTTACAACTTACACTGAAAATAGCAGATTCTGACAACTTTTCCATGTCAGAAATCTTAAACATACAGCTTCATGCACGACCCCTGTCACAACCCACTGACACTGGAGACTCCTTCCATCAATATTTATATAATGTCTCCTTCCAGGAAACAGGAACTCCGGTCAATAACACAATTTTCTGATGTGCAGCGTCTGCACACACTCATCCCTACGCAAGCTGTTACTGCAGTAATAATAACATGTCATGACTATCCATGTGTAACCTTGTAGTAAATCCATGTCATGACGTTGTACTTCCTGTTTCAGAGTGGAGGGACAGACGCAGGTTTCGGGGAGGTGCTAAAGCAGATGGGGGTGAAGGATGGAGAGGGAATATCCTTCAAACACTTCTGGACCCTGATCCAGAACCTGGCTACATCCCAATTCGGACTGCTCAGCCACGAGAAAGTGTCCAAATGCACCTGCCTTCTACTGTGAGCGCCACCTTTCAGTTCAGTCAAGATGGTGGGATGATTCTCACATGTTCTAGCCAATAAAACATTCTCACCCTCTCTCTCTCTCTCTCTCTCTCTCTCTCTCTCTCTCTCTCTCTCTCTCTCTTCATTTAAGCATTTTTTTAATGATATTATCGACCCATTATAATATAAATTCAAGTCATTTTATTCAACTGTTACAAACAAAATAGACACCATATAAAGGAACCACTAACTGTTTAATTCATCACCTTTGATTAAAATAATAATGATGACAAATTACCATGGAAAACTGGAGTTTTGTAAAAAATAAATAAATTAAAAAAACTATTGTCTATTGTTTTCTAGAGTATTTGTATCCACTGACCTGCTTTTCTACATGTAATATTAGTAATGTACTGTATCATGCCATGTTAAGTGTATTTGTGTAGCAACATCACTAACTCTCCTCACCTTCCTGTTATTACATTGCAGTACCATTTTTTGTTTTTTCATGTTTGTGTACCCCTGCTCATAGAAGTGTTTTTAACTTTATTGTTGTTTAACTATTTTAGAATAACACATATGGAACTATGAAGAGATCAGGAAAAAATGTCAAAAACAAAATATTTTATATTTTAAAAAGCCTCATGGTGGAGCATCTTGTCATCAAGCTGCCAAATAACCAAAAACCTCAGTGCTCCACCTAAACTCTGAAAGAACACCAATGTTTAGGGTGGATTTTTTTTATTATTATTATTATGATTATTATTAATCATAATATTATAATAATCAGGGGAGAAAAGCTGATCCCTGGGCACTAACTTCACAATCTACTAAAATCTTAAATTCAATCAATATATTTCATTAATCCTGTCCAAACCTTTAACCACTAATATAAGCCACTCAGACTTCCTCAAACATATTGTCCTGATTTTATTTTCTCATATTTACATTTGCAAATTCTCTTGTGCCCCACAAATGCATCCTAAAACATCTCACTCACTCGTTACTCCTACCAAGTTGGAGGCCTGGAGCCTATCTCAGCCAATACTGGGCAAAGGCAGGGTCCACCCTGAATAGCTCACCAGACCATCACAGGGACAACACACACAACCATTCCCACTCACACCTAAGGGAAGTCTGGAACAGCCAATGCATTAGCTTCACATGCACGTCTTTGGACTGTGGGAGGAAAACGGAGTACCAGGAAGGATATATACTATACTATATATATACATATTGTACTGTGTATAATTTGTATGTGACGAATAAAATTTGAATTTGAATTTGGATGCCCCCCAAGCATGGGGAGAACATGCAAACTGCACACAGAAACACCCCGAGTCTGAGACTTGAACCCAGGATCTTCTTGCTCTAAGGCGGATATGCTAACATCTATGCCACTGTAGTGCCCTCCTGAAACATCCGTTAAAGTTAAAGCCACTATCATCTTCTCATGTGTGTCTCCTACAGTATATTGTGATAATAGCATACAGTACAACAGCAATAAATCCATGTAACTAACCTTAATCTCTCTTTTTCCACTCTTTTGAAGTTTATCATAATAATAATAATTAAAAAATCCTCAGCTTATGATGTTGCCGAGAAACCATAACTCTGTATACTGACCAGAATACCTAATTACACTGGAGGCTCCTTACAAAAAATGTGAACATCTTCTTAGAAAAAATTTCACCATATCTCAGCTGTACACTTTTTTATTAATTTATTCACAGAATATTGCCAGTTAATCCTACTAGACTCTCAGCCAACTATGGGCAAAGGTACACCCTGAACAGCTTGGTAGTCCATCACAGGACCAACACACATACCGATATACACTCACACCTAGAGCTAATTTGGAACAGCCAATGAGCCTAATGTTTTTGTCTTTGAACTGTCAGAACTGTCTGGAGTACCCAGAGGAAACATACTCCACACAGAGACACCCTCACCAGCCAATCAGATTCAGCACAGTTGTGTACAATTCCCAGTAACTACATTGGGCAAGGGGCGCTTCTGTGGAGTAGTGGTTATCACAGTGAAAAGATGCTGGGTTCGAGTCCCAGACTCAGTGAGGGAATTTCTGTATGGAGTTTGCATGTTCACCCTGTGCTTCCGTGGCTCTCCTCGGGGTACTCCAGTTTCCTCCCACAGTCCAAAGACATGCACATTAGTCTACCCGAAATTGCCCCTAGGTGTGAGTGTGAATGGATGCGCCTGCGTTGACCCTGAGATGGTCTGGCGAGCTGTTCGGGATGTACACCGCCTTTGACTATTATCAGTTGAGATAGCGTAGTACCCTAGTACTAGTACTAGCAAATGAATGAGTGAATCCGGCGAAGGAGTAAATGCTGCGCATGACGTCATTCCCAGCGCGTACTCTGATTGGTTGGATTGCATAGAGTTGTTTTGGGGAAAAGAAGACAGCCATCTTCGTGAGGTCTAAAGGTAAGTGATTATGTTTCTACAGACACAATTATGAGTATTTTATTACACTGCCAATTCTTAGACTTTGTTTGTAAGCAAAGGGAAATTAATGTAAGCAAAGTGTGCACACATGAATGAAACGCTGTGCACCGTAGCGAATGACAACATGGTTGTGGTTGAAACTCGGTAGCCTACTGAGGTACCACACAATACTGCATAGTGTATATTATGTATGATATCTTGCAAACAATGTACCAGTATGGCACATAGGTTTATTTAAAAAACAAAAAAGTACCTCACAGGGGCTTGTAAATGAGAAAACCCGGCTATTTCCGCTAGTTATTGCTAGCTAGCGACGTCGCTAATGTATAAATGCTATTTAGCATAATTAGCAAGAACGACACGAGTCAGTTACATTAATCCGCCTCTTAGCTAACATTCCTTGTAGGTTGGACTTTTTTTATTGCAATAAAACACCCCACACATAAATCTGCTACTAATATTGCAATTATTTCACGTTTATATTCCAGGCTGTAGTTAAAGTCACTTGTCCGCCATGTTTACTGAACGTTGGGAATCACCGCGTTGCACCATGGGATGCAGTAGCCAACAAGTGTACTATGTTGAGTCCTAGAAATATTTATCAGTGTCAGCTGTGGTCTCCTGCAAAACGTTTTATTTTTAATGTACTGTACACTCGTTTTCATCAAGATTTAAGTAGCAGCATCCAGGACGAAGCCTCTGTTTCAAAAATAGCATTTAGATCGAATTGGTCATTGTGGCATGGAAATGAGCAAATACATATTACCACTGTACACCACAAACGTTTAAAAAAAAACTGGTGGAGGAAAATATTACCCACTGGGTTGTAGAGCACCAACAATGCGAAAGGATTGCGCAACTACACATGCGTAGAGATAAACAAAAATATTCGCTGTTTAAGGCGACAGTTTCGTGACACACGCATGTCAGTGACTTTTAAAACTGATATTAAAAATACTTACATTTCCTGGAGAAAGTATTAGCGCTTGCAAAGCAGTAAATACATAAATCAATCAATAAATAAACACAAAGTTTAAAAAAGAGAGTTTGTATTTTCCTTGACATAAAATAAGTAAATAGGTGGATGATTGAATTAATATATTAAACTAATAGACATAAACACAAGGAAGAGCAAGGAATAACATTTCACTTGTAAGTATTATATTTACAGATTAATTGTAATCTTTATTGTTCATTCTTTTTTCCAGGTTATAAAAATCCTATCAAGCACAGTGAAAAGTATTGTACCACCAATGGTCACTTACCAAAGCCATACATAACATACATTGGGTTACATCGCGTCCTTCCTTATGATAGGAGGCGCAAGACAAATTCAGGGGCTCTTACATAAAGATAATGAAATAAAACCCAAAATCTGAAGATTAAAGTTACATCGGAGTGAAAGAAATTGATTCACAGCCTTGAATCTAATTAAATAAAATACAGCAGCGGTGTGTCTTATTTGACGTTGACCTGTCACGGTTTTAATTGAGTTACAGCATTACGAGTGGTGTCTGAAAGCGTTTTAGCACTTTTCTTTTTTTTTCTTTTTCTTTCTTAAAACCTGACCGGGCACAACACTGCAACCAGACTGCCATTCTGCTTGCTATGATGCTGGACAGGACCGGTTTTAGCACTTTTCAATTGGGGCCACTATATAGTCATCTACATGTAATTCTCTAGATAGGGAATAGGGCGAGTGAATGAGAGAGAGATTATGGATAGATAAAAACAGTGTGGATTGAAGGATGAAGATGAAAGGATTCCCCAAAACTTTTTTTTTTTATGTCGTCTGGGGACTTTAAAATGAATATAAAACGAATACTAGGTATTTGGACGTTCTAGGTATAATTCTTTTGATTATGAGTATTTGGATGTACCAACGGTGTGTTTTCTTTAGATGCCCAGACATTGCTCTGCGACTGCCTGCAAGTCACGTGACAACAAAGAGGCTCGTTTAGCTGGAATCACCTTTCACAGGTGAGCGAGAAGCATTAAATTACTCATATATCATTTCTGAATCAATTTAATGCTGGTGCTTCTAAGGAAAAATCCGTCCTGAAGATGTACATTTTTATCTTCATTCGCTCGTTTACTTACTGAATTTATTTACTAGGGTTGCAGTAAGGCTTGTCACAAAGCAGGTTTACATTGTAAAACAAATTTGGTGAAGATAAAATCTTGTAGTAGAAACTTCACTATAGTTTAACATGAAGTCTAGTTGGTTATCTTATAACTGTAATGGTAATTATAGTCCTAAATCATTTCAGTAAACGTTTATATCACCAGCAGTAAAACATTATCTTCATAGTTTCTGAGTGTAGATTTATGTCCGTATGGATAATCATCAGCAGGAGCGAGGGGCTTTTAAGATAAGAACTCTAGCCGGCAGTAGCACATCAGGACGAATCACAGGATTCAGAGAGAAGAAGGATCAAGTTTACTGGTATCTCAGAAGTAGCATGTGTAGCTCAACAAATGCACGGGGGGGGTTGTTAGGTATGCTCATAACAGTGTAATGGTTAGTGAAGAGAGTATCAGTGGAGGAGTTTTCTCTTGTAAACGGCGAATATTGGATTCATAATGCTCGGGGTCTAAAAATAATGACTTTATGCTCACAAAATTTGGTTTCCCTTTCATGAGTTCCTGATTGATTTGTTCCAGGTTGCCCAAGAAGGGAAACCCTCGCCGTACAGCCTGGATTGTCAACGCTCGGCGGAAGGGTCCCGGAGGAAAGGGGCTCTGGGAGCCTCAAAGCGACTACATCTATTTTTGCTCCAAACATTTCACCCCTGAGAGCTTCGAACTCTCCGGAATCAAGTGTGTGTCCCAGCAGGCATCTCACCATCACAGAGCCTCGTAGCGGTCGTATTTACGCATGTTTATCTAGCAGAAGTTTCTTAAAACCGAACGTTTATTTTCGGATTAGTATGATCAGTGTGTGTGACAGAGAGAAGAAAGAAAGAACGAGAGAGTGAATGATTTCAGTCTGTGATAAATCTCCGTCCAGCAGTCAGGAGGATGAGACCGCACTACACAGTTCCGTAAAGTTAATGCCAGCATTAATATTTTCAGACATGCATGTTGTTGGCGCTAGTCAGTCGGGTCAGTTTGAACAATTAGCGATGTGTCGTAGCGTCACTGAAGGCTTTAGGTTCCTTTAAAAAAAACACACATCTAAGGTTCCTGAACTTGTGCTGAACTTATGAAGCCCGAATTCTTGGCATGAAGGTGTTGGTATTCTTTTTTTTTTTCTGTAGTGGATATCGGAGACTGAAAGATGATGCCGTGCCCATGCTGGTGGAAATGCCTTCTGGGCAAAAAGGTAAATCCTCTAGAGGAAGAGGCAAAACACGGAGTGAAGACAGACAGTTGAGGTAAGTCTCACCACCAGTGCACACACACACACACACGTCCAGACACAAACCGGTTCGAGGGGAGTCTGTGTGAGATCCAGAGAAGGAGCCATGGAACTGAATTGTGTGTGTGGGAGTGTGTGGAGTGTGTGGGTGTGTGGGTGGCTTGTGTATTAGCATAGTAATTGTGAGTCCAAAGGCAATAGAATTACTAGTAAAATTAATCACTTAAAAAAAAGGCGTGGCCTCTGTGTCAGACTGATGAAGGAGGCGTGGCCTCTGTGTCTGTCACCGTCAGTCAAAGAGGCATGTCCTGCCACAGCCAACAACAAAAAGTTTTTCTTTCCGCATCAGCATGATCACCTGTAGAGAAGGACAGGACACACACACACACGCACGCACGCACGCACGCTGGTGGTTGTTTTTGCTGGTGGTATATGTGACTGTGTGTAAGAAAAATGAAACCCTGTTTGTTTAATATGAATTCCTCTCCAGCCCTCCGACCAAACCTGAAAAAGATTGTTCAGACAGAAAGGAGACGACGGTTGCGGTGGCTGTGGTGCACGTTGTGGGAGAAGATAAAGCCGAAACCGTCACGAGGATCCAAAGAGAAGATCGAAATGAGAACCCGCCATTATCGTTACCCTCACAAGAACCTGCGCCTGACCGACCTACGGACGTCCCCTCAACTCCACCGTCTCCGTCCCGCTACATGAGGCGCCTACCTCCACCACCTGGCTTTTACCTCGCCAAGGAGCACAGCTACGCCCTGCTCTGCCCGCTGGAGTGGCGGAAACGCTACGAAAAGATCACGGACAGTTTGGAAAAGTCACTGCGCTTGCTCAGAGCTGCCCGGCGCCGGGAGAACCGTCTCCGGCTCGCGCTGCTGCGCCTCCAAGAGAGCAGGCTCAAGCAGACTTTGTCTCAAGTTCAAGATCGAAGGAAGGAGAGTCACAAGATCCAGGGCGGGTCGGGTCAGGGCCGTGAGAGCGGGAAGCCGGCCAGGTCAGGACAAGACCGGGTTCTTGAAGGGATGGACGAGAACGAGATGGAGGGTCCAGGTGAAGAAATGGAGCTTCTTACAGAGGAAAGTTGGAGGAAGGGACGTGCTGGCAAGCTGAGGGACGGCGTGGATGACGAGGAAGGGTGCTGTTTTTACTGTGGGCGAGGAAGAGAGGACGAGGCGGCGAAAGAAGGAGATCACGTGACGTCCCACGGAAACACGCCGCTCCAAGGTGGAAGAGGACGAGGGAGAGGAAGGAACGTGTCCAACGCGTTACGAGAGACAGTGCGGAGCGCGGCTGAATCAAAGGTCCAATCGAAACCTCCCGCGCTTCAAAACATCGATCCTGAGCAGCTCACCCTTCTCCACCCTCAGCCAGAAATGCTGCTGCACATGCATGCCCTACCCGGCCCTTCTCAATCTTCAGCATCGTTCCAGGACGTCACTTCTTCTTCGCCCCAGCTACAGCACCTCCACCTCCTGCAACCCGATCTCAGCCTCCTCCATCCGGACACGTCTGCCGCGGACATCGGCGCGACCCAGAACGATGACGGGGGAGGTGGGATGTGCCATGTGTTTTGGGTCCCTGTGTCTTCTGAGACTAAAGAGAAGAACCGGATTGGTGTAGAAAGCGCGATTCCGAAATCCCGGTCCGTACTGGTGGCGGAGGAAACCTTCCAGCACGCCGCAGGCGAAGAAGGAGCCGGGCTAAATGTTCAGAGTGATGACCCGCCATTGAGACATCCCAGACAGAGGGTTCATCCAAACGACCAGCAGACTAATATCCGAGCCTCGTTTGTGGGTGGAGACGTCACACAGAAACTGAAGGAACATCTGGAAGGGTTTCAGCTGCAGCTGAGCAGCGAATTTATTCAGTAGTTCTGATAATTGTTGTTTTTAATATGTCTGACCGTATCAGCTGATCACCTTACGCTGCTTCCTGTACTATAACTTGCTCAGCTCTGTCTGCGTGTTATGGATCGCGTATTTCACCACAGATTAGGGACCCCTGAACACCTCCTCGTTGCAATTATCCAATCAACAGAGCCCACGTGTTCTTTTGCAGTGAGCGGCAGGAAACGTGTTGCTGAGGAAGGTGGTCGAGGTTGCACAACTAAAGTGGATCAAGTTGACCAGAAACTTTAGTTCCAATAAACGCTCGGTACAAGCTTGAAGATGATCAGCTACAACAGCAGGAGATAACATCGATCTTCACTCCGATCAGTCAAAAAAACAATATCAGGAGGCTACAGGAGGCACCGGTCGCGCAGACAGGAGCTGAAAGAACGACAAAAACAAGCAGCATATTATATTTACGCCTCCAGCTTCATTCAACACGAGCAGTTTATAGGTGGTTCCTAATATAGTGGACAGCAAGTGTACATTCTTTTTATTGTGTATTTTTAGTTAATGCGGCATATATGTTTTTTTTTTTTTATAAAATAACTGTAAAGGTGGTGTCATGTGTTGAATGTTCTGACCGAGACAGTTATCATAGCAATAATATTAATAAACAAGAAGAAAGTAATAATTGTAATAAGTATCTAGTGGCCTCTAGTGGTGAGCTTCCAGATTGCAATCAAATGAAAATTCCTTCCTGACTCCTCCCCTTAGAAGCGTGTATGGATTGGTTCTGTGTGTGTGTTCTCCCCGTATGGGTTCCTCCGTGTTCTCCGGTTTCCTCTCACAGTCCAAAGGCATGCACATTAGGCCCACTGGCTGTTCCAAATTGCCCCTTGATGTGAGTGTGAGAGGGAATGGTTGCATGTGGGTTGTTCAGGGTGTACCCTGCCTTTGCTCAGTGTCGGCTGAGATAGGCTTCAGCGTCTCTGCAGTCCTAATAGTAGGATTAAGTGGTTCAGCAAAAAATTTGTGAGTAATGAGATCAACATATATAAACACTTCCAACATCACTCACTTACACAGGGGCTTGTACAGAAAGCTGATTCCTTTTATTATTTTTAGAAAGGAGTCTCCGGTGTCACCATTACAAACACTCCACCTCTGTCTGTAGGACAGCCATCCACCCATCCATACAACTGGCTAATCTATCCATCTGTACAGCTGTCCATCCATCCATCCATCCGTCTAACCCTCCACCCAACCAACCATCCGTCCAATCATCAATCCGTCCATCCATCCATCCATCCATCCATCTTAGACATGACTCTTCAGTGCTTTGTACCAGTCAGAAGTAAAGCTGTAACTTGGATCTCACTTTATTTACTTTTCACAAACTCTCCACAGAAATGCATTAAATAACTAAATAAAAAGCAGACGATATCTTTATTTCCTTTAATTGAATTAGAAATGAACACATTACAGGGTTATAAAAAAGTTCCTGCACATGTGCAAGGTCTAATACTTACATACATAAAACAAAATATCAGCAAAAGCTTAAATAAGCAAACAAATTACAATTTTATAAATATATTTCAAAACAAACAAACAAACAAAAAAACCCAGACATGTACTGCTTGTTTCTTATTTTTTCCTCAATTTTTTGCTAATTTCTCCGTTATTAAGAAACATCCTGCATGTTTGCTAATCAAATTCTAAGGCTGAACTGCTTGGTTGGTGTTTGAACATCTCAGGGTTCAAACAGGAATATTCGACTTCCTGCAAGGAAATGAAACATGACAGGTGACCATCAGTGGGTGTAAAAGTATGACGTGAGGGTGGTGAATGTACGGGGTTTGATACTGTACCGATATTGCAGATGTCTCTACATTCGTCCTGAGTGTGTCCTGTTTTCCTGTGGAGACGGCATTAAATTTACACTTTCGACACAGTCACGAAATCAAAACAGTGATGTAAATATTTCAGACATCAGTGTGTTATTATCACCCCAAGGCTGGTGTCCACGCCGAGCATGGAGGCCTGTACGTTGCCTGGAAACATGATCAGAAAAACAGTTCATTAATCACTAGGTTTGATTCTTTACACCATTTAAAATCTGTCAGGAGTTAATGATATCAGAATATATATATATATATATTTATTTTATCTGAGATGAATGAGTTAAGTTAATATTTCACTTATTGAGTTAATCAGAGACAAACCTTTCAGCTTGAAACGTTGTTCGCTTCTCTGAGTGAAGATGGGAAAAAGAGCAGATTGATGAAATAAGATGTCACAAATAAGATGTTACATATTCAGATGTAAACTAGCACAGTGTTATTTAAAGGGGGGTTATAAAGTGCAAGGCACCTCCACCAGGATCAAATGGATTGAGTAATGCACATAAGACTTGCCATTATTATAATGAAATGTCTCCCCCTAGTGGGCATCCAAGGAACCTTCGGCCCATTTAAAAAAATATTATTATTATTATTATTATTATATATATATTTTTTATTACTTTACATGATCCCATATATGGATCACCTCCAAAATCTAATGGTGTGTTACTGGTACTATACCCTACTTTAGAAAAAAAAATCCAAACCAGTGCATAACCTTTTAAGTTATCTTGCACACAAACAAACAGACAGCTAATTAATATAGTCAGTGTTAGCTCAGCTTCAGTCAAAAACTTGATGCTTGCAACAGTTTCAGGACTACATTAAGGTTGTCATCGTTAATGTATATTTACTAATTAACCAACCACATTATTGAGTCTTATAGTGCAGCTGCTCCTTTAAATCAGATGTCACACTTCCATCCAAATTGGTTCGAATCATTAGAGTACATCATGTATGATTTTATTCACCTTTATGTAAACACATAACCACTGTGAATGCTACCGCGATGGTGAAGACGGCGACACCGCAGCCTCCGTAGAGCAGCCATGTACATGTGGAGTCTGAATGACCTGCTAATGACATGAACGACTTAATAGCATGTTATTTATTCTCTTCTATAGTGTTTAAAATCTAAAGCATACGAAAAAGAAAAGCCGTAGAGCAAGGATGCCCCCAAAAATACCAAAAGTAAATGTTTCTACTGTTAGGAAAAATCTACCAGGCAGTAAACAGGTACAGAGTGCAGGTTTATAAAGAAA
The DNA here is from genome assembly GCA_039654305.1 of Porochilus rendahli. NCBI lineage: Eukaryota > Metazoa > Chordata > Actinopteri > Siluriformes > Plotosidae > Porochilus > Porochilus rendahli. The sequence goes on from JBCNYG010000020.1 coordinate 38,658,877, forward strand.
TGAGCTGTAAGTGGTACCGAGCACACGACTCTTCTGGAGGGTTTTGACTGCTGTGCCCAGCAAGCTTCATGTTTCACACATTTCACTCTGGGCTGGAAGACTGATGTTTGGGAATCTGAGTAGTTTTTTGTTCTGATTTTACAAATGTAGGGTCATGGGAAAGCTGGAGCCGATCGCAGCTGACCTAGTATACTATTCACAACACAGCTCGAAATGATCAGCGCGAATCCACCAGGTTCACTCGAGATCATCGTGATTCGATCCCACACTCATCATGATACTCTCAAATCGTGGAGATCGTGGACATCGTGCAGGAATTAAGTTTAACACAGTACTTGATTATCATCCATGTGTCCGAACCACAACACAGGGTCACAGAGAGGCCAAACCCCACCTCAGACGACTCTGTGTGAAGGCAGGGACCCCCTGAACAGCTCATCAGTCCAACCCAGAGCCAACACACACACACAACTATTCACACTCACTCTCACACCTCTGGACAGTTTGGAACAGCCAGTTAGTCTAATGTGCATGCATTTGGACTGATGGAGGAAACCAGAGTCCGTGGAGGAAACCCACACAAGCACAGGGAGACCATGCAAACTCTTGAATTATTATGCTCGCTGTAATACTTTACTCCGCACTCAGTTATGATCAGGGTTATGACTAAATCCAGGAAATCTTTGCTTACTTTGTCGATGCAAAGTCTGGGACTTGCTCTCATTTCCGTAGTTCACGATGCACTCGACAGTCTGAGCCGCTGCCCTCCACTCCTCTGCGGGGATGGTGATTTGAGCTCGAGTGTATTCTGAGGATGAATCGCCGTGTCTCGTCCAGCCCGATTCTGTCCATCCTGCACGTTCGTCTCCATCGATTAACCACGAAACGTTGATCTGAGAGGGAACGGCGTCCATCACCACACACTGCAGGACAACAGAGGGAGTGTCCACCTCCACCGGTGTGTACAGTACGATAGATGGCTTTAACGGGCCCTTATCTACAACACACACACACATAAAGCTTATTAGCTGAACAACTTTTCATTAATGCACTTGTTGCTATGGTAACAGTCACAATAATTGTACAGTGAATAATCATTCATTCATTTTCCGAACCGCTTATTCCTGATTAGGGTCGCGGGGAGGCTGGCGCCCATCTCAGCCGACTCTG
>JBCNYG010000020.1:38705102-38731411 GCA_039654305.1 Porochilus rendahli
GTGTGTGTGTGTGTGTGTGTGTGTGTGTGTGTGTGTGTGTGTGTGTGTGTGTGTGTGTGTGTGTGTGTTGGACCTGCGATGGTCTGGCCGGCTGTTCAGGGTGTACCCCACCTTTGCCTGTCACCTAATCCCAACGATGTTACTGTTCGGTTTCTGATGAAAGCTGCGACGTGATTTTAACTCAAACTCACATTCTAAGAAATCATTTAAAAATGTGAAGAATGTACTAATCTATATTTATTAAATTTTCTTTTAACCTGGAAATGAAAGCGTTTAAAAGTTGTGAAGCTGACATGGAGCAGATGGGAATAGACTCTCGCATGGACTTCTAGAAATCTTATTGGTTGAGCAGTTTTCCGAGGTCACAGCACGGTTGGAATTCATGAACCAAGTTCATTCCTGTTAGGATTCATTAACTTAAGTTATATCAATATAAACAGCCATTTTATTATTTTTAAAACCGTTAATGATGTTTAGGCTCTTCAGGCCGTGATGACTCCGCCCCTTTAATGCTGTATTTTCGTGTTCGGCGGCGCAGTTACGGTAGCTCAGCGAGGAGGAAGAAGACGGTCATGTCCTCAGCGGCACCCTGACATGCACTTTCTCCTGTGAATATTTTATTTCTCGACACGTGGCACATGGTTCGAGTGAATGTTTTCCTGTCGAATGTTGATTACTCAAGGGTACGCTTCTTTAAAAAGACACTTAAAAAAAAAATTAGCCATCGAGTCTCTTCAGAACTCGGGAGTGGGGACGAGAACGAAATCGGATCTCTGATCACGGCAGTATTTTCATTATTAATATTTTTATTGAGCTGATACTAAACATGTAACTTGTAGACAAAGTGCTTTATTTTTCTATGTAAAGTGACTGCAGGTACCAGCGCTGGATTTTTATTTTGCAGTATTGATTTTACGAAATGTCTGTCTGCCTGCGTGTCTGTCTGTCAGTCTGCGTGTCTGCCTGCCTGTCTGTCTGTCTGCCAGCCTGTCTGCCTGTCTGTCTGCGTGTCTCTGTACAGTACTATATCAGTAATATTGTCACACAGATGACACACAGCAGATTTTAATTCTTTTTATTTGCTTTTTTCCGGCTCTGTGTTAAATAGCTGATAAATATCACGCTGCTGTTAGCACTTTGGTAGCATAGCGATAAGTAAAGATCATCCACGGTTTTGTGTTTGTGGAGAGTTTGATTAATGAAATGTGGACTTAAGTTAACCTGCACCTTTTTTATATGTGTACTTGAGCTGTAAATGGATCCGTACAGGAACAGATACTGGGCTGCGATCACTCTCCTACGTACGAGAATATCAGTGTGTCTAAAATAAGCGGACAGTGTTTGATGTCCCATTATTTTTCTCCTAAAGGTTGACATTTATTCTTATACACCATCTCCTGTGATCACAGCTACAGTGACGTGTTTAGGCATATGTGATGATGATGATGATGATGATGATGATGACGATGATGATGCCTTCAGATGTGTCCACTATACGGGACTTTAGTGGACAAGCTGCCCTTCTGAACGAGACAGACTTTACTTTCTGAAGCACCAGCACTGCCCTGACACACCGTCTCCCTGTGCGGCGTGGAGAGTGAATGTCCACGGTGACGGTGGGATTTTTTTTTTTTTTTTTTTGGAGATATTTTTTAATGATTTTGTAACTGAGTATCGGCACATGCTTCGTTCTGTTCATCTGAATTTCAACAATTTAGTTCAGTGGATCCGAACACGAGGACTGGGATTTGCCAAAACTTTCTGGTTATTTGAATCAGCACACACACACACACACACACAGACACACAGAATCTTGGTACATTCTGTTGGATGATTTTGTTTGGGTGTGGGAGGGAGGGTAGGCAGGGAAAAATCAACACCACTGTTTAAAAGATTACTGATTATATTTTTATAAAAATGTCTTATGTAAAAATGCATTTTAAATAAAGGCTTCAAAATGAAAGGTGTACAACTTCTTTCTAGAAAAGTAATCAGTGCATCTTGCTGTAAGTGACAGATTTATAAAACACACATTTAATGCAGCCAAAGTTCATGTTGAAGTGAAATCCACTGTGCTTCATAGTCTTTTTATTGATAATGGACCTTTTCTGCAACTGACACATACAGCAGCCATGCCTCCTTCCTGGGACGGATTTATACACAGGCCACACCTTCCTGGGATTATTCATACACAGGCCACACCTTCCTGGGACGGATTCATACACAGGCCACTCCTTCCTGGGACTGATTCATACACAGGCCACACCTTCCTGGGACTGATTCATACACAGGCCACACCTTCCTGGGACGGATTCATACACAGGCCACACCTTCCTTGGACTTAGAAAGACTGGGTGCATTCCCGAACCATTATTTACCGTTTTCTTGCCCCTACATCCTCACTTCAGTGCAGAAGTTTCTCTGGTCAGCCATCTTTGCCAGCCTCCCAGATCTCTTATATGTGCATCGAAGAGTGAGGAGTGAAGATATACGAGAGCAGCCCCTCCGGAAGAGCTGCACACTAGTGTGTCGGTAGCTAGGCCCTTAAACGACGGACACTTTTTACACACCAGGTCCAGCTGTTCCGCTGTAATCAGATGTAGGTGTCACTCTGCATGATACTTTGGAGGAAACTAAACGCCTACTCCTTTGAAGGCCACGCCTCCTTTTCTGAAACTGACACAAAAAAAGATGTTCTTTCTCTTTTTATGACTTTGAAATTGATGCCTCTTTTTATGGAGCTGACAAAATACCACGCCTCCTTTTTGGGGACTAACACACAAAGACCACTCCTTTTCTGAGAGTGACACGAAAAGCCACGCCCCCTTGTCTGAACTTGCCAGACAGGCCACACCTCCTTCCCTGCCATCTCTAAAGACTGCGAAGTAAACATATTTGATGTCTCAGTAATGCTATACTAAATGTTTCTCAACTAGAATATAATCTTTAACCCCCTAATTAAGACTGTATCGACCTTTTATAGCCACTAGGTGGCAATATGAGCCTCTTTATCCAGCTGAGTACCCGGAGTCCTGCCTGAAGTACAGTGTTCTTCCCTTCTATATTATACAGTAGTGTATCAAGATTTTTTTATGAAGTTTTTCCTTCCTGTGTGGTTGTACATGTGTGTGACATCTGCTGCTGTTAAACAGGGGACAGGATCCAGTGTGCTTGTTTCTCTACCTCTCTCTCCCCTCTCTGTCTCTCTCTCCCTCCTCCATCATCCAGCTCCAGCTTTCTGCAGGTAGGCTGCTAAATTTAGTCATCACGTCATCCTAGAAAACTGAGTTTTCCTTCTTTTAACACATTTGTGTCATTTTGCACATTTTTAAAAACACTATGCATGATAGCAGACTTCTGGTGTGGAAATTGTTTGTGCCAAAGCTCGTGCATTATTACTATTATTGCTATTATTATTATTTAGATGGCTGGGGATGCTCATATTTTTCCACATCAGGTGATAATGGGGTAGAAAACCTTCCCATGTATTTATGGATGTAATTATGCATGCACTCATTTAAGGTTGTTTCATTTATTAATCTTTATTTTCTGATTGTCGGGTTTGTTTTCCTGCTTGTCTGTGATCGAGACCCCGTGCGTAGCATATCTGTAGTGTAACTGCTCCTCCTAAATCCTGCAGTGCTCAGTGCTGCTGTTAGTAAAAGCCCTGAGTCATGGCAGGTATCCGAGTGCCGCAGTGTCTCTCTCAGCATCCTCCCTCCACCTCCCCCTCTTCAGCCTCCTCTTCATCCTCAATGCGGGCATGGACAGGACGCCATCACAGCTCTGAGCTCTGGGTCAGAAACATCAGGGATCTTCTTACTCAACCCCATCCGAGATAAAGCACAGATCACGAGGCACACGTGGAGCTCAGGACGTCCCGCACATGATGTCATCAGTTATAACATCTGCATTCTCCATTCAGAGATTCTGTTCTGTTATGATGGGCAAGTGTATAATATCCAGCTAAAAAAATTATATATATATATATATATATATAATATGAATGGAGTTCAGAGTACCACTGAGTGGGTGTGTCCTTGCAGCCCTCCATGCAAATGATTGGGTCTGCGAGTGGGCGTGGCCTTGAGCCTGTATAAGGCAATCTCTAAGTGGAAATGACTGAAACCATAAATGGAAATGAGATCAGCTTGGGTTTGGGCCTTTTCCTGATTCATTTAATGAACCACTTCATTCTAGTAGAGTCCCAGGGAGGCTGAAGTCTATCTCTACCCACCCTGGACTAAGGCGATGTAGACCCTGAACAGCTCGCCAATTTATCTCAAGGCCAAGACACACACAACCATTCACACACACACACTCACACCTAGGGGCAATTTGGAACAGCCATTTAGCTAACGTGCATGTTTTTGGACTGTGGGGGGAAACTGGAGTACCCGGAGGAAATATAGAAAAATACAAATTTCCGTACATCCTACCGAACCAGGGACATGGACCGGTTATAACCGGTAACCTGGCCAATTGCTTGGTCCTTAATGGCTCATATCTCCAAACTGCTTACTCACTTGGTCAGTTTGCCAAACCGGTTAATTCGATAACAGTCGTGGGGAGGATGGAGCCCATCTCAGCCAACTCTGGGCAAACATAGGGTACACCCTCAACAACTTGCCTCCTCCACCACCACTACTCACCCCTGCAGGTACTTTATGTGCTACTCTAATATTCTTTGCAGAATAATCACTCAGCATGGGGATTGACAATCAAGCCCCGACTCAGCCTGTCGTCAATCTGACCCCCAGACAGGTCAAGACTTTCCAGAAGGTGGAACCAAAAGCTTTAGGGGTGAGTGTTTAGTCCTGCAATAATATTATAATGCCAAATTATTGATTGGGTTATGATAAGCGGTGGTATTAGTATTAACTACTTTAAGAATCTCATGCATGGTTGAGTCGTACTTCTTTACCTTTAATATTATAAACACCCTTGTTCATGGCTCGGATATTTGAGAACTGGATGATGGGTCTGGATTGTAAAAGTTCTTTTCTACATTTCAGTCAATCCAGATCATCATCGGCGTTTTGTGTCTGTGCCTGAGTATTTCCGTGCTTCAGATCTACTACGAGGTTCACTTCACCCCTGACCTCATCGTCGTGGTCGTGGTTGTCGTGCAGGTGAATCACAGCACTAACGTCAACAGCTGGTACACATCTGAACCGAAGTAATAGCATTAAAGTTAATGATCGGTTTGGTGTTCAGGTTTTTGTCCAGAACACGGCAGCGATGTTCCGATGTTCTGGGATTAAATCATGCTTAACAAGAATAAAGACACGGAGACGCCAAATCCATTGTTAGAAATGGAGATTGAAGACCAAAATTGGGGAAATTGGAAGAATAAAGACTCAGTGATGAGCTCTGATTACACGTAGCATTACAGCTGGTGTTTTTATCTGTACTCACACACACACACACACACACACACACACACACACACACACAATCTGTTATATCTGTTAAAATGCTCTTGGACACTGACAGCAATTAATAACTTATGAGACTTGAATAAGCTCGGAGGAAAATCCACCATCTGTAGCCGCTGTAATCCTGTAAAAATGCTGACCAGTCACTGCCTCGGTCTGCAGGGAAATATCCAATCAAATGCTCCGGTGTCTCCCTGCCTGTTTGTGACCTACTGTGCACGAACCTGCAGTCGGAGCACCTGTGGTGGGGAGGAATCGTTACTCCTGCAAGATTTTTGTATAGTACGGAATATTCACATAGATTTAATCAATCGCATATATTTTTTTGCATGTTTCTACAATAAATTTCTAAAACTTTGTTTCTTTAGATTCTTGCCTCCGGTTCAATCCTGATCCATGCTGGGAGGTTTCCTTCTCTTTTTTGGGTGAGTAAGTGTGAAAATAGAAATAAAGATTTTTGAATGTATACTGGTACCTTGTTAAACCCTTCCCCTCTGTGTGTGTGTGTGTGTGTGTGTGCGTGTGTGTGTGTGTGTGTGCGTGTGTGTGTGTTCGGACAGGTAAAAGCAACGCTGGCTGTACACCTTGTGAGTGCTGCGTTCACCACGGCCGCTCTGGGCCTCCTGTCTCGCCACCTTCCCTACAGACAGGACTCATATCACTGCGAGCACTGCAGAAGATTGGAGATCTATGCTGTGGTAACACACACAAACAAACACACACACACACACACATACACACACACACACACACACACACACACACACACACACACATGCACACAAAACCACATCTCATCTAGGGGCAGTTTGAAACAGCCACATAGCCTAATTTGCATGTCTTTGGACTGTGGGAGGAAACCAGAGTACCTGGAGGAAACCCACACAAGCACGGGGAGAACACGCAAACTCCATAAAAAAACGCTTACAACCTTCTTGCTGTGATGTGGACATGTTAACCACTGTACCACCATGCCAACACACACACACACACACACACACACACACACACACACGCTCGCCTCTCTCTCTCTCACACACACACATACACACTAGCAAGCACGGGAAGCATTTTTAACTGCATGATAGTTTCTATACCGTAGTAGCAATATGTATTGACATCACCAAGGCATCTGCATGCGGTTGTTTTATTTTGAATAATAGTCCGAAAGCACACAGGACATGTTTCTGTTGGATATCAGATTTATGAGCATCCTGTTTATCTCACGCAGCCACAATTTCAATCTACAGTTTGCTGCATCCATTATAATTCCAGTATAAATGTATTAAAGCAGTACTCAGTCTGTAATTTTTCATTCAATTATTAAAAATTGAAATTACTATAGAAAGTGAGCTCTGTTACAGTTTTTCATTTAAAAAAAAAACCTGCATATATTTCAGCGGACTGTACCAAAGTGCAAAGTGAACTCAGCAGTTAGACATGCACCGAGCTGACACGTTCGGTCGGAGGGGGAGTGTTTACACTATTAGTACAGACTAAGCGGGAACAGCACAATCTGATTGGTTCACTACTTGGTTGTTTTTTGTTTCTTTCTTTCTTTTTTTTTTTTTAAAGATCTGTTTTTTGGGGGTTTTTTTGAAGATCGAAAACTTTATTGTGAGTTTTTGAGTTACTTTAAAAACATATTGGAATACACAATATGACCAAAAGTATGTGGACACCTGCCCTTCTAATCTCATGTTCTCATGTTTTTTCCGCTGAGTAGCAAAGAGTCCGAATTCAATCTCTGAGTTTAACCCTTTATGCCCTGGTATTAAAACATGCACATTGTTCTTACTGTTCTTCATGCATATCTCAGGATCTTTGTCCATCTTATCCTTTGTGGATAATTTATTTATTTAAAGGTAAAGGTAAGGTAAAGTCTGTTGGGTTTTTACACCCGAGCGTACTGACTCATCAGGGCTAGAGCTTATCCACAAGTTCTGTAGCGAGAAGCGACTATGACTTCAACTCGTCCTGGAGGGGATGCTAGTCCATCTCACGTTACCTTTTTTTTTACTGGTACCCATTAATCCTGCTGTATGGATAGAGCACAAGGGCCTTAACATGGTGGGGGTCTAACCGAGATTCGAACCCATGACCTCTCGAACATGAGCCCAACTCCCTAAACACTAAACTACACGTTCCAGATTTTTTAAAACGATTTCTAACACTGGAACTGTTTACCTATTGATATATATTATTTCATTGTTTAAAAGAGGTCTGCACTCTCTGAGTGCTCTTCTAGTTCTGTGTGTTTCTTTGCAGGATTGTGCCAAAGGTATGTGTGGCTTTTCATGAAATTTCTACATGAGGCAGAGCTTTAGACAAGAGAGACTATTAGATTTTAGCAGTGTGAGATATTGCAGTATTACAGCAGGCCCAGCAGGAGGTGCTGTTTACCTTGGTGGGTTGTTTTTTTTTGTTTTGTTTTGTTTTGTTTTGTTTTGTTTTGTTTTGTTTTGTTCTGTTCTGTTTTGTTTTGTTTTGTTTTGTTTTGTTTTGTTTTGTTTTGTTTTGTTTTGTTTTGTTTTGTTTTGTTTTTGCTTGGCAAAGGTTTGCATGCCTCATGTGCTCTTGATTATTTTTTTAAAATATAGTGCTGAATTGAAATCTATTATTTGGCAACTTGGTCATTTGGCAACTAACCATTGTTGTGCATATAACTGTTTTGTGTTTGGTCATTCTGCATTCTCAGTCTTGCACAACATTTCACATTTGCATTTGTAAATGATAAGTCACTAATGTGAACAGAGGTGTACAAATGACCTGCATGTGACACTCTGGGCACTCTGGGCGTGACTCAATGTAAGATTTTCTGTTCCTGTAGCTGTTAGTGAGAAACGAGTGAACAGACAACACAAGCTTTCATCACAAAAGCAATCTGATTTGACCGCTAACACATGAGCTGCTAATCTACATACATGCAAAAAATTATATATACATATATATATATATATATATGTGTGTGTGTGTGTGTGTGTGTGTGTGTGTGTTTTTGTGTGTGTGTGTGTGTGTGTGTGTGTAAAATCTCACGTGCCCTCAAATCCAGATTTATGTCTAGTACTTATGTATAATTAAATGAGTTAAATTAAATCTGTATCACATTTAAGCCCAGAAAATTAAATAATTGAGAAGGTTAATTGTTTGCACTTGGTACAGATTTTTTGAGAGATTGGTTTGATAATCAAATCATTAAAATAATATATAAAAACTGTAACAGTTTTTTTTTGAATACTCAGTTTTTAGACGCAGCTACAGTTTAAATAAAATGTTTTTGATATTTTGCTAAATTGAACCCAGGTTTTCTCTTGTGTGTGCTTTCCCAAAGCAACAATCTTGTTTCAAGAAATGCACGTATAAGGTCGAAAGAACCTGTAAAGTAAGTAACACTCGCTCTTGTGCTTGAGGTTCTGTAATGCATGGAGATGCTTCAGTAGCAACGTTGAGCAAATGTGCCATTAATTCACACAATTCAATAATTTAACCTACGTTTCTAGGCACCGTTTGTTGTTGAGTTGCTTCCCTGTGCCTTTGGCACCTCCGTGTATGGTGCTTGTTTTTGCTTCACCAATCTCTTCATTGGAATTATAATTTGCTATTCATTTTGCACTTTGGACAGTGTTTTGAACTGTATTGCACTTTTTTGACAAAAACAAATACTAAAACTAAATACCAAAGAAATCCAGAAGTGCCAGTGAAACTTTTTTGTTTGTACTTGTGATATGGTAGATGGTTTTTAAAGTAGGTTTGTTGTGGATTATATATGTTCTGACTCGATACTAACACCTGCTTTTTGCTCTGTTGTTTCTGATTGTGGGCGGAGTTTAGCTTCTGCTGGATGGCTTGTTGGCTACATTGGTGCTGTTCCTGGTGGTGGAGCTGGTCGTCTGCATCGTCACCATTCTCTTCGGACTCAGCGTTCTGGCTAAAGGAGGCCTGCATGTTAGTACGGTTCAGTACAAAGCACATCCTAAACAACAACAACAATTACATGAATAGTCCTTGGCTACACTGTCCACACTATCAATACTTCTCCACCTCCTCCTCCTAAGACTGCTAATAATAATACTGCTGCTATTACTACTGTTACTACTATTACTTAGAATAATTCTTCTGCTACCACCACCACTACCACGACTACTACTAATGATAATATTAATAATAATACTGCTACAATTACTACTTTTTGTTTAATGATTATTACTACTTATTAATTTTTTTAAATGCGTATTTTGTTTATTGAACACTATAAATGCACAGTGCTGAAAATCAAACAAGACAATTATCCCAAAAAATATAAAGTATGTAATACATTAATTTAATTTATGTTCTAAGCCTTAAAAAAATATATATATATATATATATATAATCTAAAATATAATTATATAAAATCTATAGAAATGACTTGTGTCTGCTGTTTAAAGTCCGTCTTTATGTTTTTTATGAACTAAAGGTTAATGTTCTCTTGTTCTCCAGCTGCCCGGCGTGGTTCAGCGTATTGAACGTCCCTCAACTCGTCCAGCTCCACCTCAGCCCGAGGTCGCAACTCCGCAGGTACAGAAACCCTGAAATCTCGTGCATATTCTCGTGAACTCTCTGTGAAACAGGTTAAGATTATTACAGTAGTACTGATGTTGGCACTTCAAGGGTAATGTTAGCACGTGAATAACAGCATGTATGAGCAGGACCATAATTAGACCATCATTTGAATATAATTACAACCAAGGTGACAATATTATGACTTTGTTATGTATATCAGGACCATTCTAGGATCAAACATTAGCACATTATGACTGCAGTGAACACATTCGATCAAACCATGGGGCATAAGGGCAAATCCAACAGGCTAAGATTATAATTAGCATATTAGGATTCATGTAAGTACTCTAGGGTAATGTTATCATACGGATATTGCTAACAGGTGACATTATGACTGTGTTACATATATTATGACTATGTCAGGACCAGAACCTAGCACATCTGGAATACCACTATTACAGTAGATCTAACAATAGAGAATATGGGAAATCAAGCATGCTAAAATTATTATTAGCATATAATAAATATTTGGACGTTATTAAAATGAAGATTCAGATATTAGGACTAGTTTAAGACTTTTGTTTACTGTTACTCTTGTAACATATTCACATTAATCCTATAACTTTTTTAAACAGGTGGAGGTGGTGGAGGAGGTGATGGTTCCTGCGGCTGCATGTGCACCTCTTCCACAGCCAGTAGAGGAAGCTTCCACTCCTCCAACTGAACCACAGGTCGAGCCTATTGACTCTATAGCGGAGGTCTGATCCAGGGTCAAGTGACCACTTCTCTGTCACAGATAGGAGATTTATTCATTGAAATGTTTCTCTGAGCCAAAAGTACAGCGATCGTTTAAGCTAAATGGACAGTTTCCGCTATAAGAACATTATAATAATTAAAACTCCTAAGTGCTATTGCACCAATCAGAAAGGAGAGCTAATGTCCAAGGTGAAAAAGTAAAACGTATACAATTTACATAATCCTTGTAGATTCTTTCTTTTTTTATTTCTTTCTTTGGCTTAACTGATAATTATGAAGGTCGTGTTTCATAAATACTGATAGCAGAACCAGGTTCCCACAAGGCTTGAAGACTTTTAGAGGATTTAATATTAAAAGTTCATACCTGAGTTGTCAAAGCTTATTGGTCAGAAGGTGCTGCTTGATTTTCTATAACAGCAGTAAAGGCAGTCGTTCCCACAAAGAGATGAACCACAAGTTTATATTAATGCGCTTCTACCATTCTAATAGTCTGTCTATATTAACAAGTGTTAAGGGAAGGAGTCTCCACTGTTAGCCTTTTCACTAATAGAACCTTTAAACAATTTCCTGGTGACATAATCAGGTGAATTTTTCTGGTGTATTAACTTCAGGAGATTGAAAACGTCCGGTGAGGGAACTGATTATAGCTGTTTAAGACATTCCAAACAACAGAAAATGGATAAAAAATACTTTTGTGGGTTTTTTTTAGTAATGTTGCTGAGGTATAAGAGGAATAAAACATTTCAGGCATGTTGTTATTGAAACCTAATCAAATTCAGGGTGGTAACGGTAACTTGTTTTCATCACACTCCTACGTGTAACTTTACTAATTATTTTCCTATGACAGCACACGCCGGGTGTTTAACTTCTTACTTCACTGTTATTTCATAATGAGTTACAGTATGTTTAGGGCGCTGTGTTGTGAACTACAAACAGAAATCTCTACAGTATTGTCAGTGGATATCAGTACATCTTGTAAGATATATATGTATATATATATATTTTTTTGTTTGTTTGTTTGTTTGTTTGTTTGATAAAATGTCATTTGTAGACACTTGGTTTATTTTTTACCCAGACCATCTTAACACTTGCACTACAGTGTGGATGAACGTGATTCGCTATGATCCACTGTTGTAATATAACTTTCCATGCATACACCTTGGACCTTGTGTTTTCTGCCTGGAGAAGATTCAGTTTTTTTATAGACTTTTAGGACTTTCTCTGAAAAAGGAATCTCCACAAACCTGAAAACCTGAAAAAAATACCTGATTTCAGTCACGATGTAACTACAGCATCTCATCATTCACTAAACATTTGGTTTTTTTTTTGTTTTTGTTTAATTTATGATGAAATATTTTGAGAAGAATATCTGAAATGTGCATTTTCGTGATTTTCTGCATTAATGATAAAAACATAAGTATGTACTACACAGAAACGTTCTAATTGGTTGATTATTTCAAGACTAAAAAACATTACTCTGAGTGGTCATCAGTGTCACACTTTAAAATTAAATATATAGCATAAAAGTCTCATAAGTTTTTCTTGTGTTTCTGTGTAGTGTATACTGCAACACCTTAATAATGTGTGGTTTACTTACAGTATGTTACTCTGAATAAGTAAGCTAAACAGATGATGTTAGCAATATTGCACTTTCCTTGGCTTTGAAGCGCATCGCTCACTTGACCTGCCACTTTCATGCTTAAAATCTGTAAATATAAACTATAAAAATATTGTTTTAGCTTGATTTTTTAAGTAACCTTGTATTATATATTTAAACTCTCAAAGAGAGTTTTCAGCGCTCGTGTGTGTCCATCATGAATTAAAAGGAATCAAACTCAGGACCTGCTTGCTGTGAGGCGGACGTGCTAACCTCTGCACCATGACGCTAATAAGGATTATATGGTTCAGAAGATGATGAAGGAATATGGCAGTGTTATGCCGTGAAAGCCATGAAAATGTTGAACCAACAATATAAATATACATTTATATTACAATAATTCTTTACAATTACAAAGCTGTAAAATCATACCAAACAAGGTATATATAATAATTAGTTTCTTTAAAAGAAATCCAGAATCATGCCATTTAAAGCTGTTTGATGAGAAGCTCAGTATGGCAGAGTTATTGTGACATTGTTATTGCATTTCTTTCCCTCAGATAAGATTACAAGCGTTCACCCCAGGAGCACTTTAAATACCCGGATAATAAATAATATGACACCAATTTTCATGTTACTGACTATAATACACACAATGGTTATATTGAGAAGCAGACGTCATGAATGGGTGGCATCCACACCCTTTCTCAGATCTACCACACTCACTCTCGTGTGTTTTAAATCAGTAAAAGGAAACACAACAGTCATTAATTTTAGATTAAAAACTTAACCCTCTCTCATGTAACCAAAACATGCTAGCTCATGTTGAAAAGAGTCAGATGTGGACATTGTGTTCATAAATAGTCATCATGACTAATTGTGTAGGTGTGAGCTTTGATTGTAAAATGCCCCCAACCCCTGTGTGAGGATTTATTACTCTTTAATTGTTTTTTGTTTTTTTCCCAGCATAGCATAGCATTTTGCTGAAAGCACCTGTGGCCACCAGAGGGCCCCCTGAGAGTGCTTTAAATGAAGAAGCTGGAAAAATGTTTCAGTTGTCAATGGTCACAACACACATACACAATATTAAATTAACAGTTCTCTTCTCTGTACCAGTGTGAAAAGTAGTGTCGTGGCAGACACAGGTCGACTCACCAAGAGACGTGAATTCAAAGCTAAAGACCAGTTTTATTCAATCAGAGTAGACAAAACAGCGAAACTGTTTAGCAGTTTAAAAGTTTAGAAACACACTATTCAGTCAGAGTGAAAAACAATCAGTTCAGCACAGCTGGTGTGGTCTCCGCTCAAGGCCAGCATTTATACTATTGAAAAATTAATGTTAAGGCTCGCCACCATTAAATCTTAGCCCTCAGAGAAGGACCTTTGTTTACATCAGGTGGTGGTGTTAATATTACATGGTAGGCTTTGGGCAGCTCTCGGGTTTTTTATGCATAAATCATCAATTAACAGTTCAACTACATTTTAATCCACTTGTGAATGAGCAAGTATAAACAATAGTTCTTAGCTAAGGGGGTAAGGGGCCTAAATCAAATTCTGCTTCGGGCCCCTAAAAATTTCTTTCTTTCCCAATGCTCTCTCTCTCTGTCTCTCTCTCTCTTATTGATAACACTATAATAAACTTTTCTCTTTGTGCCTCCTGTATACATGCATATTTGTGTTTGTCCTGAAAATTTATCTATTCCTGCGCCCCTTGCTGGACTGTTTTTTACCTTGTAGCGCATAATGCAACAAAACCAAACAGTATTTAATGTTTTATTTTTAAACAAAACAGATACTTAAGCGCTGCAAATATTAATGGTTATAATTACTGTGCCACAGAAGAAGTATTCACCCATTTCCTGACATCCTTCATTTTTCTATATTTATCAAACTCAATTTCATAACTTTTATAACATATCTATAACATATTATTACAACACAGACAACCAAAGTAAACACAAAATCATTTATTTATTCCCTGAAGCTTGTATAAATGTTAAAATAAATGTTAAAAACAGTGTAAAAACTGGCGATACGTGTACAGGATATAACTAGCACCTTTCTTTCCACTTAAATCGCATGCATTAGAGAGAAGAAAGCACGTGCGCGTTGTTTACATTTCTCAGATGAGCGTGACTTCCGGCTCCGCCCACTTTCCTGCCGGTGCGGAAGTAAAATTCGGTGGGAGACACACGACATCGCCCACGTGGTTAATAAGAGACTTTACCTCACTGTTCCTCAGCAGGGAACACAAAACTATCAGGTTATTTCATCGTATCGGATGTGGGGTTTTTATTTATTTATTTATTTTTAAATAAGTTGAGAGTTTGCCAAAGTGTTAGCATATCAGGCTAATTAGCAGGTTTGCAGTGAAGGGCCTGAGCTGAGGACTGGAGCTGAACTGAACGTCAGTCTGAGGTAAGATTAGTAAAATCATTTATCTGTGGGTTTTATTCTTTATTTATGCAATCGTGTGAGTTAATATAGGTGTGTCATTAGGTATATTATTCGTTATAAATGTGTTATTATACATGCTTTTGTGTGTACATGCTTTATTATTATTTATTTACAAAAAATCACGTCCCATGATGTAACAGTTCACAGTGAAACAGTTTTTTACTGATCAGTAAAAAATTTTTTTGATGAAATGTGTGTTGGTTAAATGTGTATGTTTGATCATTCTGCGTCTGTCAGTAGACACCATGTCGGGGAGAGGCCGAGGTCGGAATCTCTTCACCTTTAACGTGGACAGTCTGGGTTTCGGCAGAGGGGAGGCTTTACCCAGCAGCGCCCAGGCACCTTCACCGCTGTACCCTGTACGCATCCTGAGTTTCACTTTAACACGTTGACACTCACAAAGATATCGTACAGATGGCACACAGTGAAGTGTTTAATTCTATCCATGCCACACTGAAGTGGTTGGTACAGTGAGGTTTTCTGGATGGATATCTGAAGGTCGGTGTTTGTGTATTTGCTCATGTCCATGTGTTCGTTTTCAGCCTATGCAGTTCAGACCAGTCCCTCTGCAGTCGGGGGAGGAGGTGGAGTACATGCTCGCTCTCAAACAGGAACTGCGAGCTTCCAGCAAGAACCTGCCCTTCCACATAAAACCGTCTGCACCTAAGAAAGGTAGAAATATAGTTACACAGCCAACCAAGTCATTATTACATTGTTGA
Organism: Porochilus rendahli; assembly: GCA_039654305.1. Lineage (NCBI taxonomy): Eukaryota > Metazoa > Chordata > Actinopteri > Siluriformes > Plotosidae > Porochilus > Porochilus rendahli. The sequence continues at coordinate 38,720,612 of JBCNYG010000020.1, forward strand.
TGAATACAAACTGTATAACTGACACATAGTAGTTTGGGGGTGCTGTGGGGGGGGGGTCTTAATGTGTGTTCAGAGGACTGCTAGGATTGATGAAGCTTGCAGTATAATACAATGACTTTGTAAGTTTTGAGTCAATTAATGTGATTGCGACATGGCGAATTCCTGGAGGGACTGATGGGAGGATTCTCCGGTGTCAGCACCTTTAAAAGGTGTGAGATGTGAAGTCGTTGCTTCTGTTGTCTTGCTAAATACATTGGTGAAGTGATTGAAGACTGAAGTGAATATCCGTAGTGTTTTTGCTTCTCATGTAAATGAAGGCTGTATGTGTGTAGACATACAGGCACAATAGAAAACTGTTTCTCATTTCTTATGTTTTCAGGCATCTGAATGGCTGGGTCGTAACACACATTGTTTCTGGGGGTTGTTTTTTTGTTTCTACAGATGTGGCCCGGTACTCTGATAAGTACCACACCGGAGAGGTTAAGCACAGCGAATGGACTCCAGGTGAGAAAAAAAATCCCAAATCATTTTAACATCAATGATAGAAATATGCTTTTAAAAGGGGTGAATGTCCTGCCCATGATGAATTGTACTTGTTTACGTTTGTGTTTCAGACTGGAGTCGGCTCCCTAAAGAGCTTTGCATCAAAGTTCAGAAGTCACGCAAAGCCAGTGAGTGAATAAACACTAAAAAACACATTTCATAATAATCACATCACACACAATCCAACAAACTGTCACTACAAATTTAACCCCAAGCTTGTGGTTATATCTAAGACATCTAACACCCACACAAACAATGTTGTTTCTGTCTACAGAGACCAAACCGGTACTGAGGAACAAACTCAAACCTGCTGCTCCCAAAGAAATCTTCCAAAAACTGGAGGTAAATAATCACACTGTAATGTGATTGTTGTAGCAGTGGTGACTTTATTCATATTCATGCCGCAGCGGTGTAAATACTGCATTCTGATTGGTCAGAAAGAGCTTTATCATACTTTATTGTTGCTATAGTGACAACTCACAAAGTCCTGTACAGTAGCATTCAACATAAACAATAAAAACACACATGTTTATTCAAGATCGATGGACGGAGTCTCGAGTGATTCTTCAGATAATTTCCCTAAGTGACTCCTCAAATGATTCCCTAAATGGCTCTCCAAATGACGCCTTACGTGACTCCTCAAATGATTCCCTAAATGTCTACCCAAGTGATTTTTCAAATGATTCCCCAATTGACTCCTTAAGCAAATCCCTAAGTGACTCCTCAAATGACGCCTTAAGTGACATCTCAAATAAATGTGACTCCTCAAGTGATTCTCCAACTGATTCCCAAATCACCTAAATGATTCCCGGCTTATTGAAATGATTCTGGTTTCTTCCATCTTATTTTTGTTATTATTTATGATAATAGAACAGAGCAACAGATTGATGAGCAGATACATGCAACTTCAAAAGTTTTGGCACCCTTGCTAAAAATGCCCAAAACAATTTGTTTGGTCTGACACTGAAACTATGTTAGAAAACAGACTTTTAACTCAAGTGAATAATAATAATGAAATCCTAATAAATCCCAATTCTGGCTGTAGGTGGTGACAGATCGGCTCATGTACTGATAGACAGTTTAACAGAATGGCTTTTTGATTTCAGGCAAGAAAATATTTTTTTTATTAAATATGATGCTCAACTTTCACGTTCACAGAACCTGGAAAAGGAGGAGAAGGAAAACCAGTCTGAGGAAGAGGAGGTGGACAAGGAGAAGAAAAAGAAGAGCGGAGAGGAAGAGAACGAAGAGCCTGAAGATGCGGAGCAGTACGATGAAGAAGAGTTTGAAGAGGTGAGAAGAAGTTTGGAGATGTGATCATCAGTGTAGATTTAATGAGTCAACACCTTCTGGCCAATCAGAAGTGAGAATTCTGAACACTGCCACTGCTCGGTGTGTTTCAGGAGACGGACTACATTATGTCTTACTTTGACAACGGCGAGGAGTTTGGAGGAGACAGTGACGACAATATGGACGAAGCCACCTACTGAAAGCTGCAGTTTAAAACAATGATGTAATTGTTTCTTAATTCTGTAATTATGTCCAAGAGGTAGTATTTTAAATGAGGGACACTGTGTGTGTGTGTGTGTGTGTGTGTGTGTGTGTGTGTGTGTGTGTGTGTGTGATGGCGTCTCTAAACACTGAATGTGTTCCTGTGGTTTTTAACACATCCCTGTCGAGTTCCTTGATGGTGCGCTCACAGTATAAAGGGCAGAGTGTGTATAAGGATGACTTATTCAATCAAAACACCGAGCGCATGCTAAACCACTTTTTTCCATTCTATCCTGCTATCTAGTTAGCACACTAATCATTGGTAAATTAATATTAACAAAAGTAACTCACTCTAGTTGCATTTGAGGTAAATTCAAATGACATATAAGCCAATTTTTGTATAAATGAGCTCATGGACGCCCTTGGATTGGCTGGTGATCGTTGTGAGTGACAGGGAAGCGTATGCCTCCTGTGAGAGCCAATTAGCTCGCATGTACTCCTGGTCTTGGATGGCTGCGGCATCAACCTGGATACGAACAAATAAAAATTCTCCAGGCTGACAGTCGCACGCCATGTCGATACGCCACCTGGGAGCCCTCAGCCAATTTAATTTAAAAATGAAAATATTAAGTATTTTACTGCTGCTCTTTATATTTATTAGTTGGTTTGTCTGTTATTTATGCTGTTTTGGAATCATTAAGCCAGAACGCAAAGCATGCTGGAACATTCGATTCTTTCTTTTTGTTGTTGTTGTTATAAAATGAATTTGATACAAGTACGCTGTGATGTGTTTTAGAGTATAAACTCTACACCGAGCTGATGAAGAGATGATAAAGTGGTATTATCTCTTGTGGTATTATGGAGTAAAAGTAAAAAGTCATCCAGCAGGTGGCGCAATATGCTACAGTATCAGAGCTTTTCGTTCAGTCAAGTGAGCTGAAGCTCAAAACAAACTTTCTTTAATTCAGGAAAGGTGCAGGATGATATCATGGTGTGTTGGTATAATGAGAATGTATTTTAATGGATTTAAAAATGTAAACACCTCGATACACAGGGACAGTTCAACCGTCTGGATATTTAAACGGCTGCACAAAATCTGCTGACCTGATGGTAAAGTTGTGGTGGAACAGTGGAACTTTGGCCAGGGAAGAACCTGTGGAATTTTGGGTACACCTTGAACAGATCATAAGTCCTTGACCGAGCCAAACACACACAAAAACCATTCACACTCACACCACTGGAATTCAGGTTAATGTTCATGTCTTTGGACTGTCGGAGGAAACCTGAGTACCTGGAGGAAATACACAACCAGTAGGCGTCGAACGTGAACAAATCCACTCACCAAGCCCAGGACTCACACCCATGAGTCCATTCTTGCTGTGAGGCGGACATGCTAACCACTATGCCACCAACATCACAATGTATTCCGCAACCAGATGCCCTTATGTAGAGCTGGCAAGAATAAAACATGGTGTATGAATACGCATTTAAACTGCAGTGTGATGTGCGTGCACCAAGCAAACCCAAAGAAAACCTGAGTTTAAAATAGACAGCAAACGAAGGAACGTGTCGGCTATAACTGCCATGTCTTCAAGTACAAATCATCAGGAGGAATGATTATAAATCACCTTTGCTCTGGTTTATCGTTTATTTATTATATGCACATTTTAGGGGGAAAATAAGCATCGGCTCTTGAGAGAGTTTTATATTCCATGAACTCTGTTAATTTCCCTCCAATCATTTCTGGGGTTATTCAAGCAAACAACCAACTTTGAGGTGTGAGTTGAGGATTTCTCCTTCACACAGTCTGTGTGTGTGTGTGTCTTTATATGTGACAAAAACAAATGGAAAAGTTAGTTGTGTAACACTATGAAAGGCACGCGGAGAAAAGCAGGTCAGGAGAACAAAAGCAAACACTGTGATGCCAAAACTTTCTGTGTGTGTGTGTGTGCAGGTTTGAAGCCTGACCTTTCGTTGATCCAATAACATTTACTATTTGTGATATTTTTAATAATTATTTGTTACAGTATAGTAACACACTTACTTATTTGCAGAACCATTTAATCCTATTAGGGTCACAGGGAGGCTGGAGCCTATCACAGCCAACACTGGGCAAAAGCAGGATACTTCCTGAACCATTTCCTACACCATCGCAGGACCAACATACACACAACTATTCACACTGTCACTCACACCTAAGGGCAATTTGGAGCAGCCACTTAGCCTAAAAGGAACTGGAGTGCCTGGAGAAAACCCAGTCAAACATAGGGAGGACACTCACCAAGCCCAGGACCTGAACCCAGGATCTTCTTATGAGTAATCACTGATGTAACTTGACAAACTCAATAAAACTTGGCTTGACTAAAGATTTGAGGGCAGAACGACGGCTTTCTAAATTTTTTTGTAGCTAATCTGCTTAGACATGTTGTTTATTTTGAGAAGTGCCAAATGTCAATCATTTTATAAACACTGTGCGAGCCTTGGCATGTTCCCAATAGCCCTGATCAGTAATCCCTCCTTCTTCCTGTGCATTTAATCTTTCAGTCTGGCAAACGAAGTATGGCTAGAGTGTAGCTGCTGCCTCTGTTTCCTTTATTTTGGTCCAACACTGGACTCTGCCCACTTCATGCCCAGTTAGTTATTACCCATAATGCATTAAAAGCTTACTGTACACTTAATATGTATACAATGTTGTAGCACGTAGAAAATCGCGTGGTTTCCACTGCTAATTCTGGTTTCCACCAACAGTCCAAATGCCAAAGGCTGTTCCAAATTGCCCTTTGCTGTGAGTGAAAACGGTTGTGTGTGTCTTAGCCTTGCAGTGGTTTGGCAAACATTTCAGGGTGTACCTCGTCTTCACACAGAGTTAGCTGAGATAGGTTCCAGCCTCCCTGCGACCCTAACAGGATTAAGCGGTTTGAATGAATAATGTTCAACAAGCTTAGATCTTTTCATCCCTCTCACTCATTTGCCAAGCCACTTAAATCTACTAGTGTTGCAGGGAGGCTATGGCTTATCTTAGCCAACTGGGCAAAGTCAAGATACACCCAGAGCAGCTCGCCAGACAATTGCGTGGCAAGCATTCACACTTATAGGCAATTTGGAACAGCCGGTTAGCCTAATGTGCATGTCTTTGGATTTTGGGAGAACATGCAAAGTCCACCCAGAAACACTCGAGCCCGAGACTCGAACCCAGGACCTCCTTGGTGTGAAGCAGAGTAGCTAACCACTACGCCACTGTGATTTTTTTTTGCATCTTCAAATCGTTCCGAGTTTTAGTAACAGTACACTTGGGTTTGGGACATAGCGTTGGTCTCATGTCAGGATAATACCGCAGTGGGAGGTCCTCCTGTATGCTTTCTTCGTTTAATTGTTTCAGAGTTATCGCTTCCTCCTACACTGTGCTTCTGACACGGGTTTGGCTTTTCAGCACAATGCCTGTATTAGTTCAATAAACAGTGCTGTTTATATGGCTGCTCATATAACTGAGTCTATAACTAACTATCTGCTTCAGACTTCCTTACAAACACAAGCCAGCTGTTTACAGGTTGACGGCACGTCTTTATATTTATGAGATGAAAATGTCATATCAGTGTCAAACTCCTGGGCTAAGGTGGCGTAGTCGTTAGCACATCTGCCTTAAAGAAAGAAAGTCCTGGGTTCAAGTCCTGGGTGCTCAGGTTTCTTCTCACAGTTCAAAGACATACACATTATGCTAACTGACTCTCCCAACTTGCCATCATCATCATCATCATCATCAACAACATTCGTGTGATGACTTGACTTGACCTCTTTTTTCAGGTCTGTTGGCTGAGCTTGCACACTGGTGTCACATTCTAGCACAGTTCATAATGTGGTGCAGGGAAGGCCATCTTCTCACTTAGTTTTTTAGCACCCAGAAATGAGGACCTGGGGAGCAGTCTGATCGAAACGAATTACTTGAATGCAGAGTACAAGTACAAGAGTCGGGGAAGGGTACCGTACAGCTGCTTGTTTGAACTGAAGCATGCAAGTATACGTTGCCATTTACGGACTGCTTTTGGACTCTACCGAGGGAGGATGATTCAGATCCATAAAAGAGCCAGAGATTCTACTGATGCATTAAACATCTTGATCATGGTTTTTCTAGTTAAAGGGCCATTGCATACTTTAGAAATGGAGTTAAGGGCACCCCGTGCTTTGTATCAGTGCAGTATTAGTACTTAAAGTCGTCTCTCTTCTAAAGCTTCAGCAGAGTTGACAGTATCCCTGAGGAGTGCAATGTCGTCAGCAGAATTCACATATGGTGCCTTCTTGCTGTGGAGTGACAGTGCCAAAACTAAGCCAGTGTGCTGCTATAAGGATCCTAAACCCCAATAAATTAATTAATTCTAGCCCTAAGACCTTCATACCAGGTCTGATCCTTAAGGCCGATTTTAGATAACAAACCTAAATACAAATACGTAATCCTGACTTTAGCCCTAAACGTTCTAACCTATAAACCTTGTTCTACGGTTCTGCTTTCGCATATTAATAACAAATATTCACAAGTAAAAACAATAATAATAGGAGTTCAGTCATAACACGGCGTCAAGGCCTGGAGGCTGAGGCTGAACCTTATCGTGTGTTTTCTTTACCACATGTTTGACTTTGCAGCGTGTTTCTATTCTGCAGATGTTTTACGGTAAAATGTGAAGATTATCAAAATATATATAGTTCCAAGAACTTGGGAATACGTGTACTATCTATCTGGGCCAATAGCACCGGGTTGATGCGGGAGGAAATACCCCGTACTTATACGGCTTTCTCTCTCATTGACCAGGAGTTCACGTCCCGGTTAATGGAAACATTAGCACACAGCACCCAAAACAATAATCATGTCCTGTGACGTTGTTCCAGTGTTTACATGCATAATAACCATCTCTGAAAGGTGCAGGAGGTCTGTAAACTTTTACCTACTCTCCCAGCACATGTTTACCTACGGAGCCAACCGACTGTTTTAGAGTCTGCTGCCATGTTTATCTCACAGCGTCAGGGGTGTGATTTATACCCAGTGTGTCAACTACGGGGAGTTTCCCACCATGCTGTAAAACTGATTCAGTAGCAAGGTCACTTGCAGAGACTATCAGAAGATATTAATGATAAAAAAATGCCGTAATTAGTTTTTCTTACTGTGTCACAAACACAGCAATCATCCAACAATCAATAAACCCAATGAACACGAGTGATGTTTATATCTCTAGTCCAGCATTTTACTTCCATCAGTCTATTTTTCTATATATAATATATTTTATCTATTGTAACAGGGGAAGTTGGAGCCAATCCCAGCTGACTTTGAGGGCAGGAGGCTGGGTTACACCCTGAGCAGGTCCGGATGTTACAGTAGATGTCCGTGGTGGGGAAAATGTACATGGAACAGGGACTGCCTGTATGCATTGCATCCCTAAAATCCACAGTAAGGATCATGGTAATCCCAGCCACGGTAATCCCAGCAGCGGTAATCCCAGCAGCAGTAATCCCAGACATGGTAACTCCAGCTAGGTGTGAAAAACCGGCTAGGTTAGACCTGAGTGTTGGTAATGCAGGTCTATATCAGATTATCTTATTGGCACGTTTACTGCACATTTACGTGCTTACTTTTAATATGATGCAGCACGGAAATATAATTTGTAGCCTGTTTGTGCGGTTTGGCGTGTTCTTTGATAGCCAGATCCTGGGAATTATTTATTTATTTATGTGCTTTACGTGACACTATATTATAATTCACTTCGTTCACTTTCTCGACCAGTTCTGGGAGTGTCACTATGTAAACACATGACACTGTCCTTATATGGAGCTACAGTTAGAAAAAAATCAGGAACGAGACCCACGTGTCACACTGTTGTTTTGTGTTTGCAATCATTTCCACAAAAATACAAATTAATTCATCGTTAATCTGCTTTTGTTGTTGTTATGAAGATCATTATAACAATATTGATTTAGATATATATTGATTTAGTTTTAAACAACAGGGACATGCATTTGCCCCAGCCGTCACTGAACTGTCTTTCATTTTGCCCTGTCTGTTTTCTTTCTTAGCTCGCTTCTCTGTTTTTATGGGTTTTTTTCTTTTTGCTAAACTCGACTGAGAACATTCCGATCTCAGCCTTAGTGGGAGGAGTGTGTTAGTACACTTATGTTCCTATAGCATTTTTCTGCGCCTGCAAGTCTGCACGCACCCACAGCACACACACACACACACACACACACATATGTTCCTCTACCTGGTCACGTCTTGCATGCCTTCACACCATGAAGCTGCTTTAAACAAAACTGAAATTTCACAACGCTGGACACAGACCGCAACCATTACAAGATATTGCATCATTTTTTAAAAAATTTTGTTTGTTTGTTTTTTTTCTCATCTGCAGTGTTTATGTTTCTGTTACAGTCAGTGAGGTCATGATATAAAAAAATGAAAATAAAGTGTAAACACAGGGCAGATAAAGATTTCCTGCTCTTGTTTATGTTTAAACTCACTTATATTGTTGTGGGTTTTAGATATTTAATGAGTACGAAGTCTTGCTGTAAATGCTGTTAACATGAACCCACTTCTATTTTTGCACAGACATTAGTTCCATTATGCTTTACCCTACATTAGCCTATATTATCTGCACAGCGCATGTTCTCTTTCGATTGCTTGCACATGACTTTCATTTTATATCATGTGACACGGTCCTCAATGTGTCATAGACCACATGCCTGTTTGGGTGCGTTGGTGTTCTCATTTAAGCAGCAGCTGTTTAAATAACTGTACAAAATGTTATTTAGGACACACACGTAAAAAACAAAACAGGAAGTAGAAACACGTTGCCCAGCAGTTCCTTAATTCAATGCTTATATGTGGTATTATACATAGAATATAGCAGAAACATTCTGGAGATCACAAGTTTGAACTCTGATGACGCCACGGCGATGTGCGGCCCAGAGACCAAGAGAGGGAAAATCGGCCATGCTCTCAGAGACAATGGAGTAGCGTTCTGTTTTCTCCTGTCAATTACCAAAACACTAGCCAATCATGGGCATGTGTGAGCTCAAGCATGTAGAAGTTGGCAGATAGCCCTGCCTTCCCAGTGTGTTACACCGCCCCTGATGCTATAAGAGCAACAATTTGAAAAAATGCAGTTGGCTGACTTCATGTGCCTCAGAGGAATCAGGTGATAGCCTTCGTCACCGCTCTTAGGTAGCTGTGCTGTGGCATACTTTTGGTTGTGTCAGAAATAAAACATGTCTGGGCAAGCTGTATATAAAGTATCTAATACATTATTTTCAGCTTATGTTTATGCTCATTCGTCTGTCCGTTTCCTAGACTACTGTTGTGGGGAAGCTGGATCCAATCCCAGCTGACATCGAGTGAGAGGTGGGGTTACACCCTAAACGGGTCCCCGGGCTGTTGCAGGACTAATAAATGCGTAATCGACCATTCACTCGTAGACCTATTAGCAATTTAGTGTAGCTAGTTGACCTAATGTGCATGCCTTTGGATTGTTGGAGGAAACCTGAGTACCCAGAGGAAACCCAGCAAGCACGGGACCAACATGCAACCTCCACACAGAGGATCTTATGTCAATTGGCAGATTTTAATCTGGAATTTTCTTCTTGTGGCCAGCATGTCACCCAGATGTGTTATTCCTCTGACAGTGGTGACTCCTTTCATACATGCTATGCGGACATCTCTTAGAAAACCTCACCATATCTACGAACTAAGGGCAGATGGGAGGTCCTGGGGTGGTAGCGCCGCTCTCTGTGATATCATAAAAGAATGTGTCGGTCATTCAGTAAATGATGATGTCACAGAGTAGGTCTGTCATCTGACAAAATGTAAGGACAGTGTTTCGATACAGGGACATGGAGCCTAGGCCTTGATAGGACGCCGCTAAATGTCTACAGGGACATCCCAAAATCAGATTTATTAGGAGTGCGTGTTTGAGAGGGAGCTGTGACTATAGAAAGAAGAATGTACTGGTACATGCATGTTAAGATTATAAATATTTCCATAAAGTGTAAAAGCAAACAAACAAAAAAACAAAAATCTTGTAGGAGGATATTCTCACATCTGGGGACTATATTGACAGATATTTCTGTATATGCTCTTTAAGGGTGTGAAAGCCCACGCTCAGCAAAAAATCTCATTTCCCACCGGAAGCAACATACACCCCTGAGACGTGCATCACTCACACACACCTCTGAACAGCCTGTACCCTACAGAAAGAAAAAAAACAGAGAAGAGGTTTATATCTGGCCTGTGGTTTCACATCAGTTACGCAATGAGGAAACTGCTCTTTAAAGAAAACAGTTTTGACTCACACTGGCCTGAAGGAAAAGCAAGCATGCGCACGCCGCATGAACAAGGCATGTCTGAGACCATCGGCCAATCAGAGCGCGAGTGATGACCATGAATCTCCAATCAGAGGTTGTGTCATTGTTTCTGTATGTAATGTCACGAAAACTTGTTGTAATACCTGTGACAGTAGAAACTACCAATGGGGGGTGGAGACCTGCAACTGAAGGGAGAGAGAGAGAGAGAGAGAGAGAGAGAGAGAGAGAAAGAGAGAGAGATCCAGTCTCATGAGTCAAACAGCTCATCAAACTTTACTAATGACAAATTTATATGTTATATTTAATTTTAATGGCATATATCACCAAATGACACACTTAATTTATTCATTCATCATTCATTTTCTGAACCGCTTATTCCTAATTAGGGTCGCGGGAAGGCTGGCGCCCATCTCAGCCGACTCCGGGCGA
>JBCNYG010000020.1:38735223-38745724 GCA_039654305.1 Porochilus rendahli
AAACGCCCGAGCTGGGAATCGAACCCAGGACCTTCTTGCTGTGAGGCGGACGTGCTAACCGCTACACCACCGTGCCGTCACACTTAATTTATAATTTACTTAATTTAAACCGATCCCAAATTAGAATGCTTGTCAGATATTTAGCTTTTGTTACTTCACAGATCACATTTACACTTCTCCAAAACCTGTGTTCAGCTGATTCTAGTGTTTTCAAGCACATGATCTTTCTCGCAGTATCGTCATCGGTCATGTCCTAAATCCAACGTCAGTCATTTAATGCACTAAATGTGTTTGTGTATATGTGTGCTTTTGTGTGTAAACAGGCTTTAAGGGTAAAGTTAAGGTTAGGTTAAGGTTAGGGTAGGGATCTCCAAGAAATGAACGGAGAGCGCAAACCTAGGTAATAAAGCTTGTAAGAAAGTAGCAGATTATTGGTGCTTCTGGTGAGTGTACGTAGCTAGCTTGATTTGCAGCATGTAAACGAAATATTGAGTTAGCTTTAGAAGATATATACACAGAATATTAGCTATTAAACTATTACCGGTTTATGGCCTGTAGGTATTAATGTAGGGATGCCTTGTTTTCTTGTCTGCGGGTTCTTGATTTGTTGTAAACCTAAAACTTAGAGCTCTAATGTTAGCACTGGTGACACAGCCTCCATTGTTTTATTCCTTCCGCTCCATCACCCTTCAAGTTCATGAGCTTCGTGTGTATGATATTTGAGTGGAGGACGTTTGTGTAGCTAATGAGTTACCGTACACCACTAAGGCACACAGGACACGGAGGACTTCAGTAAGATCTAAAGTGGGATTAGATTTAAAGCTGCATGTCGTGTGTGTTCCAGTGAGACTCTGGGTGTACGTCTGAAAGAACCGATGGGAATCAATTAGAGGTTGAATGGAAAACCGTGGAGGTTTAAGTCAGTAATTTTAGCAGAGCCGCTGCTCAGGCAAGAGAAACATGTGAGCGGTACACCCTAGTGATGGAATACGTTTTGAATGGCGGTCCTCATTTTGGATAGTTGTTCCATGTCTGCACATTGCTGAGTCGCTGCACATTGGCTGCTATATATCGATAACTTGTATGGCATAAAATAATATAAAGATTAAGGCACTGCGTAAAAGCAGAGCTCCAAAAAAAGTTTCAATGTGAATTCGTTTTGATGATGTCATCAATGACATCATGTAACTATCACATAATGACCGCCCCCTCCCCAAGGTTTTGATATTGCCTTGATATTTTCCTTTTAATCCTTTCCTTTATTTATCTGTTAGGCTTTTTTTTATCTTTGCTTTTCTCTATCCACCTTACTATCTGTGAGTATATCTGTCTGTCTGTCGGTCTCTACATCTCATAGTTGCCTCTTTCTTACTGTCATTATCTCTTTTCTTAGCCTCTCACTATCTGTTGGTTTTTATTTCCCATCTTGCCTTTTTATCTGTCTATCAATCTATCCATTTGTCTTTCTGTCTGTCTGTGTGCCAACATGTCTGTCCCTCATATCCACTAAACACATATAGATCGCTGTGACTCGAAATGTAACTGGGTGTTCTCAGTGAGACAGAGAGAGGAAGAGGCGGAGGAAAAAGCTGTGGGGGTGACTGAACACGCCATGTGCGCGTGGAAGCCCTCGTGAACATTCTCCTCAGCCAATCAAATTCGGCGTGATCGCTGCATCGAACCATTCAGAGAAAAGCAGTTACATCCTGGGAAGACTTCCAATAAGATTATAATGACTGTTTGGAGATTGAGTCATGTGACCAGGGGAATTCTAGCTGACCTGAGAAGGAGTAAAAATTAAAACTAAGCAGGTTCTGAGAAATGACTTGGTATTCCAGTAAAAAAAAAAATGTCCTGAGCTGTTGAATTTCAAAGAAGGTTGGCGTTATACTGTAGAGCACAGACTGGAAAAAATACAGTATGAGTCTAAGGACTGTGTGTGTGTGAGAGAGAGAGAGAGAGAGAGAGAGAGAGAGAGAGAAAGAGAAAGAGAAAGAGAAAGAGCGAAAGAGAGGGATGTGTGGGGATATCCAGCATTCTCAAGCCATATTTGATCCTCGTATGCTATAAACACATGTCTACGCACATTCAATAAATCACGCAGCGTCATGTGTTTCTTTTCTAAATAAGGGCCGCGGGTGTTGCTCGCTTCACTTACAAAATGCTGTTTTATATCATAGTGTGTCCTTACTGTTCTTTTGATTAAAGAGATATTATGAGTGTGTTTCCGTATTCAGTAGATAATCTTCATGAGATCACAGTCATATCACAACATCAAATTTTATCCCATGTACTTTGCACATACAGTATATCTTTGTACGAACTTCATGACAGTTGTTCTTCTACCAAACTGAGTTAACTGTGTTACTATCATGGAGTACTTTATGGATTTATGTGAGTGCTTCATTTACGGCAGGTACAGTGTCTACACGTCTTTTAATGGACAGACAGACCGAGTGGCCACACCTACTTCAATGGACAAACCCAGTGGCCACACGTTTAATGGGAAGACTCAGTGGCCACACCTCCTTCAATGGACAGATTCAATAGCCACACCTGTTTTAATGGACAGACAGACTCAGTGGCCACACCTCCTTCAACTGACATTTTTAATGGCCACACCTCCTTTAGTTGAAAGACAGACTAAGTTATCACACCTCCTTCACTTGACAGATTCAATGGCCACACCTCCTGTAATGAAAATAGAGACTCAGTGGCCACAGATAATTCAAGGGACAGATTCAATTGCCACACCTCATTAAATGGATAGACAGACTCAGTGGACACACCTCCTCGAATGGACAGATAGACTCGTTGGCAGTTATACCTCCTGCAGTCAGAGATCACGACGGCCGCACCTCTTTCCCTGTGACTGACAAAGTCACCTAAGACGGCTTGGTTTGGGTAGCCTTGTTCTTGCTGTTCTCCTCACATGCTTTCTGTATTGCAACAAGAGTACTCATACACACATAATTCAGTAATGTGGTAATGTTTGCAAATTTATTACCTCCACCAGGGTGGTTAGATTTTCCCTGTGGTTTGTGTGTGTTTGTGTTTGAAACAGGATAACACAAAAACCTATGGGTGGATTTTCATGAAATTTCTACCAGAAGTCGAGCTTTATACAAGGAAGACTTAAATTTTGGATCAAGGAATTTTTTTTAAGGATTATTTAACATTGTGAGATTTTTGATATTTTGGTTCACATAAGGATTCCTAGGCTTGGTGGAGGTTTGTCCTCTCCGCATACTCCTGTTTAGCAAGTGTTAGGCTAAAGTGGTGAATGGCTTTCTATTAAGGTTCCTTCTGATAGGACTACAAGTTATTAAAGGTATCGTTAATGCACTTCACATAGCGTATCAGGACATTAACGGCTCAAGCTGCAGTCTAACAACAGGGATTTCCTAGAAAGAAGAGCACCAACTACACAAACTAAATATAGAGCATACCCTCTACAGCGTGTCCCATCATTCAGCAAGATCGACGACGTGGTGATAAGACGTGTCAGCATTCGAGCAGATTCGTTCTCATGTTACCACCAATGGCCGTGTTTGTTCCGTATCAGTGTCGCCTTACACGTCTGCACAGATTAGTGGTGCAGCTTGATGCTTTCAGCTGTAAATAAATAAACAGTCACCGGGCCTTTTCCAGGACACACTAGGTATCATTAGACAGCCAATAAAAATCTGATGCTGCTGTTCCATAAGACAGAAACGCCTTCAGTGGACTGAAATGTTTTAGGCCTGTACTCATCATTTCACAGAAGAATATATGCAGTGCTCTTTGACAAGTACGATGAAGTCACCTGGTCTCTCTTGTGTGTACTGCAACCCTAGCCAATCACAGTTGTCTGTACACTTATGTATGTAGAAGAGGGAGACTAGCTTTCATATAAGGCTGTTAGTCTGCCTTTGAACACATCATGGGTTGGTAAAGATGTGGTTGGCTGGATTCACCAGTCGCATAATAAACATAGATTCTTACTGCTATTTGTTCTAAAAGACTACATTTTATTTAGCACCGGTGTCTATGTTTTAAAATCCGTGTTTCAAATCACACATTAATAATCAATCTTTGGTTTATGGGTCTCTCCCTCATAAAATGGTCTCATGTATGCCAAAATATCTGCCCATGGGTGTTGCCAAGATTGCAAGTGATATCATCTAAAGTTGTGTGATATGTGTTCTATGTGTAAGTAATAAAAGTTCCCCCCTGCTTGGCCTGGCGAGCTGTCCAGGGTGTACTCTGCCCTCGCCCAGAGTCGGCAGAGATGGGCGCCAGCCTCCCGGCGACCCTAATTAGGAATAAGCGGTTCAGAAAACGTATAAAAATGAATGAATAATAAAAGTGTAATGAGTAAATTGCATTAGTTTCATGGGAGTATTTCCTGCAGTTGAACAGTTGCGCAGGGTGTGTGCATGTGTGTGTGTGTGTGTGTGTGTGTGTGTGTGTGATTCGGTTGAAGTTATGTGGAAGTATGGGGGAAGTATAACACATTGAACACACACTAACACTCCTTGTACTTACAGTCGTCCACACCGACACACTTCAACACTTGTATTATTTTTTTCTAAGAAGGGTGTGTTATGATAGAGATGTAGACAAAAAACATTTTGCAATCTTTCTGTAGACGTAAAAGGAGATTTGCATTAGTAATAGTCTGGACAGTAAAGCCATGATTCATGTCTAGGATTTGTATTTATCTGGATTGGTTTGTTACATATTTAAATAAAATAAAGGTATGACCTACTGTGAATGCGTCAGCTACGTAGCTCTTAGCTCGCCTTAAAAAACAGAGCTCACCTGAGCTGCCTATGTCGTGGGTAAAATATGAAAATATATTTCATTCATTCATTCATTTCTAAGTCGCTTAGTCGTAATTAGGGTCGCGGGGAAGTTGGCACCCATCTCACGTGTCTCTTTGCGAAGAAGCCCGGGAATGGAACCCAGGCGTTCTTGCTGTGAGGCGGACGCGCTGGTAAATATATCAGTAATTTGTAAATTTCATTTCAGTTGACTTTATACTGAAGCACTTAAAGAGAGATAAAGAGACACCATTCACGATTCTTCCGCATCTACTTGTGTATGCACTCGGAGTTGACCTGTCTCCATCATGACCTACTAAAACAGTTCTTCGCTTCAGGCTCGATGGATGTTGCTGAATTGAATAATTTATTCAGAGGTAATAATTTACTCAGTCTTTCATAAACAAACCTCTGCATGTTCGTCTATGGACTACCCTGCTTTGCTGTATACGATGTTCTACGGTGTAAAAAACAGGTTTATCTCTGTTAAACAAGTCTATTATCAAGCTGGTGTTTTATCATGGAAAAACGGAAAGCAGGAAGTCTACTGAAATATCCAGAGTCTGAGTGGGAGGCTGTGAGCTACACCCATCTCCTGTAGTTAACAAGCACTCTCCGTGACAGTAAACGCGTTGCACAGTCATCTGCCAGAAAACGCTGAACATATGATTCACTGGGGTGCTGAAACCCATAAACTTGTTCTTGATGTTAACACAGGGGTCAAAAATTCGAGAGCACAGCTGTTGAGAGACTGAGAGTGTGAAATACTCAGTTTCAGGTATCAATGAATAGAGGAAGGATTTTATTGTAAGGGAACATTTTGTACAACGGGATAAGTCAGCCAAGTACCGCGCTTCTTACACTTTAGCATACGGTAGATGTAGATGATACATCCTACCCAAGTTTCCTCTTGATATTAAATCTGTGCTACAGATGCATTTAGAAAATGTTTACCTATAATTATTTTATTGTACAATATATTTATTATGGATCTTAATTTATCTTTAGTTTATGAATACCTTTTTTTAAACACAGATTTTCTCAAACATTTAGTCTCGAAAAAATTGTTATTAAAAAATCTGTGTAAGTTCTACACTGTGTAGGTTGTCTAGAGGAAATAGTCTCTATCCGATGCTTTAAAAACCCATTTACGTCAACCTTTTGAAAGACAATTAAACATAAAAACATAATAACTTGAGGCGGCATAGTGGTGTAGTGAATGTAAGTGAAAGTAAGATGAAAGTTGTGTCGGCTTGGAATGAATGCGCATGACTTGAACAACATGACGAATTCAGAATCACTGGAAATATGTATTCTCTAATCATTATCAGGGTGCACTATCGAATTTATTGCTATTAATACACATGGATATCTAGTATCAATAATAGATGAAGTGAGCAATGGACAGCGAGGCTAAATATGACGCTATGCTCCGTGACTCACAAATGCCGGTGATTATAATACCTCTGCCAAAAGTCAGTTTTTGGGTGGAGGTTGTTACGGAAAGACAGTGCTGTTGTACTTGAATATCAGCTTGCTGATACAAATGCCTGATCCTGAATGTGCTATTGCTTTTATACCACAGCTCTATTAACCCAAAATACCTATTACCTATTAACCAAAATAATTATAGAGTACGTGACATATTGGACACCAAAATACCACCACAATGGTACAGATTATTTCTGTTCTGTGAGTGAAGAGGAGTGGCTCCTGTAAAAGCTAGCATGTCTGCTAGCTAGCTAGCTAGCTATCTCACATTGAGTTTTATGTTCCTTTTTAAAGGTATTTTAGTCAAATGTGGATGTCTCTTCTTCCTTTTCATCTTCATCTGGAGACCTTTTGTATTTTAAGTCAAAACTCATCATTGTTTGCCATTTCCGCTGATGATGTAACTGATACTATCATAGTCACCGTTTCAACCAGGTAGCCTTGAATGATACACACAGTGGAATATCCCTGTGCTGCAGTTTTGCAACGCCACTAGACTAATCACATCAATGAACTGGAACGAACTGTTGTGCATAACTAATTAAACACACGAAAACACTGGTAACAAGTCAACTTTCCATGTGAAGCCGAACATCAGCAGCATGTCTGGACAGGAACTAAAGACACGTCATTATCAACATGCACACCCGCTGGCTCTCCATGAAGACGTAAACGAAAGTTCAAGCAGTGTTTATCTTCAGCAAGGCCACGGTGTAAGAGACGCACAAACAAGCTGAGAGCAGCTGCGAATCTAATCAGTAAAGAACAATACAGCAGCACTCCACAATAACACAGGAAGAAAGACCATGAGCATTTTTATGGACAGACATCAACGTGAATCTTTCACCTTTCCATGAGTGATGCTTAAACAAATATACAAATGAACGCCTGGGAGTAGAAGGTGACTTAACGGTGTCCATACCTAGCATGAAATTAAGAGTGAAGAGCTGTTCAGTTTCAGGTTTCAAAGGGAAATATTCAATGATGTCACTTTCTGCGAGCTATGGGTGTGGTCATGATGTCTGTAACCCGAGGCTAAACATGTAGCTGTAACGATGTGAAACAATAAGCTGACTTCAAATCTTTAGCGCCAACTCGCTATTCTTGTTTAATTTCTTGCTTTTTTTCTTGTGCAGGCTCTCATGCTGCTTTACTAATTAATAAAGGCTAAATAATTCATGCATGCATGGCAGTAGTTAAATATGAGCACTCTGAGGTCTAGACTTCAGTACTTTGTGAAGGTTTTGGGGGGTTTTTTTTGCACACACACCAAGTTTTATGGTACCCACCAGCTATCTCTTGTATATTTCAGTTAAAATACCTTTTATACTATTTTTTCAAATATATTTTTTGTAATGGGTTAGCACAGTGGTGTAGTGGTTAGCACGTCCGCCTCACAGGAGGAAGGTCCTGGGTTTGAGTCCCGTGCCCAGTGAGTGTGTTCCCGTGTGAAGGTTCCATGTTCTCCCTGTGCTTGTGTGGGTTTCCTCTGGGTACTGCAGTTTCCTCCCATTGTTCAAAGACATGAGGCTAATTGCATATTCTGAATTGCCCCTAGGTGTGAATGTGTGTGTGTGTGAATGGTTGTGTGTCTCTGTCAGCCCTATGATAGTCTGGCGAGCTGTTCAGGGCGTACAGGGTGTCCTTCACCCAGAAATGGCTGAGATAGTCTCCAGCTTCCCTGTGATGCTAATAAAGGTTAAATAGAATGAAATGGTCTAACTGGAGTCTTATGGATGTATAGAAAAATGGGAAATTAATATAATAAAGATTAAGCATTTCCCAGTTAGTACACATCATTCGGCAAATTTCTGATCATGATTAAAGCCCTGCTAGATGAAACAGCTAGTATAAACGTGCGTGCACAGCAAATCTCTCCTATTTTAAGGAAGAAGGTAGATCAAGGGGAAGTGGTGGCTCAGTGATTAAGGCTCTGGGTTGCTGATTCAAAGGTTCAAGTTCCGCTGCCACTGTTAGGCCCTTGAGCAAGGCCCTTAACCCTCAATCGCTCTGTTGTATAAAAATAAAATGTAAGTCAGCCTGGATAAGGGTGTCCGCCAAAGGTCGTATATGTAGATCGCTATTTTATTTTTGGTATTTATATCACACTCATTTTTCAACCCCACATTCTATCAGCAGAATATTCTGCCTTACATGGAAACATAACTCTCTTTAGATTTAAATGAATTTATCATTGTGATCAGAGATCAGGCTGAGTATAATACTACCCCCCTCCATGACACAAAAAGGAGACTGTACTCCCAACTCACTTCATTTTGACCCTTTAACCCTTCTGCGCAGGATTGTTCAGAAGTATGTCTATATTTATATATATACTGTTTATTTTAAGACAGTTCAGAGGTTAATGATCGCTAACTGTGTGATACGTGACTGTGTGCATGATATTTTTTGCAGATTTACTTTAAGGCTTCAGGCTGCAAATGTTTGTGGTATAAATATTCTACATTCCCTGCAGCCTGTAGAAAATGCCATAGCTAGGAAATAGTGAGAAGGTGCAGTTGTTTATATACAGTATTTGTCTTATAGTTAATACTTAACATGTGCACTTTAATAACACACTAACTCAATATAATTTCAGAGTGGGTCAAAACACAAATTTTACAAAGATGAAGAGATTTGACTGAATGCTATTTAAAATATTTGATTAAAGTTCAACACAAGGTTTTGAGAAAGACTGAATGTATCCTCCTGCTTTGTGTTCATCACTTCCTGGTTTGGGAACATTGTAGGGCACAGATAGAACAGGATGGTGAGAACTGTAGAAAAAATTACTGATGTCTCACTACCTTGCTTTTACGATTTACATCTGACATTTACATTCACGACATTTACATTTCCCTCCAACATCGTTATCCGACTAACGTTGCAGGGAGGCTGGAGCCTAAGGAGGGCGTCTCCTGTGGTTCCCCTCCAGGTACTCCAGTTTCCTCCTACACACCAAATACAGGCTGATTGGCTGGTTCAGACTGGCCCTGTGTGTGAGTGTGAGTATGAATGGTTGTGTGTTGGTCCTGTGATGGACTAGAGAGGTGTTCAGGGTGTACCCCGCCTTCTCCCAGGGTCAGCAAAAGACAAAGCAATTTTGGCAAATGAATGAATGAATGAATGAATGAATGGTCGCTATGTGCAATATTTTAGTCACGTCACATGAACTTAATTACTGAACTGATCCAATAAAGATTAACTAGATTTGTCTTGATTATTGCATTTGTGGCATTTTTCAAATCACAAGGTAAAACCTGTTTATCTTATTAAATGTTTTACAGGAGCTTCTCAGACTCTATCTTGCCCTCTCTCTCTCTCTCTCTCTCTCTCTCTCTCACTCTCACTGTTATATCAGGTCAGGTGACAGGGCAGCTCTCTTCATCACACACATCTCTGACTGATTTGAGAAGGTTTTTAAAAACAAATCCCTGCTCAGAAAACAGAAAATATCTTTCAAAAGTTACTTTTAGAAACTACAAGCACTTTTCCATCCTCTTAGATTAGTACCAGCGTGTTCAAGCTTCAAAGAATGAACGAGCTTTAAGCCACCAGTCCTGTACAGTATGAGGAGTGTGGCTGTAATAAGTGATCCTGCAAAACACAAACTAAGTCATTTTCATTTCCGTGACCATGCTGGATCTTACTTATGAACGGGTATATGTTTGACACGCGCATGTGACTGAGTCACATAACGGGTTTTAAACAGTATCTGCAGGAAACGGTATCATTGTCATGCTATTATCTATGATAAATATGATTGTGACTAATGAATAATAGATTACTCACTAATTCGAGGTATGAGATCTACGTAGATCATTTTTTTATTTCATTAATGCTGTTTTGTTTGTTTTTTGACATGATGAATCATATGAGCAGCAGATCACTTGGGTTTGGTTTTGTTCTTTCAGGAATACATTTCAGAAGCAGCAGAATGACATTGTGGTGGAATATGAATTCAAAATTAAAAATTAATTACACATATTTACCTGTATTTTTCCACCTTTAGTTTCATTTAATATCATTTGCCAGTGTTTTGAAAAAAAGGAGAAATGTGAGAATGTGAGATAAACACGACAGGCTTATCTCAGTTCTCACCACTCCAGGAAAGCATGTTCACACACACACACACACACACACACACACACACACACACACACACACACACACACACACACACACCCTTAAAGAAGCGCAGCGCG
>JBCNYG010000020.1:38834081-38844550 GCA_039654305.1 Porochilus rendahli
ATTAGCCTACTGTGCATGTTTTTGGACTGTGGGAGGAAACCGGAGTACCCGGAGGAAACCCACGCAAGCACAGGGAGTTGCTGTGAGGCGGACGTGCTAACCACTACGCCACCGTGCCACCTAGTCATCAATCATTGCTAATTATTTACTTGATGTCTGGTGTTTGATGCACATGTCTAGGATGTACTTCACCTGTGAATGTCATTCGTATGAATATGTGAGATGAACTAATGATAACTTGAAATGTATTTGATTTTTCTCCCATGTATCCAACAAATCCTGAGATTTTTGAACGTCCGCACTGACTGATATTGGACACCGTCTTGTTTTACTTCTGCACCAGACCGATTGTGTTCAAGAGAATGATAGATGGGATGTGTGTGTGTGTGTGTGTGTGTGTGTATGTGGAGTAAAAATAAGCATGAACGTGTGTATGCATGTACCCCTGGGACTTTCCCTTTCCATCAGCTACTAGTTTCAGGGGGCGTGCAGTAATTTCATGGCTCGTTGGGAGCGAGCAAAACCTCACTGTTCACTTCCACTTCGCCCGAAGCCTTTTAATGAAGTTATTAATCCAGCAAACAGAAAACTCTCTCCTCTCTGTAATGCCGAGGTGCATAATTCAGGCAGCTCGTCTGCAGCCGTGCCACAACAAACCGTGTAATGACAAATTTACTGTTGTTTTTTTTTTTTAACAGAGAACTTTAGAAAGTGTGACCTGTAAGGCAGAGACAAAACCCAGTGTCTAGTTTCACCCGGTGTTTCTGCTTCTTTTGGAATTGCTGTAATATCACTGCACACAAGTTAGGCTATAAAAGTAAAACCTTTGAGAAGTTTGGACAACTGATTCAACTACAGAATTTGGCATTTGTTTTGTTTACATCATATGCAAGCAGTGAGGGGTCCAAGCCCTTCAGTTACACCTTCAGTGAGCTGTCAGGATGATTGATCTTAGGTCCCCTGTGATACAATTTATCTTTTCATCCTTTCATGAAGTGGCTGAGCCAGAAGATCTTAATGTCTCCCAGATTTCCCATCATACACTGCAATGGCTTGGACTGGAAACTTCACAATGTTCCTTGACCTTGGTAGTGTGTAATCCTACTAGGGCCGTGTACAGGCTGACGCCTATCTCAGCCGACTCTGGGTGAAGGCGGGGTATACCCTTAACAGCTATCTAGTCCACTGCAGGGCCAACAAGCACACACAACTATTCACACTCAAACTCCCAACTAGGCTAAATTTGGAACAGCCAATTATCCTAATGTGCAAATCGTTGGACTGTAGGAGGAAACCGGAGTACCGAGAGAACACCCACATAAGCACAGGCAGGAGATGCAAGCTCCATACAGAAATGCCCTTGCTGAGCCCAGGACATGAACCCAAGAACTTCTTGCTGTGAGGCATATGAGCTGACCACTTGACTACAGTGCTATGATTCAATTAGCAAAAACATTTATAATTTAATGTCAGCCAAGTGAAATATTTTGAGCCTTTTAATCCAGGGCTCTAATATCTATCCATTATTTGTACTACTTATCTGTCAGAGTCGCAGGGAAGCTGGAGTCAATCCCAGCTGACATTGAATGAGAGGCAGGGTTGCACCCTGAACAGGTTACCAGTCTATCAGAGGACTAATACGGACAAAACCAACCATCACATTCCCATTTTCACTTATGGGTGATTTAGAGTAGCCAGTTAGCCTAATGTTCATGTTTATGGACTATAGGAGGAAACCGGAAAACACGAACAAAACTTATGCAAGCATGGGCAGAACATAGACTATATGATCTAGGTTTAGATTTTGATGATGATGATGATGATAAAGATAAAATAATAATTTAAACCATAACTCACTGATGTACAAGATCGTGTTACATCATCATCACACAGGAAACATGAATAACAAACTCAAATATAACGTAAACATCAGTGTTGTTTTGGAGTGAAGCTCTGAATAAAGCCGTCTGTGTTAGTTCTTCTGAAGGTCTGAATATGAAAGATTAAACTTGTCACCTGATCACTGAGCCCATTTTTGCTTTTTTTTTTTTTTTTTTTTCAATTTTAAAGCAGAAAGGTGTCTGAGATCATATTTTGCCAATTAATTTTTTTCAAAGGAACTACAAATGAACTTCAAATACACCCTGTCACCCCTGAGGCAAAAACGTATGACGGAAAAAAAAAAAAACGTATTACACACAACTCATCACAGCCCATTTCATGCCATAATTGTATCAGATATTTTTTCGAGGGTCTTCATGAACCGGAGAAGGTGATGTTGGAAAGGTTCCAAGCCTCACAGAAGCATTATCATGTAAAGGGACAAAAAAATGGAATTGAATCTGTATCTTGCTGCTCGTTTCAGCCTGCACGGACAGACAGAGGACATGTGAAAGAGTATGCTCTTAATAGCAAGGTTTTGTAGTCAGAACAATTGAAACTCATGCTTACAGTGATACAGTGTACACAGTGTGAGTGACTCAGTGAACTGGTTCACTTCATATCTTTCCCTATTTGCTGCCTGTTGCAAAAATCACACTGCTGGTGGTTAGCATGTCTGTCTCTCAGCAAGAAGGTCCTGGGTTCAAGTCCTAGGCTTCTGGATTTTCTGTGTGGAGTTGGCAGGTTCTCCCTGTGCTTGCACGAGTTGCTTCCAGTTTCTTCCCACAGTCCATGGTAATGCACATTAGGCTAATTGGCTGTTCCAAATTGTAGGTGCACCCTGTCTTCGCCCAGTGTTAGCTCAGATAGGCTTCAGCCCCCCTGCTACTGGTGTTGTGCGGCAAATTAATGAGTGTCTGATGAGGATGTAAAATGGGTGGCATTGTGTCGTAGTGGTTACCATGTCCACCTCACCCCAAAAATGTCGTGGGCTCAAGTCCCAGGCTCAGTGAGGGTGTCACTGTGTGGAGTTGTGTCTCTGTTCTCCCCCCGCTTGTGTGGATTTCCTCCAAGTGTTCCCTCAGTCAAAAGACATGCACATTAGGATAACTGGCTGTTCCAAACTGCCCCTAAGCGGGGATGTGAGTGTGAATGGTTGTGTGTGTGTGTGTGTATGTGTGTGTGTGTTGTACCCTGCCTTTGCCCACATCAGCATGGGCAGAACACACTCCACACAGAAAGTCCCTAGTCCTGCAACGAGAGGTTAGAACCCAGAACCTTTCTTGCTGTGAGGTGACACTGGCCTCAGAGGGTTTTACTCATAAAAATATGGATTGAAATATAAAGTTTCAATGTTTCCTTTTGCATTAATTGCAATAACACCAGACAAGTTTCTAACTAGTGGAATTGTTTGCAATACTGATCACTCACTTCTCTCTGAAAAGGGGAAATGAAGAGCTGGTGAAATTCTAAAATAAAATTTATTTTTTGCATTTAATTTTCAATCACGACGGGGGTGGGGGTGGGGGGTGTTTTATAATAGATGCAACCACTCTATTATTATCTGGAGGAGGAGCTCTGTTCTCATGCACCTGGCGGCGCTCTACGGTACGCCGCGAGGCTCCAAACCTCCTCCGTGAAACAAAAAGCGCAACGCGTTTCGTGTCCGCTGTCAGTCTGCAGATCACCGCTCAGAGAAACAGCGCTGGGATTCAAACTGAAGGAAGATTTTAACTCGGGGTGTATTTTTATTTCATGTTATTTTTTTGCATCTCGTATTTGAGGCTTGTTAAAGAGCGGGACGTGTTTGTTTTGAAAGGAAGTGAGAATATTTGGATTCCTTGAGCAGAACCATGTCCCGGAGGAAACAGAGGAACCCGCGTCAGTTCAAACGGCACAGCGCGAGCGCCGCTAACACAGGTCACTGCTTATTTATACCTACATCCCTCTCATCCTCATCCTCATCCTCAGCATCATCCTCAGCATCAGCATCAGAGAGGTCGCCTCATGCATGGACGTAGGGCTCTTTCTTTGTGTTAGATGAGTGTTTTGGGTATGTAGATGGGTCAGTATTACTTTTGGAAAATCACAGAGCCGAGTCGGGCAGTGAAATTAACTTTGTAAGTTTAGGGATCAAATTGATGATGATGATGATGATCTTATTAGTGTTGTTCGGTTTCTTGAAAACCTTCATATTTCCGACATTAATTTTTTTTACATCAAGAAATGACCGAGATTCGAGGAATAATAATGCACACATGATCTTAAATATTATTATTATTATTATTTTTATTATTATTATTATTATTAATAATAATAATAACAATAATAAACTTTAATGCGTAGTAACCATTCTGATGTCCTTCTTCTGATAACTGAATATATTTTACAGTTTTTGTTTTATTTGAGCATAAACTGTAAATAAATTATAAGAAAAACATTTTTCAAAACATATTTTGTATCTTTAGTACATATGTTTAAGCATTTATTAATAATAATGATAATGTTGATGAAATAATAATAATAATAATAATGATAACAATAATGCATTGATTAATACCAAAAGGACCAACGATATAAAAGCTAATCAAAGATAAATCAATGCACTTTCTCTGTTAAGAGATACAAAAATAACAAAAGAGCATAAGTCTTTGAACATTTAATAAATAATATAATAAAGCCCCACCCAACTTCAATCAAATGCCTCTATACAGCCATGTATAACTATTTTCTAATGTAGAAATAATCCTGCCTAATTACACTACATGTAAACAAGTTGATATTGGACCTGTGAACCTTAAAATTACTATTTGCAATTTTTTTAAACGAAACACTATCATAATTTATTTGATGATTATATCTGTCCCTGAGCTATAGGGAGATTCTTCATGAGTCACAGCACTATCACAGTTATTACAGAGGACAAAAATGTCATTATGTACTTCTTGTTTTTTTTTAAATCTCCCACAATCATATTGCCCCGTTATCTTAACCTCAGCGATTGCCCCACTATTTTCATATTTTGCCTATTCCATTCTCTCTGGTGTCCCTCTGGTGCACAGATAAAGAGTGAGTGCTGAAAGAGCTCCATTAATTTGCCCTGATGACTGCAGTGATAAGGGTAGATAATGGACTTGATAAAGTGTGTGTGTGTGTGTGTGTGTGTGTGTGTGTGAGCAGAGATATCATCACACACACGATTATTGCCATTAAAATTCCAGCTCTGCAATCTGTGCCGCACTGATAATCCTCTCCGGACGATAAGACAAAGAAAATCTTTTCTCTTTATTAGGTCTTCTGGATATTCTGATAATATAGTGATAAATTTTGTATTTCTCCTGACCCTCCATTTTTTTAAGCTCATGCTTTCTTTTTTCTTCTTTTCCTCCATCTTGTAGTCTTATGAAGTGATAGGGTCATTGTTTCTGCTTTACTCTTTCTTCCACCCCTTTAACCCTCCCAGCAGTGTGGTTTTATTGTAATAAGTGTTAGATCTGAAAGGCAGATAGTGATGCAGGAGCATATTATCATCTGTTATCAGTTCTTCTTCAGTCCATTGAGCCAAACCAGCTGTTATTCCACCCTTATCTCCCAGTTCGTGACCGGCGGGGCAGTAAATTTGCCCCTTTTGGTGGGATAAGTCTATGACAGTGGATTAAAAGAGTGTGATGAGAAGTAAGCACTGCAGCTTCTTACTCAGAGGAAGAGCAGATGTGAATCTCAGCCCTTTTCTGGTCGCTGGTGATGAGGTACACACATAAAAAAAACACATGAAAGCTTTTCTCTTAATTATTAAGATATTATCAGAACTCTGCACAAAAAACAACTGAAGGTAATAACTAAATAAAATAATTGCTATTTTATGGCTATATGAACGTTCCTGTACTGTTCTAAATAACAAGGAGGAGAAAAATACTAAATTATCCTAAAAAAATAATATAAAATCATGAATAAAATAAATTTAAAGTTACTTTCAACTTTCTTAGATACATTATTATTATATATCATCATTCATTTTCTAAGCTGCTTAATCCTAATTAGAGTCGCGGGGAAGCTGCCCTGAGGAATACACCCTGGACAGATCGCCAGGTCATCGCAGGGCAAAACACACACAACTATTCACACTCAGGGGTGATTTGGAACAGCCAGTTAGCCTACTGTGCATGTTTCTGGACTGTGGGAGGAAACCGGAGTACCCAGAGGAAACCCACACAAGCACAGGGAGAACATGCAAACTCCACACAAGACCATTTTTAGGGCATTTTGTAATGGCTCAGTGGTAAGCATGTCCGCCTCACAGCCAGAAGGTCCTGGGTTCGAGTCCGAGTGGAGTTTACATGTTTTCCCTATACTTGCATGGGTTTCCTCTGAGCACAGGTTTTCTTCCACCCTTTAAAGACATGCACAGTTTGCTAATTGGCTGTACCAAATTGCCCCTAGGGATGGGATGGCGTATAGTGTGTGTGTTTTGGCTCTGCAGTGGTTGGTGAGCTGTTCAGGGTGAACCCTGCCTTTGGTAAGTGTTGGCTGAGATCTCTGGTAGGATTAAGTAGCTCGGCGAGTGAGAGATTGTGTGAGTGAGAGAAGACTCATGTCCTTTACACTTCTATCTAAAAGGCTGTAATTTTCTCTGAATATTAGGATTTGTCATATAACCAATTCTCATCACACACCCCAACCACATAGCAACAAAGCCCCCCCTCTCTCTTTATTTGTGACTTTTTTTTCGTCACTTTGCTGACATACGGCTGTCAGAATATGATAAGTTTCTTTCATTATTATATCCTTTCCCAGACGTCAAGGTTTGTCAGCTCATCTTTATTCTGTTTTTTTTTTTCAAAGCCATTTTGATTATCTTCATCTGCCAACTGTCAGCGCTCCGTCTCCGTGAGATCGGCATAATATAAAGCGGGGTTATTGTGTGCCAGCTTTCTCAGCAGCATCTGTTCAGCACTAATGAGCTATGAAGTGCTGTGGCTCACTGGCCTACGAAGCAGGAAGGAGACGGATACGAGAGCGAGAGGAGCCAACTGTTCCTCTATGCTTTCATAAGCATTCCAGCATCTTTTTTTTTTTTTTTAATCATAACAGTAATGTTTTTCAGAGTTAGAAAGTATAAGACACAGGATCAAAGTCAGTCCAACACTAATTTAACATCCGTGGGTCAAACAAAGATGGCTGAATTCTGGACATGTGGCAACTTGAAAGGAAAACTCACACTGAGTTTCAAAGCATGCTGATATATATAACCGCACTGGGAAGGTTCGGTTTGTGTGCGTCCCTCTGCTCATGTTAAATTACAGTCCCACTCAAACAGTTTGTACAGTCGGTGAGATCCTCATGATGCATTTAAAAATATATATCTTCCGACCTAAACTATGGACGATGAAAGACGACGATGAAAAAGAAGAAGGGAATCTGATTACACCTTTAACAGGAATATACAAACCAATGTAAATGGGTTAGCGTGCTAACCAATCGGGTATAAAGTGAGCTTGTCTTCTTTGGGATCTATTTCTGTTTACAGAGAAAAAACAACAAAAAGCACACGGAAAGTGCAAACCTCTACCAAGCCAATCAATTCCCCATTTGAACCAAAATGTCAAAAAGTGGTCCTGTCTGGCAATGTTAAAACCATTACTTAATCCAGAATTTGATCAGAATCAACTCCGAAATCTAATGGGGTCTTCCTCATGGAAAGCTCGGCCTCTGGTAGAAATTTAATGAAAAGTTTTTCGCATGATCCTGCTAACAAAAACACAAACAAACACACAAACCGGAGGTAAAACATAACCTCAATTAGCAAAGGCGATCAACAATAATTTAGGTATATTTTTTCTCTAAAATGTCAATTATTTAATATTAAATGCTTATTTTTGTGCATTAAAATACTGGCATAATAAAGCTACTGGATATTAGCACGGCTGTGATTAGCTACAACCACGTTGCTATGGCTGATCGATATTCATTAGAATTTATTACATAAATATACACAGAAATATCAAAAGTAAATTGACACTCATAATTTTTTTGTGAAGCTTGTTTAATCTGATCAAACCTGTTAATATTATTATTAGCTTTTATTTTAGATTATTGAATATAAATTGTTGGTGGCAACAAGCAATGCCATGAACACCAGAAGCAAAAGAGTTGTCTGATATTTAAAGAGGGAGTATTGAGGGTGTTCCTATATATGACAAGTATTTAAGTATATACAATGGGTATATAAGTTGAGTAAGTATATACAATTACAGGAAAGGAGTATGTATCATTGTTCATTGTTAGGTAGAAATTGTAAAAAAAAAGGAAATAGGATAAAAAAGGAAAAGGATAATAACCTCCTGTCAATGATTGCATGGACAGCATGTCCGGTTGAGTTTTATTCCTGGCAGTGAACCATCCTCGTCAAAATATCAGTTTCTTGGTTTCTATACAATAAGATAAATTGTAAATGAAGTAAAAAACTACCCAGCTGGAATGTATTCAGCTCTCTGGTGTCCTGGAGTCTTGTGCATGGTATCTCACCATGTTACAGTCATTAAGGAAAACAAAAACAAGAACATAAGATGTTTAACACTGTTAATTATTGCTCAGGTTTAGTCGATGCCGCGTCAGTGATGTCCGGAAGGTGGATGTTTATCACTCACATCACGGCTATAATAGAGCTAAAGTTACATAATGCTGAAAAACATTGTCGTGGATTAACATCGCCATAGAGAAGAAAGGATGTTTACTTGACAGCCTTTACTTACTATCAGTGATGTCCAGCGAGCAGATGTTTATCACTCACTCCGTCATTGAACCAGGAAGCTCGATGCCGATCGATGATCCGTGCTTTTGAACAGAAACAATGACGCAATCGTTCAGTCTGGGTTACGCGGTAAAAGACCCGGCATTTCAGTCACTGGTGTCTTTCAAATTACTAGACAAAGCATGGATTTTCAAATCGAACCCATTTTCACTTTCCTGTGAAGCTTGTCAGGGTCGTAATGCCTTTAACATCAAAAAAGAATTGAAGTTCAAGGCTGTAATATTTTCACATATTTTAACCTGGAACGGAGGAATTGTGCCTGATAATGTAATGCAGCTGCTGGGAGTTGAGAAATATTTTTGCCTAGCGTTCACATGAGCATACATCTTCACTTCTCCTGTAAATTTGGTTTCTAAATTCTGCTTTCGCGGCATACGGTAGTAGCACATGTGGAAATAGAAATCAGACTGGCTGTATGGTTAGAATGTGAGGTAGTTTGGAAGCCAGCTAGTTATTATGTAACTACGATACTTTATACTTTTCCTACAAATTGCTTCTGATTTTCACTAAATACCTTTAGCTACGTTCTTCTAGTTGCCTTATGTGAGGTAGTTAGCATTTCAGCTTTCTGCTAATTTAGCTTCATAAAAACCACACTGAAGAATTGTAGAATTCGGAAAACTTTGACTATGTAACTGTTTTAGCGAAATTCTTGTTGATTTGAGATTTAAAAATCACTTTATTTGTGCTTAAAGATATTTTATAACCAATGTAAAGCGTTAATTACTCTTTTATGATTAGGCTTGGGGTGGCACAGTGGTGTAGTGGTCAGCGCATGTGCCTCACTCACATCAAGAAGGTCCCAAGCTTGGGAGTTTCGGTGTGGGGTTTGCATGATCTCCCATTGCATGTGTGGGTTTCCTCTGGGTACGCTGGTTTCCTCCTATAGCCCAAAAACCTGCACATTATGCTAATTTACTGAATCAAGTTGCCCCTAGGTGTGAGTGTAAATGTTTGTGTGTGTGTGTGTGTGTGTGTTGGCCCTGCAATGGTCTGGCAAGATATTCAGGGTGTACCCCACCATTGCCCAGTGTCGGCTGAGATGGGCTCAGCCTCCCTGTGACCAGAGTAGGATTAAGTAGTTCAGCAGATGAGAGTGAAAAGTAAATAACGTTGTCTGGCTGTTTAGAAGCGTAGTGAGGTTTATTATCACCAGGTAGTTCAGTCATTGTGAAATATAAGCAACTCTCCAGACCAATAATCATTTCTTTGAAATTTAGCTGGCTGTTAGTTAGAGAAGATAGTTTTTTTCTCTCTAATCGCATCGCTAACACTTGACCCTCCAGCTCACATAAAGAAGCAGCAGATGAGGCGTCATTGTGCTGATACAGCCAAGTAGAAAAGAAAGCGAATAAGGGGAGAAAGCTTAATTATTCTGCAGCATTTCAGCCCCTATTCTTGTCTCGCTGCTGTGTAATCATTCCTCCTAATCTCATTTACAGATACAGAAAAACCAGGAGAATGTGTGTGAGTGTGTGTGAGAAAGAGAGAGGGACAGAAAGAGCAGGTGTTTTGGGGAACTCAGGGATGGATCATTGGACCTTTCAGATATAACAATCAAAACGTCTAATGTTATCAGGATTTTACTTGTGTTTATAGAAATTGTATTAATAATTTCTGCATTTGTCATTCTTAATTTAGTCCTCACACCACACACACCCATACACACTCACACACACACACACACACACACACACACACACACACACACACACACACACACATGCGCACTCCGCAACTCTCTTTAAGGCGCTCGACCGAGCACACACCTGCACTC
>JBCNYG010000020.1:38906121-38919165 GCA_039654305.1 Porochilus rendahli
CCCAGAGTCGGCTGAGATGGGCGCCAGCCTCCCCGCGACCCTAATTAGGAATAAGCGGTTCAGAAAATGAATGAAATGAATAATAAAATGAATGATTAATTAATTTCTAGCACGGCATGGTGCTAAGCACATCCGCTTGGGGTTCGAGCCTGGGGTGGTCTGCTTCAGGCGTATCTGTGTGGAGTTTGTATGTTCACCCCATGCTTGTGTGGGTTTCCTCGGGGTACCCTGGTTTCCTCCCACAGTCTAAAGACATGCACATTCATGTAATCGGCTGTTCTAAATTGCCTCTTTGTGTGTGAGTGTGAATGGCTGTGTGTTGGCCCTGTGTGTGTCGGATGAGCCGTACAGAGTGTACCCAGGTTTCGCCCAGTTTTGGTTAAGACCACGACCCTAACAGGATTAAGCGGTTCGGAAAATGAGTGAGTGAGTAATTCAATGCAACATCTGTGATTGATTAGTTCATTTTTTAAACTAATACAACAGAAATGCAGGTTTTTAGTTTATTTTGGTGTGCTGCCATCAAAATAAAACTAATAATAGTACTGAAGTTTCACTGTGTGATGCCCTGGTATTAAAAAGTGTTTCAGATTGAATTCGAATGGGTTTCCAATAAAAATCACTGCATGTTCATGGCTCCCATATGAAGTGCTTTTTTTTTTTTAAACAAATGAATAAAAACATGGATGCACAGTAAATGTATTCAAGCATTCAGGATGTCACATGACTCGGACCCTGCTAGTAAGCCTGACTGAATCTCTAAAATGAACTTCAGTACTTACCCAGGATTGAAAGAATGACCACAACAAAATCAAAAATATTCCATCCAACATGAAAGAAATACTGGCGCAGGGCGATGAGCTTGAGCACACACTCTCCCGTGAATATGACGATGAAGATGAAGTTGATCAAGTACAGGACCTCTTCTACCTCTTTGCTCTGATCGTCCGTCTCCACCATCATGGTGATCATGTTCAGACAGATCAAGGCCATGATCAGGATGTCGAAGAACTCTTTGGTGACGACGTCGAAGATGAAGCCTTGGAAACAGTTCTGCAGAAGGTTCAAACATCAGAACAGTTATATTGGGCGGCACTGAGGCGTAGTGTTTAGTGCGTCCATCTCACTGCAAGAAGGTCCTGGGTTTGGCGAGGCTGTTTCTGTGTGGAGTTTTCATATTCCCTCCTTGCTTGCATGGGTTTCTTCCGGGTACTCCGGTTTCCTCCCACAGATAAAAGACATGCACATTAGGCTGACTGGCTGTTCCAAATTGCCCCTAGGTGTGAGTGTGAGCATGAATGGTGTGTGTGTGTGTGTGTGTTGGCCCTGTGATGGACCGAGCTGTTCAGAGTTGGCCGACTTACCTCCCCACGGCCGTAGTAGGATTAAACGGTTTGGAAAATGAATGAATGAATGAATATTTTCATACAAACAGATATAAAATATGAGGCTAATTGATGTGTTTATCCATTACATTGAGTCCTAAACTTACTTGGGGGCGTGGGACCGGTTTCTGGGGTTTCTTAGAGCCGAGCTTCTTCATAGCATTGTAATATTTCTTCTGCTCCTCCGTCATGAAAAGGTCCTGTCCTCCTAAGTAAAGAAACACAGGAGGACAATTATTCTTTTAGTTATTATACTTAAAATTCCAATAGCCTTTGACATGCATTTGACAAAATCAGGTTTATTTATTTATTTATTTATTTATTTATTTATTTATTTAGTTAGTTAGTTAGTTAGTTAGTTAGTTAGTTAGTTAGTTAGTTAGTTAGTTAGTTAGTTAGTAGTATTTTTGCCATGGCCGATTACACACTGATGAATTCTTATACTTGTTATAACATGTTAACGTTTCGATACCAGCTCATTCGCAGGGAGGCTTTTTATAGGAATTATATAGGAAAACGTTTCAAATTTATTGAGTTATTTAATATTTAATTTTGATGGAAAGTGTCAGTAAGTTCTACTATCTGAAGAACTGATGGAACGTCCTGCTTTTAGAAACTATTCAACTTTGAAAAAAGAAACAACAGTCACACTTCACTAACTTCATCCAATCCTTCCATCATTAATTGCACATTTAACATTCAAACCCAAACATTTAATCATCTCAGGGAAATTTATTCATCACTTCCACCAGACTTTTCACCAGAATTGGATTTCCAGCAGAGTAAAGCTAATTCAGTCAGAAACCATCATCGTCCTCTGTCTTAATTATACTTATCTTTGATTTTTGTTGGTTGAAGTTATCAATGATGACACCGATGAATAAATTGAGGGTAAAGAAGGACCCAAAAATGATGAAAATAACAAAGTACAGGTACATGTAGAGGTTTGCCTCATAGTGTGGCTGTTCTTCCACCTAGTTAAAGAGGTAAAAGGGAAACGAGTGTTGAAAAGCAGTAATAAATCAAATACAACCTTTGTTGCATTTATTATTTATGTATCATCAGGCTATGGCAGGAACTTTGTGACTTACCCCACGAGAATCTACAGCGGCGTACATGATGTCCATCCAACCCTTAAAAGTTGCCTTTGATCCAACAAAACATTAAGAAACATAATCAAAACAAAACAAGCAAATAGAACTGCATGCTGTTCTCTCACCATACCCCGACCGACCACCCATCCATCCATCTATTTATCCATCCGTTCATCCGTTAATGCATGAACACTTACCACTTGGAGCAAGGCGAGGTAGCCCATGCCCACGCTATCGTAGTTGACCTTTGTGTTCATCCATCGCACTTCCTCAAAACTTTCCATTAGTTCCAAGCATTGGGTCTTGTTGCTCACGACATCAATTAAGAAATACTCTTCCGAGGTTGAGTTAAAACAATAGTAGAATTTTCCAGCAAACAGGTTGACGCCCATTATACTGAAGATCAGCCAGAAGATCAGACACACCAGCATCACGTTAAATATGGAGGGGACGGCTCCAACCAGGGCGTTAACCACCACCTGAGGAAGTCGACGAGATTCCCAAACTACTTTTAAACATGTGCTTAACAAATGCAAACAAAGCACCTGTTACAAATGAAAGAAACACAGATATTTTTGAAAACATTCTTTGTTAGTAAAAGATAGAAAACTGAGGCTCGGGTGTGGCACATTGTACTATGATGATGATGGAGATCGCAAGGTTGAATAACGTGGCCGGGGAGCTGATTGGCTGAGGTCTCATGGGAGGGAGAGATAGCATACGCTTACCCTCCGGTCACTTAAAGCCATCACCAGCCAATCACGGGCATCTGTGAACTCATACATACAAGGGTGTAGATGGTGCTTCTGCGTCAAGGGGGCATGTGCTTGCTTTCACCCCTCCCTGCGCTGGTGGTCGCATGATAGGAGGGTAATACCTGACAGGTGTGGAATTGGTGACGAAAATCAGAGAATAAAATGCTGTGAGGCAGACGTGCTAACCGGACTGACCGGGACTCGCCCCAGAGACTCTCACTGGAGGAAATCACACGGTGGTTCAGATTTTTTAAGTTTAAAATAATGTACTTGCCCGCATTCCCTCAAATCTGGACAGGGCACGAAGCGGCCTCAGAGCCCTCAAGGTCCTGAGGGATTTGATGGGTCCGAGCTCGGAGTAACCTAGAATGTTAGCGGTCAGGCTGATCAGAGACACCTGTGGGATCATTTTACGAATGTTAATGAAATGACAATTATGTTTATCCTGTATTTCCATTCAATATTTCATGTAGTGTATAATTTCTTTTGCCATTCTATAATTAATGCATAATAGGTTTTATTTTATGATAAACATAAGAACATACATCAACAATGAGGAAGTCCAGCCAACACCAAGCGTTGGTGAAGTAGGTTTTGAAGCCATACGCTAACCATTTCAGGAGCATCTCAATGACAAAAACGTAAGTGAAGACCTGATCCGCATACTCGAGAATGATCTTAATTACTCGCCGCTGCTCGACGTAAATATCCTCAAATGCCTGATCAGAGATAAAAAAAACACATACGTTCAGATCTCAGAGCTGTCTATCACCATTACGAAAACAGTCTTTCAGTGTATCATCATGTTTTTTTTCTTGGGCGTACCAAGGCACCACTGCTGAGAAGAATCATGAAGATGATGAAGGTCTCAAAATAGTTGTGCTCCACAATGGCGTAACAGGTCTTACGAAGGTTCCACCATGTCTTTCCTCTGCTGGTGGAGATATCCAAATCTACGCATGGGCAGCGCCTAATGCATCCTTTAATGTACAGGGCAGAAGAGTTAGTGTTTTATAATATAGTGTTATGTATATATATTTATATATAGTGTTTTATTAGTGTTTTATATTATATTTTACTTCGATAAAATACAAGACAGTTAATTCTCACTCAGACTCCAATACACAACTTTGGCTTTGGATCAAATTGTAATGATGCGTGTAATGATGTAATGTAATGTTATTGGTAGATTGTCAAGAGGTTCCCGCGTCAGGTCCCAGACTTTGCGAGGGGCGTGTCTGTGTGGAGTTTGCCTGCATGGGTTTCCGCTGGGCACTCAGGTCTCCTCAAATGCCACTCGCTCACTCACAAACCATTTAATCCTACTAGGGTCGCATTGAAGATGGCGCTTACCTGACGCTGGCGATGGCGGGATACCCCAAGCAGCTTGCCAGACCATCGCATGGCCACCACGCACACACCACAATTTACACTCACAGTTAGGGGCACATTGGAACAGCTAGTTAGGCAACAGCCTGGGAATTTCTTGCTGGGAGGCGGACTTGCTAACCACTATGCCACCATGACACCCGAAGACATAGGCACAATAGGCTATATCGCTAGGTGCGAGTTTGAATGTGAGCGGTTGTGTGTGTGTTGGCCCTGTGATGGACCAACGACAGTAACCTGAGCGCATGATATAATCCTGTGTACATGTACTGATCAGTTTAATCAATCACTAAGGACACTGGATACATACATACGAGCTGGTATTAATAATAATCCACCAGTGTGACCAGCACAGCCCGCGTTTTTAGAAGCTGGTATTTAGGACAAACTGTATTTTTTTTTTTTTGCGGGGCTATGTAAGCCACTGTGCAGCCTGTAATCATTTTTAATAGTAAGATATCAGGGGTAACCTGCTTCCAGTTTAGTGGCACTGAAAGAGCTTAGTGAGTCTTACTCTCTGTGCAGCAGTCCTCTGGGGTGATGGTATCAGGTTCATCCTCCGATTCTGCCTCTTCCACCTCTGGGGGTCTGTCCACCGTGCTGCAGCTGGATGAGTCGTCTGCATCCTTCAGCTGTCCAGAAGGGGTGATAAAAAACAGATAAGTTTCTGTGTGTGGTGAGAAGGTTCTGGATGAAAACTCTACTGGGAAAAAAAAACATTGTGGTTTATTTATGATAAAAAAAAATATTTAAAAAACCCTTCGGAAACACTAAACCATTTACATATGACATGCGATATGCTAATCAAGCAAACCAGATATTTATCTTGTATTTATTTTTGAACGGTCACTGTGTTTTTCTTGTACTTTCTTAGCTCGCGAGCTCAGGACGTCTTGTCCGAGAATATAGCTGGCTTCAGAGGCACAGTTCAAAAGGAGTTATATTTAGCAGCATGAAGAAGACACTGTGAATGATAAGTGTGCTGCATAAATCCATCGCTCGGATTTGGACGGTATTCTTCTTTCACTGACGTAGCCAGATGTAACTAAAGCTTAAGGAGTAAACAGATCTGTCTAATAAAGCATAGTACCATGCTGTTTATCCATCTGGATGTCCCCAGCAGTCTTTTTTTAATTGTATATAATTCACAGTCATGTGAAGCACTTGTACCTTTACAAATTCCAAATTCGTTTTATATTAGAAAGGGAGGCTGCATGGCCCTGCTTGTGGTCATGTGGTTTTGTTTTTTTGCCTTTTTAAATTCTAGTGAAGTGGAGCTGATTGCTTAGCACCGTTGCAGCTACGTATCCTCTTCCCTGTGGAGAAACATGGCTAGCGCGGTTATGCCAAGCATTTAGACACGCGAGAGTATGCTATGCGAGCCACGTAATTCAAGCCAGTTTGCAGACATACCAACAAACAGTTGCCTAATGAGTCAGGGCTCATGTACCTCATTGAAACAAATGTTTAACAAAATATTTGACCTCACACCACACATCTAAGCTGCACTACTGAGAAACGGCTAGACGCATGAACAGAAAGAGTTTCGGATACATAACTGTTTTGCAAAAGAGTAAAAATCTGAGGCTGGAAAAAAGGAGTGAAAGAGGAACCCCAGGGGTCAGGTGGGTGTCGAACAGGTTAACTAATCATGCTGCGCTGGTGCTGTTTCCCACGCTCCGTCACTGTGACACCTGACCTCCAGGACACCCGTAAAAACACTCAGCGTTTATGTCTCTCTCCGTCAAGCTACATTCGGACCATGATTTCCACACTTGAACTTAAAAGAGGTCGTTTGGCGTAGGAATATTCATATCAGTTTTCTTACCCATCATTACACCGCAGAGCAGTTGGATTCTTCGTGATGTTTTGTTCGGAAGGTGTTCATTAACTTTATAAGAGTTTTGTCTCGCACTGACACCAATCACAGCTTTATAGGAATTCCATTCTAATATGTAATTCTTTACTCCCACGGAGGTTCATGGTGGACGTACAATCTAATAATGTGTTAAAACCTAAGTAATGGTTATAAAGGTCTTCTGTAAGGACATGTTTGTTTATTTAAACTTGTTCGAAGAAATCTCCTGCGACGGCCTGGCCAGCTGTCCAGGGTGTACCCCGCCCTCGCCCAGAGTCGGCTGAGATGGGCGCCAGCCTCCCCACGCCCCTAATTAGGAATAAGCGGTTCAGAATTGAATGAATGAGAACTATTTACCGTCAATAAATTATAAACTTTGTATTTAAATAAATAAAGAAACAGAATTCTGTGTCCTGTCATTTATTAAGAATTTATTAACTTTATGGATATTTAACCTGAATGATAAGGAACGTGCAGTTCATATTTTTAGAAAGAAGAAAATAAAGAAATCATGGAGAAATGTCTATAATTTCAGATGGAAAATTTCCAACGTTGGCGGCACGGTGGTGCAGTGGTTCGCACGTCAGCCTCACAACAAGGTCGTGGGTTCGATTCTTGGGCTCAGGGTGGTTCTGTGTGAAGTTTGCATGTTCTCCCTGTGCTTAAGTGGGTTTCCTCTGGGCATGCCGGTTTCCTCCCACAGTCCAAGAACATGCACAGTAGGCTAATTGGCTGTTCCAAATCGCCCCTAGGTGTGAGTGTGAAGGGTTGCTCATGTGTTGCCCTGCGATGGCCTGGTGGGTTATTCGGGGTGTACCCCTCCCTTGCCCAGAGTCTGTCATGGGTGCCAGCCTTTCCGTGACCCTAGGTAGGATTAAGCGGCTGAGAAAATAAGTGGGCAGCATGTGTTAAGTTAAGTTTTTGCCCTGAAGTGATGTCTGTTGTATGTTTTGTACTGGTGGTTGTTTCCATGATAATCATGTTAGGAGGAAGTTAAACAGCTTTATTCCACCATTCAGTCTCCATAGAACTGTACTCTTTCTCTCTGTCACTCTTACTCAACCTGTATTTCTCTCTGTTTCTGTTTCTCTCTCTCTCTCT
Source organism: Porochilus rendahli (assembly GCA_039654305.1). Classification (NCBI taxonomy): domain Eukaryota; kingdom Metazoa; phylum Chordata; class Actinopteri; order Siluriformes; family Plotosidae; genus Porochilus; species Porochilus rendahli. The sequence continues at coordinate 38,913,704 of JBCNYG010000020.1, forward strand.
CTCTCTCTCTCGTGAGAAGTGAACCCCAGTCTCCTGATCAACAGAAAACTGAATATCATGTAAGTCAGGGTTAAACACACTTGCAGGAGGCATGCCGGAAAAACAGAGAGAAAAACAAAACTCAAACTGTCCAAAATCATTAAAAAAAAAAAACAGTGGTTTTCTTTAAAGACACAAAAACCCAGCCAGGAATTTACAAAGACCCAAACTTACTGCCATGGCAGCAAAGACAAGAACTCCACAAGGAGTGACCCAAAACCACCTATTTAAATGGTAATAAAAATAGAGAACAGCTGATTGCAATAAGCAATTATACACAGCTGAAGTCAATAACGTGTGAGAACCCAATAAAAGAAATGGCGACATCTGGTGGTCAAACAAATAATAATAAAAAAACACAAACAAGGCAGAGTATCTCATTACAGACAGAATGAACCCATCATATTTTATGTTTTGTTGGTCAACTTCGTTTCATTTGCCGTGTGGATAAAGATGACTTTTGAGATGACATTACCATAGAAAAGTTTAAAGTACAAGCTTTCAGATGAGGTGTAACACACATATATAGCCCATCTAAAAGTCAAGCAGCCAGACTTGATCAAACATGATTGTGTGTGGGAGCTGCGAACTGAGAAATTTGCCTTTAAATAAACAATGTAGCCAAATGCCTCATCAGCTAATTAGTGATGCATGAATGGATGAATGAGTTTCCCACTGTCCCTACCTACTATCTAGCGATACCACAGCCAGAAGAACGAGCCTGAGAGAATCAGTGGGTAAGATGACCCTGTTGAGCTTAGAGCACCACTTCACAGTTAAAAATCACGGAATGTACACTTTTCCAGCTTTCGTTTTAACTCAAACAGGCATGGCATTGTGTTAAAAACTCATTTTAGGGTATTTATGATTTGAATATTGGTTTACACTTTTTCTTCTGAAGACCTGAGATGTTAAATTGTTGAAAACTCGATTCAGCAACAAATAAGCTTTTCTACTCACTGAGTTTTTCCGCCATTGCTCAGAACAACAAAAAAGTGACTTCCAACTCATTTTGCCAAAACTGGAGACATTTTTTAATTGTCATCCATTTCGGTGTTTCAAACCTGCAACACATTTCAAAAAAAAGGTTGAGGCAGGGAAGTTTACCAGGCCTAGTAATTCTAAATAAAAATTTATTTAAAATTATTTAATATATTAAATTATATATATTATATATTATAATGAATTTAGTCTTGATTTGTTTGTGTCAGGGTGTGTGATGGTACGGGGTTTGTTCCAGGGTGTGTAATGGTTGTGATATCCTAGCGTTTATGCCTGTCTCATTTTCTTCTCTGCTTTCCCCCTGCTCAGGCTAGCTGATTCCTCCTGCAGGTACAGTGATTGCCGGCCCCGCCCTGACCATCCCCACCTGATCCCCATCACAGCCCTGGATATAAGCCCCACACCACCCTGGCTCCAGTGCCAAATTGTCTTGTGCCGTCACAGCATTCACACCTATTATCGCACACCTCTATTCTGCTCATAGTATCTACACGATCTTAGTACTGGGTTCTCACTCTGTTCTCAATAAAAGGAACCCTGCTTTTTTGACTATACCTGTGTCAGTCCTGCTTTTGGGTCCATCTGCCTTACCTCAGCATAACATTACGATCTGGCCAGACATGGACCCAGCGGACAGGGATTCGATCAGCCAGGCCCTGAGCGCTCAGGAGCAGCTCGTAAGGTCCCGGCTAGCCACCGTAGCCACCGGAGTACAGGAACTCGCGGACTGCCAGGATCGTTTTCAATGCGACATTTTGGCACAGGTGAGCCAGCTCAGTTAGGTCAACTCACCGCCAGCCTCAAGCGTATGGTCCCACCTCCGCCTATCACGTCAGTCTCTCCACTGCCATCAGTAAACCCCCTGCCTCATCCCGTTCGCCTAGCCCCGCCAGAAAAGTATTCGGGTGAATGTTGCTCCTTCCCCGGCCATAATGGACGCTTTCATCATCGGGCTGAGTGGCAAGATTAAGGATTACCTAGCTCCCCATGAGACTCTGACCGAATTCGAGGTCTTGAGGATCTCGCGATCCATGTCAACAATCGGCTTCGTGAGCAAGAAGCAGAACTTCGCTGAACAGCCAGAGGAACCACCGTGCGCCGGGAATTTCTTCATGGATCCCTGCAGTTCTCATCACCCAGCACGGAGCTAGTGCCCCTTCCATCCTAAGGGAGCCTATGCAATTGGGCTGAGCCAGGCTAAGCCCAGTAGAACTAAATAACAAGAAAGAACTAAATAACAAGTTGCTCAGCTGGATCACTCACAGGACAGAGACCATGAACATGACCATTGGTGGGGACCACACCGATCTAATCTCGTTTCACCTCCTAAGGTGCACCCATCACCCCCTCGTATTAGGGTACCCATGATTAAGGGCCCACAACCCAGATATCATTTGGGAGACAGGGGTGATCAGGAGCTGGGATCCTGTCTTCAGGTTGTCCTGCCTCGCCTCGCCCTCCCCGCCATGTGGATTCCCGTGGAGGGGGTGCTAACCCTGAGTCAAAACCAAACACAGACTTTTCCCGACCTCTCGAAGGTCCCTTCATGCTACCACAACCTGCAGAAGGTGTTCAATCCAGAGCCATGTCTCTTCCCCCCCATCGGCTATGGGACAGTGCTATAGATCAGTTGCCGGGAGCTCATATCCCCAAGGCCCGGCTGTATGCCCTATCAGGTCCCGAGAGGAAAGCAATGGAGGAGTACATTGTCAGCTCCCTGCAGACGGGCATCATTCAGCCTTCCTCGTCCCTGGCTGGGGCTGGGTTCTTCTTCGTGGAGAAGAAGGATGGCTCTCTTCGGCCATGTATAGACCATCGGGCACTTAATGACATCACTGTTAAGAACTGGTACCCACTCCCCCTTATCTCCTCTGCCTTTGAACTGCTTCAACAGGCCAGAGTCTTAACTAAGTTGGACCTGCAGAATGCTTACCACCTGGTCCAGATGATTATCTCACCACTATGAGTACCTCGTAATGCTGTTTGGGCTGACCAACACCCCTGCCGTCTCCCAGGGCTTCATTAACGAGGTGCTATGAGGCTATCTCAATGACTTTGTTTTCATTTATTTAGATGATATTCTTGTTTTTTTCCCAGATCTTGCCACCCACCGACACCATGTCTGCCAGGTTCTAAGCCACTTATGGGAGAATACGCTTTTTGTAAAGGCAGAGAAGTGCGAGTTCCACGTCACCTCGGTCTCGTTCCTGGGATTCGTCATTTCCCAGAACCAGGTCCAGATGGACCCAGAGAAGGTGAGTGCTGTTTCCCGCTGGCCACCTCTCATCACCTGCAGGAAGGTTCAGCAGTTCCTGGGCTTTGCTAACTTTTATCTGCGGTTCATCCGCAATTTCAGCTCCATGGCAGGGCCATTACATGCACTAACCTCTCCCAGAGTTCCTTTTTGGTGGAGTCCTGAGGCTGAAGGAGCCTTCCAAAGGCTCCTTTAGAAGGAAGCCTTCACTACTGCACCGGTGCTAAAGATACCTGACCCCGAACATCAGTTCATGTCGAGGTGAATGTGTCCAATGTCGGGGTAGGAGCGATTCTTTCCCAGCAGTCCCCCAAAGATGGCCGGGTTCATCCCTGTGCATTCCTGTACCACAAGTTATCCACTGTTGAGAGCCTATGACATGGAGAGGCGGAAGCTGTTGGCCATTAAAGTCGCCCTGGAGGAATGGAGACATTGGCTGGAGGGGTCGGACCAGCCCTTCCTAGTGTGAACTGACCACAAGAATCTGGAGTATCTCTGATCGGCCAAGAGATTAAACTCACGGCAGGCCAGGTGGGCCCTCTTCTTCAGCCAATTTTGGTTTACCCTCTTCTACTGGCCCAGCTCTCAGAACCTAAGCCCAATGCTCTATCCCAGCTGTGGGAGTCAGACCCGGCAGTTAAGGAACCGGCACCCATCCTACCCCCAACCGTCTGATTGGAGCAGTAGCCCTTGCAACCGGTAGTATGTACTGGAAGCACTGCGCTTGCAGGTGATAGACTGGGCCTTGATATCCTGGGGGCCAAGCGTACCATTTTTGTTGTCAAGCAACAGTTTTGGTGGCCCAGTCTGGCCAAGGACATGGCGGAGTACGTCTCAGTGTGTCCCACCTGCGCCAGGAGCAAGGCTTCGAGACAGGTACAGGCGGGGCGCTTCCAGCCTTTGCCAGTGCCACACTGTCTGTGGTCGCACATCTCCCTGCACTTCATTACAGGTCTGCCCCCTTCAAGGGGGAACACCGTGGTACTGACTGTGGTCGATCGGTTCTTGAAAATGTCCCTTTTTATCCTATTGCCAAACCTACTCCCAGCCAAGGATACTGCCTGCACTCTCATTTCCCAGTTTTTCATATCCATGGTCTTCCCACTGATGTCATGTCTGATCGTGGACCTCAGTTTATCTCCCATTTCAGGAAGGAGTTTTGTCACTGCCTAGGGGCCTCCATCAGTCTATCCTCTGGCTACCATCCTGAATCCAACGGCCAGACTGAGCGACTGAATCAGGAACTGGAGACTTGCCTCAGATGTCTGGTGGCGCAGAACCAGGCCACATGGAGTGAGCACCTAAAGAGGGTAGAGTACGCCCACAATTCTCTCCCCTCCGTGGCCACTGGGCTCTCCCCGTTCCAGGTCCCCATGGGTGCCAACCACCATCTTACCATGCTTTTTCTCCTATATCTGTGTCTGTCCTGCTTTTGGGTCCATCTGCCTTACCGCAGCACAACAATGGTACAGGGTTTGTATCAGGGTGTGTGATGGTAAGGGGTTTGTATCAGGGTGTGTGATGGTGCAGGGTTTGTATCTGGGTGTGTGATGGTACGGGGTTTGTATCTGGGTGTGTGATGGTATGGGGTTTGTATCTGGGTGTGTGATGGTACGGGGTTTGTATCTGGGTGTGTAATGGTATGGGTTTGTATCTGGGTGTGTGATGATATGGGGTTTGTATCTGGGTGTGTAATGGTACGGGTTTGTATCTGGGTGTGTGATGATATGGGGTTTGTATTGGTGACCTTAGTGAAGGTAATTTGCATTATTAAGACTGTATTATTACAGAGACATCCATGTATATTTTAACAAGACATAAAACAACATTCTGTTCATGTTACAGAGGTGTGGCTTGGAAGACGAGTGTCAAATTCATTGCATGTTTCTTTATAAAAAACTTTAGGACTCCATCCTTATGTTTGCCAGAGCTGTAGATTGCGACTGGTTTTATAATGCACATCTACAATCAGGTACAATGTCAAACAGAGTTTCCCCAATGATACGAGCAAAATGATCAATGACATATTTTTATTTCTGAGTAAAGTAGATGAAAAGTCAAATCACACACACACACACACACACACACACACACACACACACACACACACAATAGCAGAGAAAGTTGGGAATCACTTACTGGAATAAAACTGTTCCACTCATCCCTC
>JBCNYG010000020.1:38938137-38949924 GCA_039654305.1 Porochilus rendahli
TACCCCGCCCTCGCCCAGAGTCGGCTGAGATGGGCGCCAGCCTCCCCGCGACCCTAATTAGGAATAAGCGGTTCAGATAATGAATGAATGAAATGATAATATAAATTTTTTATATATATTTTTTAGCATACCGGTGGGGGACTATTTATAGTTAAGTATATATGAGGATTGGTAGAGGAGATATTGTGCACACTGTAATTATTTATATTAATAAATACATTTCTATTAATTTCACAGGTATAATATGAATAAGGAATAAGTGAAGAGTAGACTGGGATTTTAAATCCTTTTAAGGAAAGTGCATCTCTCAGACCAGCGATCCATACTTACTACATGGGGGAACAAGCTGAAGATGTTTTCCTACTCTGGACTACTACTGATATACTCAGATATGAACTCGAGCCCAGAAGCGTCCATTAGCAGCTGGAGAACAGCTCAGGGCCGATAGTGTGTCGCCATGTGAAGAGGCCTAGGATAGAGAGACGATTCCACCTCCTGACTTGTTCAAGTATCATTATTTTCTCACTAACTTGACCTCCGCTCTCAGTTTGTCTCTGTCCTTCAATCTTTTCAGCATACATCACAATAAGTGTAACAGTGGGCTGCAGTAATAGACCACTCAGTGGATTATCCAGTAGAGTGGTCCAACAACAGAGCTACAACTTTAGTAAAATGTAGCAGTGAGAACATTACCAGGTACCAGTTAAAAAAAAAAAACATTTATAAGTCATTGCCGTTTGCCAGCCATCACGTTTTCCTACGCTTCCCTATTACGCGACCACCACCAACCAGGGAGGGACGTAAGCAAGCATGATGCTGCACATGCTCATTCATCATAGACACCCATGAATAGTTCACTGATCATTATAAGGGTGAAACATTTGAAAGGTGAACATGTGACATCCTTCCTTCCAGTGAGAATCTGGCCATCATCGGGGATTGCTGGGCTTGGAGGAGGACTGCGCGGGTACATGATAACATCATGAAGCTACAACACAAAAACAACCCAATAACTCCATCGGAGCCTTCCTCGGGATTTCCACCAAAATCTTCAGAACTTGACTCATACACACTGAGCATTGTACGTTTCTGAAATGTCATTCTGGGAACCGAGAAGAAAAACACTCGTCCAACACAGAGATCATTGTGAACATTGTCCATCTGGCCGGCGATCACACTGAGAAAAAAAGGGCAAAAATGTCTCTTCCTCACACAGCGTCCATTTTGTTTTCTGCCACTCTGTGCACATGGAGTCACTGGCATCTGAGACAAGAATGATGCACTCATATCACACTCATCCATTCTTCTTCTTCTTCTTCTTCTTCCTCTTGTTTTTTTACTCTGTTCTTGGAAAAGAGTTATCCTGAGGTCATGCTGATGACAGCCAAGAACATACTGTATATAAGAAGCCTTAATCTGATCTCTCAGTCTAATGAGGACCGATGGGATTGGTGTATACACCCTTCACACACCTCACACACTCGGCCAAGGTGAGTTGTGATCGGGGTTGTGTATACACACACACACACACACATACACAGTTCTGGCTGCCCGGGCTGTGACATGAAAACAGAGTATATCTCTCCTAATTGCTGCCATAATTACAGCCTCAAAAAGAATTTCCCCTGTGTGTGTGTGTGTGTGTGTGTGTGTGTGTGTGTGTGTGTGTGTGTGTGTGTGTGTGTGTGTGTGTGTGTGTGTGTTTGTGAAAGAGATAGATAGAGAGGGAGAGAGAGAGATAGAGGGTATGAGGGAGAGAAAGAGAGAGAGGAAAGGAGAGGCTGAGTTAACATGCTGAATCTCTCACCGTCTCTCTCTTTATCTCATACTCTCCCAGTTTCTCTTTCTATCTGTGTGTGTGAGTGAAAGAGAGTGAGAAAGCAACCAGTTGTAAAGAGAGACTGAGTTAACATGCTAAATCTCTCTCTCTCTCTCTCTCTCTCTCTCTCTCTAATTTGAGTACGAGGACTTTAGAGATCACCAGACTCCTCCGTTCGGCTCATGTTGCGTGTGTCTGGCTCTCCTTCACTCATGTGTGAGGTCAGTGTTAGATGCAGATGACAGTAGTGCTACAGTGTTTTACTGGGACTCACTGTGTTACTCATTGTGTTACTCTGTGCTACTCACTGTGTTACTCTCTGTGCTACTCACTGTGTTACTCTCTGTGTTACTCTCTGTGTTACTCTGTGCTACTCACTGTGTTACTCGATGTGTTACTCTCTGTGTTACTCAGTGTTACTCTCTGTGTTATTCGCTGTGTTACTCTCTGTGTTACTCACCATGTTACTCACTGTGTTACTCACTGTGTTACTCTCTGTGTTACTCTCTGTGTTACTCTCTGTGTTACTCACTGTGATACTCACTGTGCTACACCATCTCCCTCAAAATCCAAAACTTCATACAGATGTTTGTACCATATGCACAGGTTTATGTATGTATGTACTGTCTCTCAGCTATTCTTGATTTAAGGTTAGTTGCGACGCTACTTACATTTATTATATTATTACATGATTTTTAGTACACTTTTAATCCTCTATTCTACTCTGGAAACTGACACAAACATGCAAACTCCACACAGAAACCCCCCCACTGAGGCCAGGACTCGAACTCACGACCTTCTTGCTGTGAGGCGGCTGTGCTAACCACTACACCACTCTGTCGTCTAAATTTACTGAACTATTTCTATTTCTTTTAATATTAATATGTTGCATTTTATTTGTTTTATTAATTCATTAATTTGTTGATTTCTTTTTGCATTTGTCTTTTGTATTAATCCCTCCATGATCAATCAGTCCTGTTGTAGTAACTGTATTGACTGTAAGTTGCTTTCTACAACTTTTGATCTAGTTATAAAGGATTGTAGGAGTAAATGTACATGTGGAGTTGAGGGATGCGACTAGTCTGGCATTCAGTCAATGTAAACACCTCACTTCCGATGGTTTAAATTCACAGACCATACTAAGAGCCATTCGTTAAAATATCATTAACAGCCGTTTAGCATTCGCTCTGGTTCGTTTTATGCATCCAGTGATACATTTTGGAGCTGTTTTGAATTTGTTTCATTACTTCTTAGTTTGTCCAGCACTCAGGAACTGAAGAACCTAAAAAAATCCTTTGGGAACTTTGTATGAATTTGGACTTTTGCGATTCTTGCACGTTTGTTTCTTCAGTTCTTGAAGAGGTTTTAATATATTAATTTTTTCGTGGATGAACAAAGTGTTTTATTCTATTCCTTCCTGATTGATATGGGCAGTCACACATTCTGATTGGCTAATCTAGTACTTGGATATTACTTCATGTACCAATAAAACTGTAGTTACAGTACATAAGCACAGGGGAACAGAAGCGGTCATGATTTGCACTAAGCTACGCTAGACAGCAGGCTCTTAAATTCACTCTAGATTTACTAAGTGAAAAGCAACACAATTTGGAATAAAAGTATTTAATGATCACTGCATTTTTTTTTGGAGGGGTAGGGGGTTTAGCACTCCAGTCGTCAGCACCGCCTGATGCTGGTGACCGAGGGTGACATTTTTCAAACGTGCAAATAATTATTTGCTATTTATCATCACGTGTGAGATTTTAAATAGCATGTCGGAACATCTGAAGGGCGATGTGATTAAAAATACTCCGGACCGATATCCAAGTGAAAGATAATTCAGTCTCAGCGTTGAGACCTAAATTTACACGGTCAGTTCTTCCAGTCATATTAAACTGACAGCGATGTCACTGTTCTGGCTTCTGAATCAAACACAATGCTGAGTTAGCGAGCAAAGATGCTTGATCCCCTTCTCGAAACTGAAACTTTAGCTGCACCATTATAATTGGATGGTGCAGAAAGTAAACAAGTTTGAATTACACAGTCTTTTAACATACAGGCAAAAGGTAATGATAGATTTTTAGGCTTTTTGGTAAAGCAATTTTATTTTAGTCCTTAATAAATATTTGCTAAAAAAAACAGATGCATAAGAAAATAAAGAAAGAAAGAATTAAATAACAATAAAGTACGCGATGGCCTGGGGAGCTGTCAAGGGTGTACTCTACCCTCGCCCAGAGTCGGCTGAGATGGGTGCCAGCCTCCTGAGTATCAAACTAAAAAGTAAATCAATAAAATAAAACATGAACATTATTAATTCTAAAATAAATTAATATTACCTTATAAAATATTTATTTACAGTTAAGCTCAATTCGAAGATTAAAATTTACATTGGAAGTGTAATATACTGATATTGTAAAACACTGCTTCTTTTGACTTTTGTTACGACAGTGCGCAATTTATCAGTGTGTAAAACACCTTAGCAATTATTTCAAGATCACTGACCTGTACGTTCTGGAAAAAATGTTATCAAGATGCCGTCGCAGTGTGATATAACAACACGACAGTGATAACACCGTGTATTGAATCAACATGAGATTATTATGATATATATATATTTTTTGTTTTGTTTTGTTTTGTTTTGTTTTGTTTTTTCTATTTTTTATTGCTGTTCTGTATTAATCCCACAAGGAAAACTATTTCCTCTGCATTTAACCCATCCAAAGTGAGCACACACTCGCAGCACTGGGCTGCCACACACATTGGTGCAGTAGGGCACTAGGTAAGGGCACTTCAGCCATGAAGGGGAAAAAGGGAAGGTGCAGCTCGCTCCCACACCGCCGCACAGTTTTTCTGCTGGTTCGGGAGTTGAACCTAGGACCAATTAAACCTTGTTTAATATGTGGTGAAAATAAATTTACTTAAAAAATCTGACTTCCAGAATCAGTCAGTCATTCTACAGACATTTTAAAAGACAGGTATGGGTCCTTGGGTGGGAGGAGTCACACACACATTCACAGAGAGGGCGAATGTCGTTAGACTGCGGAAGGAAAACCAGAGGACCTGGAGGAAACCTGCATAGGCACATAGAACATGCAAACTCAGCACAGAAATGCCCTCGCTGAGAAATCAAACCCAGGACGTTCCTGCAGTGAGGCGAATGTGCTAACATCTATGCCACCCTTCTGCCCACCCATTAGAGAGCACTGTTTCCAAAAGATACCTGATATGAGCTCGTCCCAAAATGTACCTGAAGATGAGTATTTTCGAATGAACCAATTTTAAAACCTAAAAATATTAGTACATTTTTTAAATAACCAAAATCAAAGACTTTTAAGTATCTAGTGGTACTCAGAACTAAGTGTTTACTGGTGATATTTGATAGCAACCGGCCATACATGCAGCTATCCATGATAAAAAGAAAAAAAACAGACCACATGGCGTGTGCAGTATGAGAGAGACCTCTAAGGGCTAAGAGTAATAATTGCCCCAAACCTGCTCTTAAAAGAAATCACAGCTCACATTTCATCACATCAGCACTTCTTACTAGACAATCTGCATTTCCCGAGTAAGAGCTACTGCGCCTAAATAGCAGCGTCTTTCTCAGCAGGGCTCGATTTTGCAACAGATGTATGCCTTTTCCATGTGCGAGTGCCTCTGTGCTCTGTCTTATGTTACTGTAGATCTCCGGCTCTGATGATGCCAAGATCCGCTGCATACCAAGCTACCAGATCACATATTCATATCGCGCAGGGGGAAAAACAAGGCACGTTAAAATCACACACAAACTGGATGAAGTTGTCCATCAGGACCGTGTGTTCGTGGATGGATGGTGAACAGAAGCGTGAAAGACCTGAAAGTCACAGACCGGCTAAAACGGACAGTGGGTTTATGGGAGATATCTTACGCTATCTCATGAGACCTTTAAAAGGAGGTCATGTGCCAGTGTGCGCCTCATGACTCCATTTCAGACATCTTTCGCTGTGGTTTGGAGAAGAGCGTGAAGCAAATTAAGCTCATGTAACATGATAAACTTTAAAATATAGAAAAGAACACAGCAACAAGGAAGTGACATCATGATTTAAAGATACTATGAAGCTCTGAGGAAAAGATACGGATTTAAACTTCAACCGCAAATGAATCAGTGTGGCTACGGCGATATTCACAATTTCTCTATTTGATTATAGGAGCTCCGTTACAGCTGTCATGCAAGTGCAAGCTTTTGAGTTCCGATTCAAAAAATCTAAAGTTTGCAAATGTTGAGAAATATCTACATCCAACAACTCGTTACTGTGTTCTGTTTGCAAAGATTCTAATTTCTCTGAAAGTTCTTTCATTCATTCACTGTCTAAGCCGCTTAATTCTAATTAGGGTCGCGGGAGGCTAGCGCCCATCTCCACCGACACTGGGCAAAGGCGGGGCCCTGGGCAGCTTGTGAGGTCATCACGGGGAAACACACACACAACCATTCGCACTCACTCTCAGACCTAGGGGCAATCTGGAATAGCCAATCAGCCTACTGTTCATGTTTTTAGAATGCTGGAGGAAACTGGAGTACCCGGAGAAAACCCACGCAAGCACAGGGAGAACATGCAAGCTCAAACGCCCAGCACAGAAACGCCCCCGATCCTGGGAATCGAACCCAGGCCTTCTTGCTTTGAGGTGGACGTGCTAACCAATGTGCCACCGTGCTGCCCCACCAAAAGTTTATGGCATATTTAATGTTCCTGGAAACCTATCTAATGTCCAGAACTTCATGTTTAGACATGTGCCACAGCCATAACGGAGCCGTTTAAAATATTAAATTCACAAGTTCAACAAATGATCGAACATCTGTAGAAATAAAAGCTGTACAAATTGGAAAGTGAAGCAAAAATGAAGAGAATTATAATTAAAAATGACTTGGAGGGATTGTACTATTCCAGTCCAGAAGTCGTGGCTTCTTAGCTGTGTTTGAATTCTGTTTCTCCCTCTAAACAGGAAGTTGGAGTGAGGCCATTAATTGGTTTACTAAGAACTGAATTGTTTAACTAAGCTGTACGACTTCCTGCAGTGTTCAGGATACACCACGGCACGCCTGCTGAATTGAGACGAACTTGACAGGACCTGAGCGAGCGAGTTAAACATGGAGAACAATTGAACGAGATGATTCTCAGTGATATACAAAGACAGAAACGTGTTCCTGCTCAGTCAGAGAAGGGCGCATGTTCCCATAAACACCAAGATGATAGAACATCTCTGATTGGTTAATAACAACCTTCAGTGGCCTGTTATTACCTCTGCCAAGCAGAGATGGGTGACAATTTGAATTCTTGGTTTAAGCCGAGGTGTAACATGGAAATCACGATTCACTCTGAACCTTAAAGGGAAATTAAACCAAACTTAATTAAAGCTAAGACACATCGTATAACAGAGATGTATATCACCGTAGTGTGAAAAGCCATGACACATGATTCACGTGTTTCACTTCAATTTTTTTTACTTCAGTGGCTCTGTGAATTATTCTGTGCTGCCGGCACAATAGAAAAAAGCCCGTCCCTGCCGATCGAACACCATTGGCAAGAATTCAACACACACGTGAACAAGTGCTCGTCCAAAATCTGATGCAGTAGCACGATAAGTTTATTTCAGTATCTCAGACACACGCCGAGCTGAGTAGCCGAACTACGTAGCTCTGCAAAATGCACATGCTAAAGGCTGAGCCTCTAAACGCCTGCTAAAAACAGATTATAGTGGTGTACTTTTCATGTAGCACTCCATATAACTATAAGGGAATCTGGTGGAAAGAAATTGCAGCTTTTTCCCCTGTACACTGGGGAAAAATTGAGTTCATACAGACGCTAAATAAAATCAACCAAATATATGGCCTACCAAGCCAAAAGTATTTCACTGAAGCAGCCCCGCCCCATCTATACAGCAGGCAAGAAGACCATTCGATTTTGGAGATGATAACAGCACTGGCTATAAGAGCACTCCTTATACAGTACCTCCTGTTTTAGAATACTAATACTAATTCCTCGTACCAAGGTTTTAGAGTACCACTTTTACAGTACCAGGATTTTAGAGACCTTATATTACAGTATTGGGGTTTGCGTTTATAGTACCTTCTGTTTTAGAGTACTACTCTGAACAGTACTAGAGTTTTAGAGTACTAATTGAATAGGGGGCAGCATGGTGGCATGGTAGTAAGCATGTCCGCCTCACAGCAAAATAGGGGAATTGGCTGGTCCAAATTGCCACTAGATGTGAGCGGTTGTGTGCATTAACCCTGCGTTATTCTGGCAAGCTGCTCAGGGTGTTCCTTGCTTTCGCCCAGTATCAGCTGAGATAGGCTCCAGCCTCCCTGTGAGCCATTTAGGATTAAGCAGTTCACCAAAGGATGAGTGAGTGAGTACTTTAATACGTTAATAGTACATAAGATTTAGAATACTGATTTAACAGTAATAGGGGGTTAAGAGGTCTATTTCAAAAGTACCAGGATTTCAAGGTACTACCGTAAAGGCTCCGGTTCACGGTTGGGTCTCAGTATGATTTTAAAGTTCAGGAATCAACATCTCCAACAAATGTCTACAATATTTTGTATATATTAAATTAATTAATCTTGCAGAGTTTATGAAGAATATTTTTTATAATTTCACCTGAACTGTAGAGGTAGATAAGTGCTTTTTGTTGTTGTTGTTGTTGTTGTTGTTTTCTGTTAAAGTACCCCTTTTGCACCCTTCATGATAAAAAACACATACTGAAGGTGTAAATTTAGACCCCTGGACTTTATTTGGAAATGTATGAATAAAGCTGTTAATTCTAGAATAAAGCCCCTCTGATGTTCCTCAGAATTAATCTTTATTTGGGGCTAAAGGGTGCCAGTACATCCAGGTCCCTTTGCTCAGAAGAGTTAAATGGGTAACTTGGTGATCTGGGGGAATTAAAAGGGTTTTAAAATAAACCACACACACACACACACACACACACACCAGCTCCATGCTGAGCTTCGGTGCGCTCTTTAGAGAAATGAAAGCCCGCTCGTGCTTTACCTTTGTCTGTTAAACCCGTAGTTTCCGTTAATCAGCGGTGTTTAAGGCCCCAAACTCCTTCAATCTCCGCGTCTTACACCCTCCGCGACTACACCAAGAGCGCGCGCGGCTGCCTTACACACACACACGAAACCTGAGAGTTTGCTTCAGGTACCATCACCATCACACACACACACACACACACACAGAGAGAGAGAGAAAGAGAGAGAGAGAGATGCGCGCGTTTCTTGCACTCGGGAACGTTAGAGTGCTGTTAGGAAAATCTTTATCCAAGAGCGGGTGCTTTCGGGATAACCTTCAGGAATAACACACACACACACACACACACACACACACGTGGTCCACCATGCTTTCAGTGCCGCGCGCACACGCTCCTCTGCGTAATGGATGCGCGCACAAAAGCGCACACGCGGTATATGTTCTCTCTCTCTCTCTCACATAATCACACTCACCCATTTGCGGCACCACTTAATCCTCCTAGGGTCTTGGGAAGGCTGGAGCCTATCTCAGCCAAAACTGGGCAGGGATGGGGGTATAACCCGAACAACTCTTCACACTCACATTGAGACCGAGGGGCAATCTGGAACAGCCAGGCTTTCGAATGTACATGTTTTTAGACTGTGGGAGGAAACCGGAGTACCCAGAGGAACCCACGCAAGCACAGAGAGGACATGCCGACTCCACACAGAGACACCCTCGCCGAGCCCAGGAATCGAACCCAGGCCTTCTTGCTGTGAGGCGGATTGGATAGCCACTACACCCCGGCGCCGCCCGCAACATGTTCAATACATTTAAACTATAAATCACAGACAAGAAACTCAGTTTTAAAGGAATAGAAGACTTCATTACATGCAGTTACTGTCAAATAATAATCTCTCAACTTCATAACTCCTTTAAAATCTCCCTACATCACCGCACTTGTTGATTATTTTCTAATAATTGCACGATCCCAAGTGTTTCATTGTCAACGTATTATTTGATGACGTGTTTTCAGACTAGAGTGTGCAGTATCATGTCTTCTCACGGTGTAGGTTATTCACTCAGTATATGCAGGGTATATTATACACCATGTTGTTACATGTTAGGAACTTCCCTGTTTGGAAGGGGTGTGGTGAATCTGCACACACTAGCGCAGACATGGCGCCTATTTACGACGTCTGTTGCAGAATCATCAGTACACTTCCCAGGGTGTTAAAATGCTAATTTATGTGGTATGGCAGCTTACAGCAGATCCCAGACGCACCGAGAGCACCGACATGACGGAGCTGATGTGTGGAATTCGAGCAAATGCTGCATGTGTTCAACCTCGGCACAGGCTCTGGATAAGAACTTTCTGCACAATTTGTACAGACGCTACACAAAAATACATCAAATAACTAACAGATCATGTACAGAGTACTGATTTTAAAATAGTTTATTGATTTAAAGATTACATAAATGATTCCTTTCATGGCGTGCACCATAGATATGGCCTGTGACACTTAAAAGTCTGTTATAAAGAAATAACACACTGCTGAATACCATAATTATGGTGGGGCAGCTGTGGCATAATGTTTAGTGCAGCGGGTTTGGGACTGAAAGTCACTGGTTCGATTCTCAGACTGGCAGTAAAAATGTGTGGTGGCAGTGGGACCTCCCCAATACCCTTGTGTGTGTGTGTGTGTGTGTGTGTGTGTAAAATTTCCCTTGAGGTATTAATATAGTATAGCAAAAATCAAAATTAACCAATCAGAATCAAGTCTTCAAATGAGCTGCACAATAAAATGATAGAATATCTGCATGAGCGGGCATTTAATATCCTTCCGTGGCCTGCGTGTTCACCTTATTTGTCACCCATCAAACACCTGTGGGATCAGATTGGATGCCAAGTATCAACCCGAGTACCAGCACCACAGAACAGGCAGGAACTGATCCTGGCATTACAGGAGCAGTTGAGAAACATCCCACAGGACAACATACGGAGGCTCATCAGATCCGTGTGCAGACGAATTACAGCCTGCATTAACTCAAATGGAGGTCATATTCCAGACTGAACTTTGTTTTTAGGGTGAACATTTTGTTGTGATTTTGGACAGAAGGAAAGCCTCAATTTTGTTTAAAGTTGCAATATTTTGACACAGAGATTTTCGGTTGTTATTGATTAATACTGTACAAATGATGTATGAAATTGATTTTAATAATTTAATTGACCATAATTTATTCTGAGTGTTGCGTATTCACTGGCAGTGAATATAGGGTTTTTTTTGTAAAATATGATATAATGCTTAACGCATGCATGAACTTTTGACCATCTGAGGAGGAAAACAGGATGTGTAATGAATCGAGTGCTTTCATGTCGAAGTGGACATCTTCCAAGTATTCTGCTCAGGGACTGAATGTGTCCTCTCAGTCATTCAAAAAATTATAAAAATAAATAAAATTCCAACCAAGAGCCCATCTGAAAAAATTCAACCCAAGATCTTTATCACTCGAAATGAGGTTTAATTCTGCAATGATGTGATGCACTGATTTATTTTCTTCCTCTACCACAGTGCTTCTGTTGACTCTCAATGTTGGAGGAGCTCTTACAAATAGTGCACCAGCAAAGTACACGTTATTATTTACACATTCATAATTCATTCACAGGGACCTGGATCCACATGCAGTAAGCTTCGAAAGCAAAGGTTTAAAAAAAAAATTAACAACATACAAATAAATAAGTAAATAAAAACATATAGGGTGACACGGTTGTGTAATGGGTCCTGGGCTCGAACGTTTTTGTGTAGAGTTTGTATGTTCTTCCCGTGCTTGTGTGGGTTTCCTCCACGTACTCTAGTTTCCTCCTGCAGTCCAAAGACATGCACATTGCGTTATTGGCTGTTCCAAATTGCCCCTAAGTGTGTGTGTGTGTGTGTGTGTGTGTGTGTGTGTGTGTGTGTGTGTGTGTGTGTGTGTGTGTGT
>JBCNYG010000020.1:38977597-39001324 GCA_039654305.1 Porochilus rendahli
TATTATTATTATTATTATTATTATTTTGGTAGTGCACTGGTGGTAAGAGATATAAAAGGTAATTTTAAATATAATTTCAGTGCCCTCTTTGTCCATCCAGGATTTCTGACTACCGCTGGAACATAGATAAAGAACAGTTAAAGCATTTTCATATGATAACATATTATTATTATTATTATTATTATTATTATTATTATTAGCATTATTAGCATTATTAGCATTATTAGCATTATTATTATTATTATCATTATTATTAATATTATTATTATTATTATTATTATTTTTATTATTTTAGTATCATGTGGCTGGCAGTTCCCTTCCAGTATAACAGGATGAACATGGCTGCTTGCACTGACGCCGAGTTATCCCTCAGTTTTTGTTGCATTTTCTGTCAAGCGTTTGCTAGAGTAAACAATGACTCTAATAACTCCTCCCACTTAAATCCCACGTGGAAACAGCCAACTTGTTTTAATACAGTATTGCAAGCTTTCCTTTATGACAGTGCTGTTGAATTCTTGATTCTGATTGGTCATTAGATTAATTTTCTAGAACAGCTGCTCTGACAGTTCAAGCTGTAAGGAATCTGCAGTGTCTGTGCTAGCGTGTAATACCCAGAGCCAGAAAAGCCTGTCTATCTTATTGATATCTGTGCTCCTCCTCTCCTCCTTCCTCTCAGAGAAAGCCAGTGAGAAAAAAGCTGCCCACAATTAAGGCTAAAGCCATGCTCGACAAGCCATTCAAGCTGTGTCTGGTGAAGGACAAAGAGGCCAAGTTCATAAAAATAAAATCGCGTCCTTATCATCATGTAGTTTAATTCCGTAGTTGGTGGAATTTCTTTAGAATTAAGCAGAAATTGCATAAGCAGGAAATAGCATGCAGCACTTCCGGCTTTAGATGAAGAGTGAAAATGAATATGACTTTGATGTGACCAAGAATTATTCAGATCTCAGAGGATGTTGTCCCCCTCGATGGAACCCTCCTGATCGGAATAATTAATCGTACATCGTACTTGGTCTTATTCAATAATTAATAACTAAAGATAAGAATATGATTCTTGGTTAACTTTATTTTTTCCCGTTTCTATTATGGGTTGAGGGCTCTGTGAACGTTTCCCTGTTCAGCCCACAGAAGTGAATTTTATGGCGGTAACGGCTAATGGCTCCACGTAATGATGTGACGTACTGCTTAGAGAGCTGAGTGACCAACTGACACAGTGATTAATGATCGTTAAGTCTTGTTGTGATGATGTAAAGGATAAAAAGGTCTTGCTGTGGTAAGAAACTCTGGGGCTTCTGCAGCATGAAGCTCAGTCTTGGTACAGCTAATAATCAGGTCTATTAAAGATAATGGATTTCGGACCATAAGAGACCCTCACGTCCCATGTCTGGAGGATGTTGGAAGCTGAAAGAATAATAAGCGTGCCATTAAGAGAGATTTAAATATTTAATGCTGCAGAGCTTGTTGCTGATGCTCGCAGGTCTGTGACCTTAATGCATCTTAACCGTGGAGTACATGTTTTTAAAACGGACATGTTAAATTAAATAATTTTGCTTTGAAACACTTAAAACAATAGCTGTACCTCGGACTGTTACAAAGCATCGACACTGGAGGCTTCGTCCCTAAATGTCACAGGATCAGTTTATTACAGCTACATACCAGTGGACAAATGTCCAGTTCAGTTGTACTTGTATAAAACTTCTTACAATTGACTTTGAGGCAAAGCAGGTTTACATAATAAAGAAAATATGGTAGAGAAATCAAAATTGAAACAGGTGGTGATCTTATAATTGAAATGGTAATCTTAGCCCAAAATCATTGTAGTAAGAGTTATTTTCACCAGCAGCGGAAAGTCATCTTCACAGTACCTGCAGTAGCACATCAGGGTAGATCACACTCAGAAGTAGCATATGTACCTCAAAAAAAAAAAAAACAGAGAAAGAAAACGAGAGAGAGAGACAAGTTTGTTAAGATGATGTGGTGCAACACCACTCAGTGCTTTATAGTTTAAAAGTGGTCTTTTAGATTCAATATTCAATATTCCTGACAAGAAAGAAGACGGCTACCCAAATAACATCTACAGGAGCTTCAAATAAAAAAACACTGAGGCCAAAATGACACCAAGATCTTTTACTGCTGGACGTGATTAAACTGCAAGACCATCCAAAGTTACTACATAATCTCAAAGCTTATTTCTAGCTGCCTGTCGTCCAAGCACAAGTACTCCTGTCTTATCCGGATTTAATAAGCGAAAGTTAGTAAGCCTCCAGTGTCTAATGTCCTTTACACAATTCTCAGCTTTATTAGTCTGGTGTCTTATCTGGCTTTTTGGAAATATTCGAATGTGTGTCTGTGTAACAGTGGAAGTTAATACCATGCTAATGAACATTACCCAAAGGGAGCATGTATGGAGAAAAAAGCAGAGAGCCTAGAACAGAACCTTGTGGAACAACAAATGATATCACTGACTCAGATTAAAATCTAAAGTGCAAATGATATGACAAAAAAGCAGCATGTGTACCCCGTTCTACAGCACCGTACATTACAGGAATGGTAAATTAATTAGGATTGCATAAACTCTAATATTAATTACACCTAAAATTGCATATTCATTGAATTAAAACACAAGAATGTCCGACTCATGATCTGAAGGAAGGATTAACAGCAAACCAGTTAAAATAAGAATCAAAAATTAGGTCAGATATTTTGTAATAGTTAAAAAGCAACTGGTAAAGTCACTGACAGAGGCAGTTACAACAGTTTTCCATGGCGTAATGAAAGGCACGTCACCCTTTAGAAGCCTTCTGTTTTTCTACCCCAAATTGAATTGTACACATAAGCATGATCTGAATGACAGGTGAGAACTCTGGTACTTACGAGTAGGTGACGGCTCCGTGCTTAATAAAACGACTCGTGCAGATCAGTGGCATTTCCAACCATACACTTCCAGATTTCTGTCCCGACCAGAAATCACCATTCAAGTGACGTCCAAAAGCAGGGCGTAAGCAGCACAGACCTTCACACTGCGAGGTCACAGAGAGGGGCATGTACACCCTGGGACATCTCAACCACAGAGCTTTACCCACTGCTTCTACTTACTGTCAGATTAGAACACAATCACGTATGTAAACATGGGCTTTGATTTGTCCCTAAGACTACTGTCAATCCGAATCAAGAATTCTGCAGCGCTTTTATTTTTGTCAAGACGAGCAATGAGATTTTAATAACCCAAGTTTCACTTCTGGGTCGTTTAACTGTTTCCTTCCTGTCTTCCTTTCCCCCTTCATGTCTTTTTTCCACCACCTGACGAATAGCTGCACCAGGAGGAACAGGTGAAGGTATGCTGGGCTTTTACAGCCTCATTTCCCATCCTCAGTATCTAGCTTCGCAGGAAACAGATGTCGATACGACACATGTGTCAGTCTCCCGCTAGCACTCATACTCAGCTTCTCCATCTTAACTGCTCAGCTCACAGTCTGGAATTCAGTGGTAGTCTTTATCTCTATTCAGGAGGCTTTAAAAGGGACAGATGTTAATAAGAAAAATGGCATTGCTATGTTTAATGTACGGTATGAATTTTTTGCTGTAAATATGTACTGAGCAATGCTGAATACACATAGAGAGAAAGTTGCAGCGTAACAGCAGACCTGATGAAGTCATCCGTTCTGCACCAAGCTGTCCGCCAATTAAAAAAAAAAAAGAAAGAAAGAAAGAAAAAAAAATCTTAACCAAAGCCAATTTGCAAATGGACAACGCACTATCCATCGCAGCAGCCCATCCATCCCCATCTCAAGTCATGTTCCATTAAAGCTTTTCACATGGTACAAGTGACAGAAATGCTGCTGGGTGTAATTGTTGGTGTATCATACATGTTGGCTTTGCGTTTTTCTCTGTTGTGGTTTTTTTTTTTTTTTTTTTTACTTATTTCTTTGGTTTGGAGCCTGTATTTAGTGAAGGAGTTGTGAGGTACTTTTATAAGCCCTTAAACCACATTCTGACCAATCTGTTGGTCCCTTGTTCTCTTGCTGTCCATGCTGTAGCCATGCATTTGCTATCTACACCTAAAGTCCCAGTCTGGAATCGTTCTGAGTGCTTTTTGAGCGACAGACTTCAAGTCAGTCATTCTAACCGCTAAGGTATGCGCTCTGATGCGCTTTTAATCGGGATCATCACACCTTGAAAAATTCCATCACCACTTGATTCAACAGATGATTGCGAAATAGTTAAGCTGTAGTTAGCTTTTGTTACTTTTAGGATAAGTTAACGTAAACGGACATCTGATTACGTGGTACTTTTTCCCAGCATGACTCAGGAGACGGGGTTATTTTACCTAGCATCCTTTTAAAGTCAAATATTCCTTTGTCCTTGAAGCCATGATACGGTTTCAGCTCTTCCCTACTGGAGCTTTAAGTAACGCCAAAAGATCAGTGAACATTGCTAATTATAAAGGTGCCCACAGCTCAGAAAGGTTTCTAAGAAATGAATGTTGAATACTGTCCTTAGTGTTTTGTTTTGTTTTGTTTTGTTTTGTTTTTTTGGCAAGAATATATTTTTTCTCCATTTTTTTAATATCTGGGCCCTTTTTTTTATCTGATTGGTATGATGTTGAATCCTTGTTTTTTTTTTTTTTTTGGGTGCTTTTTTGTTCCGTCGTGGTGTGTTGCTAATCCCGCAGTGTTGTCTGTGGCTGTTCCTATCGCTCTACCTCCTGCTCATCAGATACTTTAGCACCAGAGGGGCTCTCTTCGCCACACAGTGGTAGGAGCAGTGCGGCATCCATGGACAGGGAAGACGAGCATTTGAACGGGGACATGGTTGGATCTGTTAGTCCACAGCAGTCACCCATGTCTCCACAAGCATCACAAGCTGTCCCAGCTGACGGTTTGGGGTCGGCAGTACTGAGTTTTGAAGGTCTAACGAAGAAGAGTCCTTCAGATGAGATGGATGGGAAGCATAGTCCCCGTGGGTTTCATGAGAGAAAGGAAGAGGAAGTTGAGAAGGATAAGGAGGATGAGAGCAAAGCTTTGGGATCTGAGCATGAGGAGGAGTCATCAGAAGGTCCCGCCATGCCTGATAGTCATGCTACCATTGACCAACAAGAGGAGCCAGAAGGAGGTTTAGAGGAAGAGCAAGATGACACAGAAATAGTTCCTCCAGTCCACAGCACTGTAATCCCACAGAAAGATGAAGGCTTTGACATTAAGCTCCGTGAAACACTATCCCAGCCCCAAATGACTCCAGATGAAGCAAAGAAGCGAGGCTTGTCGTTTGACTACACCGAATCCGAGCTTGCACATCAGGGAACCCCTGACCACTGGGGAAAAGGCTCTGATAAAACTCCCCCAGAGAGCAAAAGTCCCGATTCCTGCAGGGCTGACCCTGGTTCACCGTTCTCGCCCAGTACAGCTCCTGATCATACCCAGGAGTCACCACTCACTGACCACCAACATGAAGCCCAAGAGTACGAACCAGTGGAAGATCAACCAGAAGTGATCCATATTCCTACAGCGCAACAAGAGGTCACAGTTCCCAAGATGGAGCCAGACGTAGACGCCAAAGCTGAGGATCCCAAAGAGGACAGCCCCGAGAGGTACCTGGAGACCACTGACGAAGATCTCGTTGCTACTGTAGAAGAGGCACACGGCACTGAACCTGTTGCTGAAACAGAAGAAGTGGCAGCAGCTGTTGCTGATGTTGAAGTCGATGCTGGTGAACCCTGTCCTCCAAAACCAACAGAAGCGCCAACAGAAATAGTTCCTGTTAAAGAAGCCGTCATAAAAAAAGCAAAGATGCCTATTGCTGCAAGCCCTGCCCCCAAATCCACCCCAAAACTCGAGAAAGCCCCCTCAAAAGACGGTGCGCCAGTGCGAAAAACAAGCACCTCGTCCAAAGGTCTGTTTTTCCTTCCTTTCCTCAACTCCCCTCTAAACCACCTTTTCTTTCTTTCTTCCAGAGATCTTTTTATTGTCCAGTAGCTAAGCTAAGCTATGCTAAGCAGCGCCCTTTCTGATAAGCGTACACCGCCAGTCAAAACGAGTGTTCGGTTGAAGAAACGGACTGCTTGTAGCCAATATTCTCTCTCTCTCTCTCTCTCTCTCTCGCTCTCTCTCTCTCTGTGACTCTTTGTGACCTGTCTTTGCTTCCCTTCCGTGATTGTGGTTGGTGTCTGTGACTAACTCTGAGCATTATTTGTGTTGCTGGCACTGTTTTTCATGTACCCTCCTTATTGCATGTTACTTGTGCATGATTGTTGACTGTGGTGCGTCCCTGACGATCGTTAATATGTAATGTGTCACATCCCTCCCTCTCCGCACAGACACGTCTTATCTAAGGTTTAATTGCAATAAACCATGCCGTTTTAAAGATATTGGTTACACGCTAGTTAGTTTAGCTAAATGAATTAGGGTTTATTCAAATTTATCGTATTACTACATTAGCACGACCTCAACTGAAGCTAGCTGAGGTTGTTTAATGGAAGTTTAACATAACGTTTGTAAACATTTCTACAACTGTAAAGTAACTGTGTAAAAGTATAAAGAATACTATCAGTTGTAAGTACATTGTCGATAAACACGTTTTTCCAGAATGTTCTCTTAAGATCTTAATGTGAAATATTGTTACGTGGTAAATTACATGGTACTTTCCCAACTGTGCAATTTGTAGTAATTTGTAGAAAAGTCAAATTTTTTACGTCTTCAACCATCAAGAATAGAAACTGCAATAGTTATGAAGTTCTCTCCTTCATAAACATGACCCCACGCACTCTCGTACCCCCTCAGATGAAACTATATTAGAGTTGACATTATAAGGAAAAGCGGCAGAGCAATGGACTTCAAAGTGGCACAAATTTCAGGCCCAGAAAAACTTTAACACGAGTCTATAATGGGGCAAAAAAGGAAAAAAAACAAAAATAAATCACCAGATCCACTGTAAATTACAATATGAATGATGAATCTTCAGAGATCTGTATGAGATTAGGCCCTTAACGAAAGTCAACAAATACTTTCCAAAACAACAAACAGCACCTTTAAATCCAGAAGATGTTTCCATGACAACTTTTCTGATGGAGTCCATGTTTGTAAATGGACTAAACATATTCCCTTAAAGGTTGAAGACAAATGTTGTGCCATTGGATTGCCATCTTCCAGGTTATCAAATAGAATTAGAATAGAATTAGAGCCAGACTTTAAATTATGTCATTAAATACACCATTAACCCAAATGCACTGTGGGATTTATTTGGTCTTGCAGAGTTCAGGTAATTTTGCATCCTTTTGCTAAAACATGAGCTTTAATTTAAATTCAGTGTTGATAACATGAGCATGGACATAATAATCTGCTTCTTCTTTTTATAACCAGCCAAGGCCGGAGCAGCTGCAGCTGATAAGAAGGTACGGTGCAGGTGGTTTATAGATCTTGTGTTTTAGTGCATTAAATGATCACATAACAGGAAGTGGTTGGAATGCCACGATTTCAATTTCACACACAAAGAAACATCTTTAGCCCTTAACACTTTTACACGTTTACACTTTAAGCTGGTGTCAAAATTCAACGGTTATTAAACACTCCGTGAAACAAACTCGGCTCCCCAAATGAAACTGTGGCCTCCAATTATACTGACATACTCGACTTGATCAGACTTCAGAGCTTATGATTTCAAACAGGTGGCCGACGTCTAATCGACTGTAATTCAAGAAATTCAGATTGTCGTGTCTATACAAACACCTGCTTCAGGTAAACACGTTCTACGCTTACAGACGTTCATGCAAAACATGAAGCTTCCCAGAGTCCTCACGTTAACCCGATTGAAAGTCTCTGGGATGTGCAGGGGAAGACTTTATGGAGTGGTTCAGTTTGTCCCTCATCAGTTCAAGCTGTCTGTTTATTTAATTAATGCATTTTTTAAAAAATAAACAAACAAACAAAGAAACAAACGATAAAGACCCTAAAGCTGGACGGAAATTAGTGTTATGTTTAGGTTGTTAAAACAAACGGTCCAACAAAACTGTAAAGTGCACGACTTTTTTGGGCTGGGCAGGCTAGTAGCTAGTAGCTACGAGTATTGGGATGCAGCCTATAATCCATAAATGAGTAAAGAGCGCACGCGTAAAATTTGGAAAACAGAAATACATACGGAAGGAAAGAAGCTTCAGACCGTACAGTACAAAGACCCTGAGGTCCTGTTGGGTCGAACAGATATATTAATCAAGGACGCGTCAGAACAGGTGAACACTATAGAATAAATAACCAATGACAGGACTAGAACCAACAATAACCGTCTGTTATAATATAAACAAATATCAGGCTGTGATATCTTCAACCCGGTGCTCAAAGCGTTAAACTGGGAAGAAAAAGAGAGTTCATTTCACTCATTCTTTACACATCAACCCCTTCAACTTCTGTTGCTCTTTCTTTTTGTTTTGGTTTTTATTTTACTTTTAATTTCCTCATTGTCTCGTGATATTTAACACGTTGAGTTTTGTGATTCTGCTTTCTCATATTTTATCATTTCATTTGAACTCTTCTTTTGTGTTCCCTCTCATTCTCAATGACACCAAAAGACCCCTTCCACATCCACACCAGGCAAAGCTAGACCCTCCAACACTAAACGAGCTTCATCCATCCCAGTGCCCCCGCCAAAACATACCTCCACCTCCGAGTCTCTCTCTACCCCGGTATGTGCCCCAGGCAGAACCGCTCCTCTAAACTCTAAACCGCACACTGTAGGAGCCACGCCGTCCCGAGCCACAGTGAGTAACCAGCGCCCAGTGACCTTTCGCTGGCCTGAACATCTGTCCGCTCTGCTCCACCTCGGACACTTGAAGGGTGCATTGACGGGTTTGATATAAACTGGAAATTACAAACCTCTGACGGGTAGCTTCAGAAATAAAAAAAAATAAGGTAAACAAAGCAAAACAACTCTCGCTACTGCATGCTAACGTTTGTTTTATTTTTATTTCATTTGTAGGCTGGTGATGCTAAGACGAAGACTAAACCTCAGGGTATTGGTACCAAAATCCCTGGTAAGTGAGGACACATTAGTTGTTTTAGATTAAAATATCGTTCGATAAATTACGGACCAAGGAATGGATTTAGGAAAAAATCAAAATAAATAAATTACTAGATTTAAGCTGCGAATATTTTGGTTCACCTACGATGTTATGAGCAGTCGTCTACATTAGCGTGTGTACCTCTTATCTACAATGTTTATGACTAATAATTAACTTCTTACTGCCAGCCGAATCTCCCAAGACTCCCGATCGTAGCGGCTGCAGCAGCCCTGCCACCCCGAAATCTCCAGCCAGTCGCTGTAGCACCCCTGGCCAGCAGGTGAAGAAGGTGGCGGTGGTGCGCACTCCACCCAAATCTCCAGGCTCCCTCAGATCCCGTGCCCCCATCGCTCCTGTTGCGCCCATGCCTGATCTGAAGAATGTCAAATCGAAGATCGGATCTACTGGGAACATTAAGCATCAGCCCGGAGGTGGAAAGGTAAGTTTCGCGAGACCGGATTCCGGTTCGGCTCAAAAGCGATGTTATACACCTGGGAAGGAGCGGCAGTGGAAATGTCTGAACGCTCCTGATAGTTCTGAAACGGTCGTGAATTCTACCCGTCACCTCCCTGAATGCAGCCCCGTTCCTCATCTGAGTCTGGGACGCAGCCACGTGCTCGTTCCCCGGCCAGGAGCTCCTGAGCTGGGGCCATTGTCAATCTTCTCACTTCGCTTCCCAGGTGCAAATCCTCGACAAGAAGATGGATCTGAGCAGCGTGCAGGCAAAGTGTGGCTCGAAAGCCAACCTCAAGCATACTCCCGGAGGTGGCAATGTGAGTAACCCAGCTCCCGCCTTTAAAAAAGTGTAATCGCGGCACGCCAGGGGGCCACCGAGGTGCGCCTCAAAGTCCAGCCCCAATCCGTAGATCAACAGCTCCGCAAGCACACAGTGACACACAGGCCCGTACGCCCTCGAACATTTCCTCTGCCTCTCTGGGTGACTTTACAATACGAAGCCGTTCCTGTTTATTCAGTCCATGTGCAGCTCCAATTCTGTGTTCTCTCCCTGTGTCTCTCTCCCTTTCTCTCTCTCTCTCTCTCTCCCTCTCTATGACTTTGTCACTCCCTGTCCTTCACTCTTTGTGTCTCTCTCTCTCTACCCCTCACTTTCTGTCTCTCTTCCTGTGTCTCCCTCTCTATCCCTCACTCTGTCTCTCTCTCCCTGTCCCTCACTCTGTGTGTATGTCTCTCTCTCTCTAACCCTCCCTCTGTGGTTTTCTCTCCCCGTCCTTCACTCTGTCTCTCTCTTCCTGTGTCTGTCTCCGTCTCTCTCCCTTCCCCTCAGTCTCTGTCTCTCTCCCTGTGTGTCTCTCTCTACCCCTCACTCTCTGTCTCTCTCCCTGTGTGTGTCTCTCTCTCTACCCCTCACTCTGTGTCTCTCTCTCTCTGTCCCTCTCTCTCTACCCCTCACTCTCTATCTCTCTCTCCCTGTCCCTCTCTCTCTACTCCTCACTCTCTGTCTCTCTCTCTGTCCCTCTCTCTCTACCCCTCACTCTCTATCTCTCTCTCCCTGTCCCTCTCTCTCTACTCCTCAGTCTCTGTCTCTCTCCCTGTTCCTCACTCTGTCTCTCTCCCTGTGTCTCTCTCTACCCCTCACTCTCTGTCTCTCTCCCTGTGTCTCTCTCTCCCTGTTCCTCACACTGTCTCTCTCCCTGTGTGTCTCTCTCTACCCCTCACTCTGTCTCTCTCTCCCTGTCCCTCAATCTTTCTCTTTTTGATTTCAGTGTGTAAACTGAACCAAACACGTCCCTCGAAGTTAAACGTAGCCTGAATTACTTTGCATGCGCTGGCATGCTGATGGTTTTCCCGGCAGCATCTGTGCAACTATGACCAACTCCGTGTCCTGCTTTCTCACATTGTGTCCAGGTACAAATTGTGAACAAAAAGATGGATCTGAGCAACGTGCAGTCAAAGTGCGGCTCGAAGGCCAACATTCACCATAAACCAGGTAGAAAAGCCCGACTCCGAATCTCATTTCATTTCGAAAATCACCGCCGCACCTGAATTCTTTTTGTAGAAATATCGTCTCGACCTCTTTCATTGTTCTGCCATTAACAGCAGCGTTCACACGGTCAGGAGAGACAGAAACGTGAACACGTGTATTCGTGTATTCAGATCCATTACCCATGAATTACGCGATCACCCTCATGATCACTAAACGTTTCTTTTTTGTTGGCGTTGCAGTGCAACAGCTGGGAGATTTATTAACCTGCATTCGCACGCTCAGATGTGTATTATGTGGAGGTTGTTGTGTTTCGTTTTAAACTGGTGTACGCTTATTCGCAGGCGGTGGGAACGTGGAGATCAAATCAGAGAAGCTGGAGTTTAAAGCTCAGTCGAAAGTGGGATCTCTGGGCAACATTACTCACACTCCCGGAGGAGGGAACAAGAAGGTAAGCTCCAGCTTACACCCCGCATTCAACCCATAAAGAATATCGACTAAACTCACACAGGGATTAATGACGTGCAAATAATAATAATAATAATAATAATAATAATAATAATAATAATAATAATTCCCTAATCTTATATGTGTGTACCTTCACAATAAGAACTACAGCAGTAACTAACAAAAACCTGCACTGACGCTAATGCTTCACGCTACGTCTGCTGCTTACAGCCGTCTGCCGTCCTGTAGCGTAGCAGCTTTCCAGACCTTTCCCTGGTTTATGTCTTGGGCTGAGGTCCAGGTTGGTCTAACCTCGACGTTCCCCTCTGCACTTCCTCTCGGTTTGAATCCCTACCGTCATCTTCAGGGTCGTTGATTAACTGAAAGTTTAGAGGAGATCAGTGTGTAGGCTCTGAATCAAACGCTCAGCATTTAAACGAGAATTAAACACAAAGGTGAGATTGTAACAGTCGTATCGTCTACAGGTGACATTTCCTAAGAGCTCGACGAGCGTTTTTAAGGTTTAGCATGCAGCACTAAACGGAATTAATCAAAAGGAAACAGAGGCCAGCTAGTCGGCGTTGAAGGACGAGTGTGTTCCTGTAGAGCACCTCCGCTACGCTACCAGTCAGCTAGGAGTCTTAAGGGACCGGTAGAGTTAGGAAGGTTCTATAAGAAGTGAACTCGGGTTCAGTAAATTCCTGAATAACTAAAATGAAGGTGGTAAGGGTGTAACCCCGCCTCCCGCCTGGGTCAGCTGGGACTGGCTCTGGGTTCTCTGCGACTCTACTGGTGTTTTCACCCAAACTATGGAATTATAAGCAGAGTAACCGAATACAGAAGGTGCGCGCTCCTTCTCTTCAAAAACAAACGTACTCTATCTGATACACTTCAAATCCTCACACACCCTCAGCCAATAGCACGCCAGGAATCCATACGCCTTTACCCGCGTTCTCCAGCGCGTCCTCCAGCGCGTCCTCCAGCGCGTCCTCCAGCAGCTCCATCCTTCAGCTGTGACTAGAGTAAGCCCTCAGATTTCTTTATTATTGACACGTAGTCTCGTCCTCAGTCTCTCTCTCGGCTCTCTATTGCATTCCCATTAACAGTCTCTTTCCCAAAGTGTCTCGTGTCCAAGCAAAGCTAGTTTCCTTCCATTTATGATGTGGAACAGGAGCACAAATGTTTCGATTTGTTTTATTCTAACCCTAAGTTTTGTTTATCCCTCTTCCATCACGTCCTCCAACAGCCACGTTATCTGACAGTCCCCCCCCAAACATATTACCCCCAAAAACCATTCCTCCCCCAAAACCCACCCAACTCTCACACACACACACACACACACACACACACACACACAAGTGCCACACCCTTACTGATCACGCTGTAACGCTCACAGGTTACAGACGGAGTCCCTGAGCGCAGCCTGCCACACTGAGCTGTGACGCCTTGCTTTCCTTCCTCTTCTCTCTCCGTCCTCTCGCTTCTCCTTCGGGTTTGTCATCCGTTGCTTTTTTTCCCAGCGTCCGTGTTCAGTCCTGTCCACTTCATTAATTACATGTTTGTCGTTTTTATTTCGCTCCGTTTCATTTCTTTATCTTTGGGTTGCTCGTTTTCTGTTCAGGTTCATTTTACTGATATGTTTAACTTTGTTTGTAACCCCACCCCCCCACCCCCCCTGTGGTGAATGTTCTCATGGCTGTAGACGGGGAAGAAAGCAGAGTCGGGGCCTTCGAGTGCCTCTAACCCAAATGGAGACACCTCCTCTGAACCCCCGTGTGGGGAGGTCGGTGCCCTAGAGCCGAACCACTCCAGTAAGTGTACGAGCCACCGAGACATTTCCCCTCATTAAACTCCATCAGCAGCCAGATCTAGTGCTGCACCATAAGCGTCTAAACCACGACCCGGTTCTGGCCATTAAATAGAAAAATCATTCTGTTCCGAGTCAGAATAAATTATTTATGTATTATAGTCAATTTTATTGATAAAACTGAGGAGCTGCACACTTTTAATGTTTATTTATTAACAACCAAGGAACAGCTGGTATTTAGCCCGGATGCCTGCACTTGGTACCCAGAATGCCTTTGGCTATTTAAAGCAGTGCACATTTCTTACTCATTTATCCCTGACAAGGGCTGTTGACGAAACACCGGTGGCTAATAAACAACCAACTAGAAGCACTCGGCTAAAAAAAATGAAGCACACAGCACCCCCTGCTGGGCCTGCTGTAATACCACAGTTCCAAAAAATCATATAAAAAAAAATCTGAATAGAATTTGACTCCAATTATCTCCAAAAATATTCTATGGGGCATTACTTGGCCCATACTGGAAAAGAAAAATAATTTAAAAATCTGTTTGATATTTTGTGTAAACAAACCAACACCAACAAAAACACACGTTCCTCTGCTGAGGTAACGAGTTATGAGTGATGACCACTAAATAAAATTAATTAAAAAACGTTAAAAGGCTTCGATTGACCATTGATTTTACACGTGATGTTCTGTCTTTAATTTGCAGTCTGTTGCTATGGTTTCACTGGTAGCGTGAGGCGAACATCCACGTACATAAACACGGGGAAAAAACCCACTCATTCGATGACAGTCATTCCACTTTTTTTTTTTCATTCCACCATTTTTTGTTTGCTTGTTTATAAAAAGAGGATGAGATGAAATACTTTTAGCAGTTTAGACATTACAGGATAGGGAGGAGACGCAGACTTTCTGATTTTAGCTCTCGTTGTTTTGGGTTTTTTTGGCGGTTATGTATAACGTTACTGGTACAGACCTTTCTCTCCCGCTGTAGCAATATTCAGATTCGACACGGCACACACCTCACCCACTGCTGCAGATTGAATTTTCCCTCGTGAACCCCAGCAGCGTTCTTCAGGATTACAGTCTTCTGATTTTCCTGTCGTTTGCTTGTTTGTTTGTTTATTAAATAAATGCTTTGACTTTTTTCGTCACCAGATTGAGTCTCACAAGCTGATGTTCCGTGAGCAGGCCAAGGCTCGCACCGACCACGGTGCCGACATCGTGGTCAAATCCCCCTCTGTGTCAGCAGAGGGTTCACCCCGCCCCCTCAGCAAAGTCTCGTCCTCTGGCAGCATCAACATGAGCGAATCACCACAGCTGTCCACGCTTGCAGACCAGGTGACCGCCTCACTCGCTAAACAGGGCCTGTGATTCGACCTCCTGCCGCACCTCCGCCTCCTCTACTCCCCAAGACGAATGCAAGGCTGCCGCACGGCTAATGAGAAAAAGGTTTAAAAATCATTTCAAATAAAACAAAAGCATTTCACCTCAGTCTGCTCCAAAAAAAAAAAAAAGAAAAAAGAAAAGAAAGGTGCTTGCTGGATTTCATGTGTTTTGGTTTTTGACTGCGAGCGACTCATCATTAACATCCTCTTGGTCTGATTTAACGGAACTCACACAGTGCTGTCACAGCACGTACAAACCCATCTACAATGCTAGAACATCCACCGTATACCATTACCCCTCCCTCCCTCTCTCCCTCTCTCTCTCCTTCTCTCTCTCTCTCAGCTTAGTTGCCTTATTGTGAAAGCTAACCCCTCATTCACTGGTAGGAACGTGTGTTGTGATTTTTTTTAAATTAATTAGAACTACCTATTATTGGACAGTGAGGGAGAAAGCAGCTAGAACGAGCTCCCAGGAAGCACCGAGCCTGAACTTCTCAACGACTGAGCGGATTTCCACAAATCATTCAGAATTCATGTATAATATCATTCAGTCAAAAAAAAAAATACAAACCAACTTCAAAACGCAACGTCATGAATCACTGACCCGATCAATCGAAGCAATCACTTATTTACAGCTAAAACAGAAAAACCTGGAGGTCAAAGGACTCACAGATCGCAAATAAGATAAAGCGTTTTGGATCTATTCCACGTTGCAGCGTCAAAGCTGATCCCGCACTCTGGGTTTGCGCCGCTGTGGGACGTCACTCCAATAGAATACACCAAAAATACGACGTCTTCTAGAAAAACACAGCGAATCAACACGTGAATCCAGAATGATTGACTTTTAAATTTACCGATAGCCCCTCCCCCTTCCCCTTCCCCTCCCCCTTATGCTACTGTAGTAATGTTATGATTGGTGCTTCCTCTCTCTCTCTCTCTCTCTCTCTCAACTTGATTCAGTTTTCCCCACTTGAAAGGTGTACTCTCATTATGAAATAAAAACCATCCGTGTACGTTCAGCTTCCAGTTACTACCCTGCAAAAATATCCTACGGAAAATATCGCCAACATAAACAAATGGGCAGCATTTCCTATTAGTGTACTCTACACGGGAACAACGCAATCTGATTGGTCTGTAATTTTGGAATTGAAATATATATATATACATACATATATTCAGAGTGGATAACACTTGAATCAAAACGACAGTCCCAGTTTGCTGCGGTCACTGGGAGCGGGCGGCGTAATCACCGTCACGCTCCAAAAATGGAAAAATAAACCATTAAACCATTAAAAGCTCACTTTTAGTTTGTTTTTCTCGTGTTAGTGTATAAACGATAATATACTCGTCCTGTAAACTAATACAAAACCGAATCCACCTGTACGGATCAGTTCACTTGCGTTCCTGTGTAGCGTGTCCTTCAATCCGAATGTGCCCGTTAAACAGACGCTGTTAGCAACATGGACCCGCCTTGAATAACTCAGAGCGCTTTTATTGCTCATGTTCCCATGTAGTTTATGCTAAAGTCATGTACCAGGAGCCTGGATAATGCTGAGGATTTTATTTCTGGTTTTTTTTTTTTTTTATTAAAAAGAAATACTGTTGCGGATTTTAATCTGGTGAATATCCAACCCGATGCCCAGACTCGGAAACCATCCAGCGACCTCCTCCTGGCCTTCATCGCGTAACACGTTCATCAGATTATCATAAATCAAATATCCCGCTCCACACTCTCACACGCGGCTTTTACAAGCAAAGAAAAAAACGTTTGTTTCGAAATGGCTTTAATAATGATGTTATTACGAGAAGTGATTGATGAAACAGAGGAACTCATGGTGGTGGTGCTGTGCGTTCGGGTCACCTGGCCTGTGACAGAGATTAAAGAGCGTCTGGTGCAGCGCTGCATTTTATTCCACGTAATACTCTAAGTGATGTTTATACCACATACTTTAACTGATAAATGTTTCCCGCGATCTCTGTACAGTTTAGAAGGTTATTAGAGTTCAAGGCGCCCGGGACCGAGCCGTCCGTATTCAGCCTCAAAAAGGGAAAACATTTTGCTGTACTGTAAAAACTTCACACACCTTTATATTCAACTATATGGTTCAGTTAATCGATTACTTCAAATGAAACAAACGTGCTCATTTTTCTGCCCGTAGCGCGTTCCGAGTAAACCCTGAGCGTTCGTCATCTCGCCGTGTGCCGCTGCCGAGCTGTTCTCATAAACACGAATCTACGAACCTCAGCGCAACAAATAAACACCCGAGTAGCTCGCAGCACATCCACGAATCCTTCGCAACATTACCGACCCAAAATGCTAACTGCTAACGAAGCTTTCCTTCTTTATTTATTGGGGGGGGTTTTTTGGCACTTTTTTTAACTGAAGCTTGAAACCACAACCTAAATTTAAAATCAAGCATCACAACCCTGTAAGCTTTTTGACGGTTGGTTACTTTCTTACTCATTTTTAAAGATCCCCCTCTCTGCCAATCAAACCCGCCCCCCTGTGAAACGACATCCAATCAGGACAGCGAAGGCGGTCATGTGCTTTTTCAGGCACTTTTTGTAACAAAATCGGCGTAACACGTCTTTTCAAACTGCAGCATCACGGGGCACCGCGCTGTCCGCCCTCTTCCACATACCCCCTCTCACAGATGTCTGGGATTGGTTTGTTCCGAGATAATGACGCGTTTGATTTTCACTGCTCTGTATTTTATTTATTTACTTTAAATCAGTCGTAGCTCCGTTGCTTCCTCACAGTGCTGTAGTGCTTCACCTCATTCTCAGACCTGGGTAAAAGGTGGAGCTATTTTATTAGCACTGGGATGACCGAGCTCTTGGTTTACGTTTTGGGACGTACTCTGGGTGTTAAAACTGCTGTAAATACGTCTGAACCAGACGCGGGAATTATTTCGATATTTCCGAAAACTCTGCCCTGATTGGATCAAATACAAACACAGTAAAGAGGGAGCCGTGTGCACCTCGGGCGCCGAATTCGGCCTTAATCCCAATCGATTTGCTACGAAGCGGCTAAAGATGAGGACGACAATAAACATCCTGAGACGACATGACGGAACCGGGACACTGGACACCGCGACAAACCAGTGAAATGATCATTTAGGGTCACGGTGAACCTCGGCCGTCTGTAGGTACGGAGGAGGAGTGGAGAGCAACAGCACTACCCGTGTTCCAGGATGTTCCGTATAAGCAGAGAGGACGGTTTCGGGATGGTGTTTATGATTCCAGCAGCAGCAGCAGCAGCTCTTCCACACCGAGAGGACAGAGGAATGATCACTTTATATCTGTGGTGTTTAGATGTTCGGCTGTTTCAAGCCTTTAGTCTTTAAACTGAAATATTTATGAAACGTCTCGGTCTGCTTCGTTAACCACCTTCGCTCCAAACGTGTGAGTATAAAACCCGTACAGGTTCACCAGGAACATGCCACCGTACAATAATACAATCCTCCACCTCGCCTCCACACACACACACGCTCACACACACACACGCTCACACACACACGCTCACACACAGCAAGCAGAGAATGCCGGAATGAAAAACAAAGTCATGCAAAAATCTAAACAAAGCATCTGTTCCTGTTCCTGTGGACGTGAGACGTGTTCGAGAAGAACGCAGTGTTCCTGTTTTTATTTCCTGATATTTATGACCTTTTTTTTATATCTTCAATGCACCTCGGCTTTATTTCCTTTTGATAAAGAGAAGTAAAAACACACTGAATGAGCATCAACGTTACTGCGGCCTGCTTCTTTCCCTCTCATCAATCCCGCTTAAAGTGAGCGCTCGCGTGAACACCGAGCCGAAAGTGTTCGGTTGGCTTCGTGCTGTGTAGTCGAGCGACATCCTGGCGGCTTCTGTTCTGTCATTTATTCGTGACGTGATAACAGGAACTCTATAAAAAACTATACACAGGAAGCAAACCCGAGACACTGAACACACCCCACGGTATCAGTGCACTCATCCCTTCCGCCTCAGCGCCATGGTACCGCCCATGGAGAGAACGGACCGATCCTGCAGGTGGCGCTGTGGGAAAAAAAAAAGAGAAAAAAAAGATGATTGTTACCGTGACTACAGAAAGATCGTGACACCACAGAAGCCGCCGTCTTGGAATAAACCGGTTGGGTTTTGCACTTTTCATGTGCGTGAGGTGTACGCTGGAAACAGCCTCGGCTCATCGGTAACGTTTCCTTTAACCCTTCGTGCGCCGTGTTTAAAACGTAGTATACAGGGTCCTTACATTTCTGCCCGAGGATCGTCCTTCCCCGGTTTCTAACAGAACAAGGTGATGAAAGTAAAAATGGCTTCTTGACCCTTTACGCTTTAAATAATGACCGCCGTGTGTTACGGGAAGAATCAAAGCCCCAGATCTCAGAAGGCGAGGGATCCGTTTACATCACAAGTTCCATCGCCGACTGAATCTCCTGAATATTAAAACAGCACCAGCTCTTACAAAGGAAGGAAGCAGTTGTGCAAAAGTTACGTAAAGCAGAATGATGGGTTTAACCATATGACCTTGCGAGGGAAAGCTCTCTCTCTCTCTCTCTCTCTCTCTCTCTCTCTATTTCGGCCAGAACGTGAGCTGTGGTTTTCCGGTCCACTCCAAGCTTAACGTTTGTGATTGTCCTCTCTGTAGTTGTGTGTTTGTTTACTTTACACCTCACGCTCGCTGCTGTGAACCTGGATTTGGAAATAAAGTCGGTATTGAACCCCTTCCCTCCCGTGTCCTCAGCTGTGTGTGCGTGTGGACCCCTGTGGTCTTCATTTCTTTCTATCCAGAGTGATTGCACCTCCGCGTTTAAACGTCTGGCTCGAGCGGCCAGGCTCTGATCAGTAACGCAGAGCTTTAACCGATCGACGCCCACCTTCGGACACCAGGAGCACTTTCGTCGCCGCAGTAGACGCTCCTCACCTCATCACTCCTGCGGAGTTCCCCGAGACTGGCGGTGCCGTGACGGTCTTCGGGCCTTCGTCTGACCGCAGCCGTGCGCCGGAGCGGTTTTCAAATCCAATTCCCGTTTTGCATACACCTCTCAAACGTGTGGCAGCCACTGGACCGCCCACATTCAGAAAGTCAACCAGAACGGCACGCCACGGCATCCAGGCCCTCTTACGCCAGTCGCTCTCGATGGCTCAGTGCCGCACACGAACCGTTCTTGCTATTTCAGGTCTATGAAGCTTTATCTGTGTATGTTTGAGGCTAATAATCTGAATCTAAGGGGTGAATTTTTAACTGTAGAACTGTAAGCGGCATAGGCCACGCCCAGTTTGAGCAATGACGCCGCCATTGTAGCAGTGGCAACAGGAGGGGCCCTGGATTGTATGAAAGGGACTTCATGAAAGCCCACCCAAAATAAATAAATAAACAATTAACCACAAAGCCACCCAAATAGAAATAAAAAAACAAAAAGAATGAATAAACAAATGAGGAAATACAGGTGTGGTGCCCTCAAGGGGGTAGAAGAGGAACACTTTTTAAAAAGAAACTAAATAATATAAAGATTTCGGCACCGCCTAAAAGCGAAGCTCTGAAAATGTTTGTACTCATTTTAATTAAATGAAATAATTTATTATTTGTCCTTAAGAAGAAAAACAGACTGAAGAACATTTTCCACGCAGCACGAGCGCAGTCGGAGCTCACGTGCACGTTGGGTGCGCACGTGAGCGCGGACGCAACAAAATCGAACTCGTGGCTTTACGACATTCGCGCAAGTTATAAATGCTTGGTGTCCTCTGGGACCCGCATTACCGGAACCATCTTACAGCATGAATAAATAAACATGTACTGTCTGGCGCCCTCTAGTGGTGAAACACGACACATTCCAGAAACAAAAACGCATTTTTACGGCCCGTGAGCGGTTCCGTGTGGGACAAATCCTGCACGAACACATCCATAAATAAACAAAGGTGTAAATAAACGGAAAAGTCTCGGTACCCTGAAGTAGTTCACTGTAACGCAGGTCCCTCACCTGTTCAGCTGCTCCCTACAGGTGACGCTCCGCCGAGGCCGATCGCGTGACACCTGGGTGTTCGCCGGGTGACGATTTAACCGTGAAATAAAACCCATCACACACATGAAGGATACAATATAATTCACTTTTAATTTGGAGAAGCACAAACGCTGTCAGATTGGCCAATGATCCATACACCTTTTATTTCCGTAAAAGAAAGTTGTTAAATATTTTTTTTGTACGCGTTTTCTCGCTATACAATCAGGACAGCTACAGCCTCGAAAATCAAACACGGTAAAGAATCAAATAATGTATTTACAAAATATACTCTTCTTTTTATATAATACAAACTATTACATGCTAAATGATACACCGGACCCCCCCCCCCCCGACCCCCCACCCCCCCGTCATATTCACCATGCTGGAAACTGAGCGCTGGAAAATCTTTCGCGTAGCAACGACATCGGCACGCCGGGCACGCCATCGCCATCCAGGAGCTTATTACTCGGGGGAAGAAGGAAAAAAAAAAAGGCGGACCAGTAGCTGATATTCTTTCTTCATGGCGCATTATTTTTTTATTACACCATACACACACACACACACGCAAACAAAATGATTTTAAAGGGTTAAACAAAAGACCTGCTGGTTAACGTGAGTGCATAATAATAATAATAATAATAATAATAATAATAATAATAATAATAGGACACATCGAGCGTAAAATACTCTCATGGTGTAACTAACCGAGTCACAGAGCGTCCGGTGGACTGAAGCCCAGGACTGCACGGTGAAAGGCGACACCATGAGGGCGGTTTACGTGTTCAACGGCAGGGACGCGGATCAGACAGAGGCACGTGGGAATAAAGCGAACGCAGAAGCTCGAGCAAAACGCTGAAACCTTAAACCTCTGCCGGAGTGCCGGGGCGGAGCGCGTCACCCTCCACTGAGCACATCGGGCTGAATTTATTGATATTTCTAGATCACTGATCGTTTATTATGGAGTCAGTGTCACACCTGCAGTTTTAGAGAGAAACATTTTACGCTCTGGTTTTACACGCTTCCGTTTTCAGTCCCGCCCACTCGTCTTCCTGTAGGCCTGTGCCCGGCCACGCCCCCCCCATCAACCTCCCCTTCAAGGAGTCAAGATTCACCCGGTAGTCATCTGGGAGCGGCGACGGGCGGGACCCTGCGCCCCGGTGCACCCGCAACGCCGTGCAGTCTGAGCGTGGCTATCGGGGGGGGGGGGATTGCGCTCTGTGATCGATAAAAACAATCATCAGCAAAAGCGAAGGGAACAGAAACAACTTAAATAAGATTCCACCCGAACACTCACACGAAGGAACGGGGGAGTTGGGTTAAGTGCCGCACGAGCGCATTTCAGCCGAACGCGGCGCCGTGATGGAATGATGGACAGGCAGGAGAGTGCAAGCCCAGAGGGAGAAGCTTCAAGCTGATTTACCTTCTCCTGCTTTCGGGGGGCGTCGTTTCACTTTATTCATTTCAAGCATCCAGGCGGCAGAATCAAACAAAACACAACAAAAAACAAACACACAAATCGAATTAAGTGCTGCGATCGGTTCGTTCTCGGCCAAACGAGAGTCGAGCGGACGAGCGACGCGGGAAGTACTAAACACACACCTCGCCATGCCGACCCGAGAAAACACAAACAGATGTGACGTGCGTACGAACGGATATTACATACGGACCTGCTGCGCGGGACGAGCCCTGACAGGGACGGCGAGCACTCCCACGCGACAGGAAGCAGAATTACTACCAAACAGGAAGCTGACCACGGAGAGATTTCGACTGATGCTGGGCCCGCGGAGGAAGGACGCCGAGAATGAACAGAGAGAAGTGCTGAAAATAATAATAATAATAATAATAATAATAATAATAATAATAATAAACGATTCCAAACGATAACACGAATAAGGACGTTCCTGACGGTCAGGTGTCGATGTGCGTGTTCGGGATGTACCTAATCCACTAGAACAGGGGGCCGTACTGAACCCGCCGCTCTACAATGTCGTCAGTCCATTCCAATCCAAAGCAAGTGCACATGAGCCATTTTAGACACCGCGGGGTGTCGGTCCCCCCCCCCCATCCCCCCATCACCGTTAATTCCAGTGACCCCAAAACTTACAAAAAACTAAACAAAACTCAAAATAAGCAAAAGCAGAACAAAACCCAGGCGTCTCTACTTGTTTTCGATCTTCAACAAACCAAATTCACTGAAAACGTGAAAGAATGACGTGACGTTTGAATATCAAACAGCAGGAGCGTTAATGTGCTCTGAACGGCGTCGAAGCTGGAGGGGGGGGTGTACACGTGTGCGTGCGTGCGTGCGTGCGTGTCTGTACAGAACGTTTCAACAGTGTGTGTGTCTGTGCGAGTTGCTCCTGGGACGGCCCGCGTCTTCAGCCAGCGGCGACGGAGGCTCGCCCTCGCACTCGGACCGAGAGCCGCTCCTGCAGCCGGAGATCCGCCTGGCGGTCCGGTACGCGCGCTTGCCGCCCGGACTCGCGTGCCGCTCCGGATCCTGCGCCGGCTCCGCGTCCAGGGGGAAGGTTCGGCGCTCCCACGGCTGCACGGGCTGCGGAATGAGCAGGGAGGCTTACAGCGGGACTTTGTGTGAAGTGTGTAGGAGGTGAATCAAGCAGGCGTGGTGCGTTCAGTAACTGAGGTGTTTGCCGTCAGTGGCGGCTGTGTGCTCTCCTACCGTCTCGTCGTAGCAGGTGTCGGGCGTGGAGCAGCGCGTGTCCTCGCTGGACAGGAGGCGGAGGGAGTCCCTGGAGGCCGGGGTGTGTGAGAGAGAGAGCGCGAGCAGCTCGGGGCTGGCGGGGCTGGAGGGCGAGGGCGGAAGGGCCGCGCAGTAGTCCTGCAGCAGCGGGAAGGGAGACGGGTCAGGGGACGAAGGCTGGGGGGTGGAGGGGTTCGTTCCACCCAGCAGGGGAGTGCTGCGACCGTCCACCGATTTATACGACCTGAGAGAGAGAGAGAGACAGAGACAGGGAGAGACAGACAGAGAGAGAGACACAGGGAGAGAGAGAGAGAGAAAGAGAGAGAGAGAGAGGGAGAGACACAGGGAGAGAGACAGGAAGAGAGAGAGAGAGAGAAACAGAGAGACAGACAG
>JBCNYG010000020.1:39237995-39249119 GCA_039654305.1 Porochilus rendahli
CGATCTGAAATTCTAGAGCTGTACAGCCGGTACAGCAGTTGTGTAAAAGTAATAAAGCAGCTACAAGCTCGAACATGGAATTCAGACGGACGGACCGGTTGAAGACAAAGGAGTGCGATCAAGTGAAACTGCACACGTTTTGTCCCAAAACGGTCAAAGGATTCCTTTAGAACCGTCGATATGCTGTAACGGCATCGCGTCGCACAAAAGACTAAAGCTGGCGTTACGCTCCGTGTACAACTCCCATGTTGCCAAACTAATCTGGTCGTCCTACCACTGAGACCACGGTTCCAATTCCGGTCCTGGTAGACAGGCTGTTTACATGGATTTTCCCGACCAACGATTGATAAGACCTCACGGGGACTCCCGCCGATAAGCCTCTGGTATTCCTTTGTCTCGGCAAACCCGCTTCAGAATGAACGGGTAATAAAACCTGGGTCACATGACCACAGAGTTCAGATTGTCTCACTGGAACGTTAACACCGTTCCTCATGGAGACCAGTACAGACACTAACTGGGACGTTCCCAGTAAAAACTGATGGCCTCTGAATGGGAGATCACATCACTCAGCTGGGAGAGCCACCTGGCGTGGAATAGGAATGCGTCCTCTCTTTACATTTGCGGCACAGCGGAGACCATGCTCCACATACTCAACTCCCGTCCAATCCAGCACCGTGTGGGTGACCGGAAGCTCTTCACCCGGCGGGCCGTGGCGCCCAAGCAAACCTTGGGAAGTAAACTCGCATTCAAGAAGATGATTGGAACGTGGCCCGTCCAGCTGCGACAATATCTTGTGATCTGCATCCAAATTCAACGGAAAAAAGAAGCAACGTAAAG
The DNA here is from genome assembly GCA_039654305.1 of Porochilus rendahli. Taxonomy (NCBI): domain Eukaryota; kingdom Metazoa; phylum Chordata; class Actinopteri; order Siluriformes; family Plotosidae; genus Porochilus; species Porochilus rendahli. The sequence goes on from JBCNYG010000020.1 coordinate 39,238,833, forward strand.
AGAGACAGGAAGAGTGTGTGTCCTCTCCTCGTACAGTCATCATGACACAGTTAAATCAGTCACACTGGCGGACTCCTGGGAGCCACGCGGCTAATTTTAGCTGTCCGTTTCTCCTCTAACAGAATAGTGAACTGAACCAGCGAGAGGAAACGCTCCCCGATCACGAATGCCCTTGATAAAAACAGCAGGCATAAACAACGTTCTGAGCTTCTCTAACATTTAAACAGCGTTATTTCTCCCCTGATTCCAGCCTGAAGAAAGAAAGAACAGAACAGCCTAAAAGAACTCATTATCGCGCTGGACTGAAGTAGCGGACGACAGCGGTTGGTATCTAGGACTCCAGCGCTGTTGCTGAGAGAGCGCCAGTGACCCGTGCTCGTCTCCCGCTCTCAGAGGAATCGCAGTAGCAGAAGGGAGGCCTGGTATTTCACCTCTTATTAAAATGACTACATTTTCATGAAACGCCAGACTCTCTCCCTCACACTCACTCCCTCACACGTTCCTGTTTTTTTTTTTTACTTCTCCGCCTTCTGCGATTCACGCCGTGTTCATTCCATTCCAGTCGAGTGCCTCCCGGTCGGTCTCTGGCTCGAGCTCCTGCTGCTGAAAAAGCCAGTAAAGCTGACGGATTGATGGCGGACTGAGCCGGAGAGGACTATAAAAGGCCAAATATGAGCATCTGTGCAGAAAAGAGAGGCGAGCGGGTGCAGGAACGACGTCTCGTTCCAACACGGGGTCAAAGTGCAGCAGGTTTAAAAGGGATTCTAGAAAACCTTTGTTTTTAATTCATTATTATTCTCCATTGCACCCCCTCCTCGAGGAGGTATTTTACCCCTCACTACCGTCACCTGTACCACGCTGTAAATGTGCACATCAAAATTGAAGTGGGCGTGGCCTTAAAACCTAACAAACTCTTTGGAAAACGCCAAGAACAACATCAGATGTAGAAATACTCTGTCAGTGTGGGTGGAGTCTGTTCAGAGTGCAAACCTCCGCCAAGCCTAGTAATCCCCCATGAAAAACAAACCGTTAAAAATCACCCCAAATCCAGACGCCTGATCACGAGCTTCGTTTAACCATAAACATGTCTCTCTCTCTCTCTCTCTCTCTCTCCCTCCCTCTCTCTCACACACACATGCACACACAACCCCATTTTACTCCATCCTTCAGCACTGACAGAGAGAGAGAGAGCCCAGTGGCACGTGAGCGCACAGAGGACATCCTGCTTTGTTTAAACCTCTGTAGAGCGCGAGAGAAGTTCATAAAAGGGAAAAAAAGGTATCGGAAAGGAAATGACAAACCGAAAAAACTATTTTGTCGTTTGCATTTTTTTTGTGGGGGGAAAGAATGTACCGTCTTCCTGAAGTGACTTGAAGCCAGGCTAGAAAGCGAGACTGAATGAGCCGCGGCGTCACGTAAATCAAAATAAACCAAGTGATATGATGAGAGGAACAGCAGAGGAACTCTGGGATACGAAGAACTTCAAGTCACGCCACACTAATCTTAATGTAGTAATTTACCCAAGGTTTCGTAGGCGGGGCCATGAGGAGGAGGCGTGTCATAATGAAGCAACTGGATTAAATCAGGCTACCACATTGACTCCTATTGGCCGATCTCCCAGACATAAAGACAGGCATGTATCCATCACTAAATACAGTCCAGTTTATTGACTTCTGTTTTACTTTTGATCAATACGCCCTGCTTTTACCTCCAGCAGAGCTTTGCTTCTTTTCTTTCACCCCCTTTAACCCCCATTGAAGGTTTAAGAGCCGAAGAGGTCTCACACACATAAATAAAGATCACGTTCATGTTCAGACAGGTGGCACTTCAATACCGTTAGCACAAATAAAGCAGGTCTAACAGTAACAGAGCCGCCCGAGGCCCGGTGAAGACGCAGCGTCAGTGGCTGTGTTTCACTCCGTGGGTTTTTAATGACTGGGAAAGAATGCGGGCCGAGTGGTTTTTCACTCGCCTTTCACTCCTCGCTGCTGTGCCACGTCTCGGCACGTCGGAGTCTCACCTCACTGGCACAAACGCACACATAGCACTTCCGCTCTTTTCCACTCCCATCACCGTGACGCCAAAAAAAAGGATTTAAATAAATTCCAGTGGATATGCAAATCAGGTGATCACGTGCTGATTAAATGCTCACGGTGTAACCAAAACATGTCTGGCTCCTAAAGTTTCCCGGTTGGTTAATAAGAAGCAGCTAACCAGTTAAGAGTGCTTATAGCTATCAGTTTTAAACATAAACAACGCTAAACGGGTGGCCACGCCCTTCCCCTACTCGTCGCTGCAAACGTATTGTTTTGAAATTTAAAGCACAAGTCTGGACAATACTGATACTGACAATACCAATATACTGACTAATAATTTAGCTCCGCCCCCAAGCAGAGACGAGCTGTTTTTTTATTACCATCATAATCATCAGTTGTTGTAAATTGTACTTCACACCACCTCTAAGAATTTCTTTCTCCTTTTTGCCCAACACACACACACACACACACACACACACGCACAGTGTAGCTCAATACATACGTACACATTTTCAATATTTCTCTTTCTGCATACAAGACATACTTTCTAGATCATCAGTGAGTACTAGAGTCACACCTGTGTGTGTGTGTGTGTGTGTGTGTGTGTGCTTTTATCTCGGCTCACAGGTGGAGTGGTGCAGGACTCATACAGGACAGAGTGAGTTCAAAGTCCATGTCAATGTAGTTACTTATGAACTACAGTAAGTAAGCTCAAGTTCAGCAGGACACTGTACACTATGGTCCATTACAGCCCACAATATATGGTCTACTACAGTCCTCTACCTCACCACCCCACGTGCCCACACACAGGAAATACACACCCTGTACGCTCCACTATAGCTCCCTGCTTTACGGCTCCAAGATCCAGGCCGAGCTGCTCAGAGCAGAAGCAACAAAGCAGCACAAAAAAAGGAGTGTTTGCTTAATCAACAGTGGTACGCGCACACACACACACACACACACACACACCCACACCCACCAGGTGCACACCACATGCCACACCCTGAGAGAAAACCGCACACTCAACTCTGATTGAAGCTGATGTTAATACCTTCCTTACGATACGAATACGAGTACACACGCCCGGTATACACGCATGCACCTATGAGCTGTAAAGCAAAACAGCTTCTTCTAAAGCTTACTTCCTCTACCAACAGGAAATGAAATCATGCTGCTGATTTAGCACCCACCCACGACATGCGTTCAGGCTTCAGTAGCTCAAATCATTACGACAACAAAACACTCTGAAGGTGACTTTCCATAATTTCCGTGTTTATAACACCTGTTACACAGAAAAGTGTCTAATGATATTTACTCTAAAATAATGGACTGGGTGTGTGTGTGTGTGTGTGTGTGTGTGAGAGAGAGAGTGTGAGTGTGGGTGGGTGTGTAAAACACTAAAGCAGGATGTGGTGATATGGAGAGAAGCTCTCTCTCTCTCTTTCTCTTTCTCTCTCTCTCTCGTCCCCACCCCACCCCCCACCCCCCACCCCCAAAACCTGCTATCCCCCCTACCCCAAGCTCTAGACCCAGCCCCAGCACATTTATTTGGAGATTGGGTGACTCGATCCAGGCTTCCTCCTATTGTTGTATTCTTCATAAAAGTAACAGGTGTGCTGAAGGAAAGCAAGCGCTGGGACAGGGCAGAGAGGCAGCGGCCCAAAAACGGGGGAGAAAAGAACACAAAAAAACAGAGGGGAGGAAGAGAGATCTCAGCCAAGAGTGAGAGTTTTGAGTGCTGGTGTTAAGAGTAAAGATGTAAACCGGGTGCATGTAAAACTAGGGTCACGGGGAGACTGGAGCCTATCTCAGCCGACTCTGGGTGAAGGCAGGGTACACCTGGAACAACCAAAACAACCAATTAGCCTAATGTGCATGCTTTGGAAATCAGAGTACCTGGAGGAAACCCACAAAAACAGATAGAGAACATGCAAACTCCACACAGCGACGCCCACGCCGAGCCAGGGTCTCGAACCCCGGACCTTTTGCTGAAAGGTGGATGTGCAAACCACTACATCACTGTGCTGCCTTGAACAATATGTAATTAATTTGGTACATTACAACAGTGTGAAATAATTTTTGACAGTTTTGTTCATAATGGGGGATTTCTAAACTTGGTGGAGGTTTGCGCTCTGAGTGCACATGTTTATAAACTTAAACACATGTTAAAACGGGACGGAAATCTATTTCAGGCATTTGACCTTGCTGTGGCCATGGTGGTGCTTGGGGCCAGTTCGACTGCCGTGACTATGTACTAAACAGACATTAAGCCACGCCCTTTCCGAAGCTTTAACGAGATCCTTGGACTGACTCCAGAAATCAAGCTCTATGAAAAAAGAGAGCGAATCAGAGTCTGTAATGGAATCCTAAATAAAATGAATGACACCCTATAAAGAGAAAGGAGCAAGTGGACGTTCATGTAGGTGTGTGATGGCTGATGAGCCGGAGAGGCGGAGTTCCATTGCAAGAAGCTTTGACGCACCCAGCAAGCACCGTTTAATCGTCATTCCTCTTTGAACCTTACCTTTTATGGCGTTTCGTGGGCGTCACTAAATATAAATCAGCCACGCTGACATAATGCTTGTCGTTTATTATTTGAGTACAAAGAATTACTGGAATGTTTGCAAATATGGTTGACATTATTGGTTCAGTTTGTTTTCTGAAACCATTTAAACAAAGATTGGAAAATGAGGCCCAGTGTGATTACATCTAAAACGACAAGCTAGTCAATGCCATGTCTTATTATGCTAACTACGTCCTGCTCTGACTATCTTGGCACCGCGCTCTAAGCAGCCTGACTTGTACTGGCCTTGAGTGTTTGTGAACACGGCCTGCTGACTCGCATCCAAACGGCCCCGCGTGTCCTTTACCTCTGTGCCATAAATGCCCTGGGGTATTTTAACGAGCTCGGTGTTGAGAGCTGGTGGTGCGCTTACTGCGAGGAAGTGCGCTAACCTTTATTCTGTTTACCTCGAGCATCCTACTACACTGTTTACAAAAGAAAACTGAACAAATACATTTTATAAATTGCACAGATGGGAAGCTATGAACCTGCCCTCTTTTCTGAACCTAATTGCTGACGGTGCCGAGTGTTTCCACCTTTTCTCTCAATCTACTGTCCTTTCTTTCACCATGTGCTGCTTTAACGCTGACAGATTTACAAACCTCATGCTACGAAAAATTAAATATCCGCTACATCTGGATTGGCGAGAGACAAAGAGAGAGAGAGAGAGAGAGAAAGAGAGAATGGTGGATTACTGCTAAGACTGTGAAAAGTCAAAACAATAAAGGAGGCAGGATTCAATTGGGTCACTGAGTCCCAGCGAGGACAAATCGCTCCAACTCGGGCAGAAAATCAGGTCAACTCCACACACCCACCCACACACACACAAACACACACACACACACACACACCCCGCCCAGGTGCGTACAATAAGCTGCAACAGAGCTAAAGCTCACCAAAGACACGCCACAGGCTTACCACTGCTAAATGCTAACACAAAGCCACAAGACTGCAAGAAAATTCCTCCCAAAATAAAAAGTAGAGGCAAAAAAAGTGAAACAGTGACATAATCACTAACTTTCACTCACAGAATTTTACTCTGTAACGTTAGCTTACATGAAAACACCTGATAATGAAGCTACTCAGACACTTAGCAAACATCAACAAGCCACAGGATTGTCTTAACAAGTTTAAATATCCACACACTTATCTAACATTCCTTCTAACCAAATAATGTCTGACTGAACACGTCAGCATGTTAGACATATTGCTAACACTAGCTAGCTTTGTTGCTATATTAACCAACGCAGACTAAACAAGTCTTTACACAGCTCAAAGTTCTCCAGAAACATTAGCTAGCGATATATTACCTCTAAATTAAAGGTTAGCAGACTCGCTAATGCTAGCCAACAATTTATTATGGACACTTTAGTCAGCTAGTCACCTAGTTAGCAGTAAGTTATTTGGCACCCGAGTCGGCAAAAAATTTAGCAAATGCTACTTTTTCAACCAACATTCACACTGTAGAGCAAACATTTCTTACAGATAGCACGTTTAATTAGCAGAGGAAGGTTAGCATGACTCCCACACTTCCGCTTGAGTGGAGTTCATCATGTACACAGACAGAGGACGTGTTTTATTAGTTTGCTAACGTATGTCACATGATAACGCATATGGAGGCAAACTCTTATCATTTGAACTGCCCTGATGGAATGCAAACGCTCGATACTGCAAGATGTACACACACACACACACACAAGGATCAAAGCTAAACGGATAAGTTGATGTACGGATCTATAAAACAAGCCGGCAGAAAGTCATGACGTGACTAAAGCACGAAACATGAAACCACTGAGACTGCACTTTTCCTCGCAGTCATTAGGCAACAATGTGGGAAAAGTACCTGATTCCTGTGTGTGTGTGTGTGTGTGTGTGTGTGTGTGTGTGTGTGTGTGTGTTTAAATGTCACACTCAGAGGCCCCGAAGAGGAAACATGATCTAAAGGAGGATGATGCTGGAATTATTTCCCATAATGTGGCTCATCTGATTGGTGCAAAAGAAATCCTGCACATTCCAATTATTGCGTCTCACGTATCACGCTGCTTTTCAAAGGACTGATTTGTAAACTGTTCTCAGGAATCTTTTCATGAAGAATGTGGTCTTTGTGAAAACACAGTCTGTTAAGGAAAAAAGCGTAGAGTAAGTTTACGTACACGAAAATGTGTATTTATATCACATTATTCCTGGAGCCTATTTTAGCCGGCTCTATACGAAGGTGGGGTACACGCTGAACAGCTCCCCAGACCACTCCACAATCCGCCTAAAGGCATGTCTTTGGACTGTGGGAGGAACCGGAGTACCCAAAGGAAACCATCCCAAGCACAGGAAGAACGTGAAAACCCCACACAGAAACACCCTCACCGAGTGTGGGACTCGAACCCAGAACCTTCTGGCTACGCACGACCTTAACTCGTTTATTTATTTCAATGCCGCATCCGAATACAACACATCTGTGAAGCTCGGGTCATTCGATGTTAACAACCTGTAATAAAACATTCCAAAAGAATTAGGACGAAAGTAACGGACCCCTATAAAACGAGGCCGCACTGAATGAGGCTCTGTCACGACAGTTGTGTCTGCGTAAGGTTTTGATTTTGTGTTCATCCAAAAAAAAAATAAAAAGTGCGGCACTATTAATCTGGGGCATGAGGAGGTTATGTTGTAAAATCTGGACCCAGGAATTCTTTTTAAAGGATTTTTTAACATTGCAAAGTTGGAGGACTTTTTGACATATTGGTTGTCCTGGGAGAGGTTTGCGCTCTCCAAGTGTTCTTGTTTTGCTTGATTATTTATTTCTTTCTTTCTTTTAATACACGACCAACAGCTGTAACGGAGCCCCTTTACGGCCTCTTGTATTGTGGAGATCAAACAATACGACACATTGTGCACGCGGCAGCTGGACGAACGCCCCGAATGCTCACTCTCTACACGAAGCACGCAGAGACGTCGTCCTGGAATCATACGCAACAAGGACTTTAACCTTGTGCTTGTGATAATGGATGTGCTGCATTATCGGAAGATTTGGCACATACTACATTCGGGTGACATTCTTTCACCATTTAGTTGCTGTGTTGAGGTTTTCAGGTCTTTTTTGGTTTTTTTACACAAAGTTTTGAGAAAAATATAGAATCATTTGTGCTGTGAAATTGGTAACGTACATCTGACTGGCACTGACTGACACGTATAGCATAAATCTGTCTTGTTGAATCTTTTGATCAGTATAAAACTAGTTACTATTTCCTGATGGGTCCTGTTGCTTTCTCCACCTCATTGCACAAAGAGAGAGAGCGAAAGAGAGAGAGAGATATTAGCCTCCTACAATATGGCTACCTAACTTTCCTATGAGGTTCTACAGGGCAGGAAGTGGTGCAGCATATTCATGCCCATTAAGCCGGGTTTCTTACTGAAACAGACACTGTTTTTCTTAACACAAAAAAGGAAATGAAAGTGACTCTCCTTTTTCTGGATTATTAAATAACAACCCACGAGGGAAGCAGAGAAAACGCCTATAAGAATCAAGTATCCAGTCCAAGTGATTTAAATTTTGGCAGCACATGAAGCCAAATCCTGCTGAGATTCACCAAGACAAGGCTGTAAAAACACCTTATTGTTAAAAAGTGCTGCACACATCTACCTGGCTCACAGTGCATCATGGGATTGCACTCTGAAATGACTGACTTGGTGCACATGTACTCGGTTTTAGATCAAGTATGAGGGACACAGCACACGTGTCAATGTACGGAGTTACAGCCTACAGGAACGCAACCAGATCACTAAACCGGATTTCCCATAATGCATTATTGATGCGCTGGGCTTTACATCAATAGTGACGAAGCTCACTAAAGCTTCGTTCCTTTTAACCATTTAGAAGTTTGGTAGGGCGATTAGCCCGGAAAACTCAGAGGTCTTCGCTTTAATCTCCAGGCTTTTAATGCAATACAGACACAGCGGCGTCCTGATAACGTGGAGGCAGACTGAAGCTGAGGATCGCAAAAAATACATAAATAGGTAAATAAATAAATAAACAAACTGCACGTTAGCATTGATAACTCATTAAGATTCGATCTAATCTAATGTCTGATCGGACTCAGAGCAGTTTATGAACAAATGGAAGTGTGACCAACACCCCGAGTGTTCAGTTAACACTTTCAGCAGCTCACAGATGAACACTGTTCATACACAAACACTGGACCGTGTTAACTCAACACTGGGGACTCGGGTACTGTGATATACTGATGATCAAAAGCATAATTAGTACATAACAGGCATCGCGGTACTTTATTATGAACTTGGTCACATTTCTGGACAGGAAAATGAAGTATAATATAATAATGTACATTTTAGAGCCCTTAATGAACTTTTTAATGAAAATAATTACAAAGCTTGATCTTATATTAAAATTAAATACCAATTTAACATTTTTACAAACGTGCTTTCCTCTTACTGTTTTCTTATGAAAAAAAATAAAAGGGATAAAAACATTAAAATTCATTTGACTTCATTTAAGATATTTCCATGTTTCTGATTGGTGGAAAGCCATCAAATAATTCTTGATATTGCGTCATTGCCGTCGTCCATCGCTCTTAAAGGGTGTCATCAACCTCTCGACCGAAAAATAAGCAATTACTGAATGAGACGAAATTTTATAGAGAAAAATTCTCTATCATACAATAGATTAATTTAATAATTTTATTACATGTTCAAAATATTTTCAAAGTAAGCAGTCATATTACTATGAAGCTCTTACCAATCATGCAATAATCATTCAACATGGCAACAGTGCAATAATTCAATTATCCCATGGCAGTGATGCAATACCAAGAATTATTTGATGGCTTTCCACCAATCAGAAACATGAAAATCCCATAAACGAACAACAATACTCTACTTACCCACATTCAATACCTGTTTATTATCTTTAATATAATTAATAACTACAATTAAGAATACTTTGCTTACAGTTTGAGAGAAAAACTACATCATGTGATCCATCCTACGTCTCCTAAAAGACATTTTCTTATGTTTTTTATTTTTGGTCCTAAGGGTACTGTGGATCTCATGTGAAGTCTGGGTTCTTCTGTCTCCGTTAAATAATCAATAAAACCTTCTGTTTCAAATAAAGGGTCTTGAAAACATATGAATTAAACACACACACACAGACATACACACACACACATACACACACACAGACACGTCTGACTGGATTAAAATCTACATCAATTTTACAAATTCACAGAAACTCCATTCGTTTTGGGGGTCATGCTGCCTTCATGTCGTGTCTAAAGTATCGAAATTACGAGCTAAGCGCGTGCTCAACAACCACCAGCATGTCGTAATTACAACTTGGTAACTCGTTCTACAATCCCCGACTTTACGAGATGTCACGAACAAAAAGGTGACTGTCATCTTGTAACGCTGGCCGCAGCCCCGCCCCCTCCTACAGACCCACCCCAACTCCCACCACGTCGTAAGCACGACCTACAAAGTTGTGCGCGCGAATTTCAGGACCGAATACGATGGTGCGCGTTTATACGGAAGTGCAGGCGATTCTTTAAATCACGCGCACACTGAGCACCACGGCAACCGGAGTAGGACCGACCCCGAGGGGGGGGGATAAACGGGAGGGGGGGGGAGGGAGAAGGGGGGGTGAGGGGGGGAGAGGGGGGGGGGGGGGGGGGGAGGGGTTTG
>JBCNYG010000020.1:39389849-39401094 GCA_039654305.1 Porochilus rendahli
CCAAAAACATGCACAGTAGGCTAATTGGCTGTTCCAAATCACCCCTAGGTGTGAGTGTGAGTGCGAATGGTTGTGAGCTGAAAATTTCAAATAGTCATTTCAATGTCTCAATTTAATGTGTTGTGCATTATTAGGATGGGAGACCTACTTGATCTGCTTCATCTGTCAGATTTAATATAGCACTTTGTGATCAAAGATAGGAACTGTAATAAGTGCAAATGAAGTCTCACTGGGGCAGAAACGAGTTTCTCCTACTCCCCTGCAGTTTCTTGAGTTAGTCAATGCATTCAGACTACTGCAGAAATGGTGATTAGCACTGCAATGCATGCTTTGCCTAACAGTGCATAAGACAAGGTAGTAATTAAGCAAGTTTGAGCTGATAGACTAGACATTAACTTTACTTAGCAAACAAAAAACATTTTCACAAATATGCAATTACAAGATAACATGAATATGTGTTTGCTCAGTATGGAACACAGTATTCTGTTTTTCCTGCCTGTTGTTCCATCTGTAGCATTATAAGGAGATATATTAACTAACAAAAGGCTGAGTGGTTTGTAGTCAAACAAAACACATTTAGTCAACCTAACATAGCAGCACAGCTTGACAAAACTACCATGTGAGTATGCAGAATTACAATGAGGAGGAAAACGAAAATCAGCACATTTTGTAAAATCTTGCAAATTACATTTGCAAAGAATTCATTGAGCTAGACCTTAAAGGGCATGCTTTCTGCGGTCTTGTAGATTTAGCATAATCACTGAATAGTGCAATCCAGGACAACTTACAAAATGCAGTGGTCTTCAAAGATATGTCCTAAAGTTGTTAGAATAAGCTCCTTGATTGCATGGTACACATAATGCAGGGATATATTACACAGGACCCCAAATTTTTTAAATAGCAGTGGAAGCAGTGATTCAGTAGATGGAGCCAGTGTCTGCTCCACTACTTATTATGGGCAAAGGCCTCTATTACCAAATAGGGAGGCTGGTGCCCATCTCAGCCGACTTTGGGCGAGGGCGGGGTACGCCCTGGACGGCTCGCCAGGCCATCGCAGGACATCGGTCACACAACCATTCGCGCTCACACTCACACCTAGGGGTAATTCGGAACAGACAATTAGCCTACTGTGCATGTTTTTGGACTGTGGGAGGAAACCGGAGTACCCGGAGGAAACCCACACAGGCACGGGGAGAACTTACAAACTCCACACAGTAACGCCCGAGCTGGGAATCGAACCCAGGACCTTCTTGCTGTGAGGCGGACGAGCTAACCACTACGCCCTGATGGTGACTATTGGTGGATTATTTCAAACTTTTCAGCCAACCCTCGAAAAGATATCTCTATATATTTATGTGTGTGTATATATATATATATATACTAATAATTACTCATATGCTGTGCCAGATAGCTGCAGGGACCCATAGGGTTAAAACACTACAAAATGTGTTCCTTCTTTTGTTTTTCATCCCCTTGTACCATTTTTGATTCTCTGTTCCTGGTCTCTAAACAAAGCTGTGCCTCTGAGGGCACATTTTTGTGTGTACAGCTATGTTCTTGTCTCGTACCTCCATTTCTGAGACTGTAAATGTAGATCTAAATATATACACTGATAGAACCACTGAAAGATAAAGAGAATAACAGTAATTAATATTCGACAGAAAGGGAACAGCCAGTTCTTGAAGCTGACGTGATGGAAGCAGGAAAAATTATCACGTCTTGTTGACTGGATCAGAGCATCTCAAAAACCACAGGTCTCGTGGGGCGTTCCGGTATGCAGTGGGGAGGTACCTTCCAGGCGTTGGTAAAGGGAAGAACAAACAAAGCCCCAGGAACAGATTCTTGAGCACCTCGTTCTCACTGACCTGGTGCTGGCCCCACAGAAAAGCCCAAGTTTCTAAAGTACCGATCGCTGGAACGAGTCCCGGGCTTGGTGATGGTGTCTCTTTGTGAAGTTTGCATGTTCTCACCGTGCTTGCGTGAGTTTCCTCTGGATATATTTAGTGTAATATACTCTGCACAGTGAGGTCCACAAACATCTAGATATACCTTCATTCAGTCGCTGACCCACAATCTGGAGCCTATCTCAGCCGGCACCGAACGAAGGTAGGGTACACCCTGAACCTCTCCTCAGTCCATTGCAGAGCCAACATACACACAACCATTCAAACTCACACTAAACAGCCAATTAGCCTACTGTGTACGTCTTTGGACGGTTGGAGGAAACCTCTGAGAGTCCACCGAGAAAACCCACGCAAGCACTGAGAGGACATGCAAACCCCACACAGAAACACCTTCGCCGAGCCCGGGACTCGAACCCAGGACCTTCTTGCTGTGAGGCAGACGTGCTAACCACGACACCACAATGAAACGGAGTCTGAGACTTCTGGGATCTCACCCTGCAAACCCGAGCTCAGGGATGTCTTGCCATTACCCTGTTCGGCCTGTAGGTGGCAGGACTGTAACATGGGAAAAGCTGAAAAAAGGGCTTGGTGTCTTTGTGCTGCACAGCTTGAATGTGGACCATCAGAACAAAGAAAATTCCCCAAATTACAAATAACTGAACAAAGACTAAAATTCTACCTGCATCCTGTTATTTGAGAAAGAGAGAAGAGATGTTCACCGATACTATACCCTCCACCACATACGCATGAACATGGAACAACTTCACTGATTTTATTTAATTTTTTCAGAATTAAATGATGTTTGAGGGCAAACTGGGATCTAGACTGGAACTCCAGTCAGGTAATTATGTTCCGTTGAATTCTGGCCCTCACAGGTTTATACGAAAGCTGGAGTCATCGATTCTGGAGAAATTTATCACATTTAATTTTATTGTGCCTTATTAGGGCCACGGGGAGGCGCGAGACCCTGCCAGCCAACTCGGCATGAAGGCGGGGTCTACCCTGAACAGCTCACCGGGCCATTACAGGGCCAGCACACACACAACCAGTCACACTTACATTCATAGCTAGGGGGTGATCGAGAACATCCGATGAGCCTGATGTGTATTCCTTTGGACTGTTGGAGGAAACCTGAGCACCTAGAGGAAACCCGTACTAGCACATGGAGTACATGCCAAACACTCCAAACAGAAACGCCCTCACATTATTGTTAAGGTGGAACTGGAATTTTGGAAAGCGCAGTTAGCCTAACGTGCATGTCTTTGTCCTGTTGGAGGAAAGCAGCGTACCGTGAGGATACCCACGGAAACACCAGGAACGCCACACAGACCCGGTCTCGCTGGGCCCAGGACTTGAACCCAGGACCTTCTTGCTGTGAAGCGAACCTGCTAATGATGTTAGGAACACATCTTACAGACAACATGAGATCTCGAAGTTCTCTCGGAAAATAATTATTTTTAAGTAGATTTTTAAAAAGGTGTTTTTACTAAAACAAATTTTACAAAATTCGACAAATAAGTCTAAAGAAAGAAAAAAAGCGATAAATCAGTAGACGTCTAAAAGTAATCTAATGAGTCACTTTGGTCCTTGGAGCTAACTAAAGGGCTTTCGGGTTGTAGGGTGTAATTTGGGATCAGCCCCTAGTCCGCAGCCCATTCTCTCTTTCTCTCTTTGTTTCCATCTCTTGTGTCTTTCAAACTGTTGCCATGACATCATCGGTAACCCCGGGAAACCTATTGAGGCAAAGGGACCCAGGAAATGAGGTAATGGCTGTGGAATGTTGGGAAAGGACATAGAACAGAAATCCCCCTTTTCTAAAAGAGAAAGGGGGGGAGGGTCATCCATAGCATCTTATTTTCTTCAACCAGCAGTCATTAGTACTGTCATTGTGTCTGAAGTGCTCATAAGCCTTCAGCGGTCGTGTCTCTTTTCTTACAAACCAAACGCAACAGACTCCGAGATCTCAGAAAACCAGTGATCCTGTTCACCCGAGAGCTACACTTTAAAAAACAAACTAGAAACATACTTCAGTTTTCCAAATAAATAAGGCAGGAAACATCAGCAGACACAACGTTATTCATTCCATTAGCGATTCGTTATATATTCAATTCTGCGTTCTTACAGATCACAAAGGGTAGAACTGCTGTGTGTCCTGAGGTCAAATCATTAGCTTCTCAAATTTATTAACAAAAAACAACAACAGAATTTTATGTACAAATAGACATTTGAGCTGTTTTATTTTGTGGGTGTTTTTGTTTTTTTGAGCATGATCTCTCTCCCCTTTAGTCATACCCAACAGGTACTGCCTCCTACTCACACCACCAATAACCAGGGAGGGGCGTAGGACAGCACATTCCTCCTCTGTGATGGTCATCATTCATTAATTCAATTTGTGACAGTGATCTTTATAAATTGCTGGCACATGCGTATTCAGGGTTGGCTTAACGCACTCGTAGAGAAAGTGCCACCTGCCCCATTGTACGCATGCGCTCACAAATACCAATACTGGTGACCGCTGAGTGTAAACCTTCCCTCCGTCCCTCCCTCCCATGAGAGCCTGGCCAGTTAGCACACATGGATTGACCTCTACCTTCATAAGGGTCAGTGGTGGAACAAAGCACTCCTGATAGCTGAAGATTTTTGTATGTTTTTTAAAATCCCACCATTAAGGTGTTCCCAACTGCTCCACCTCACCTACGTCACACACTGCGATGTAAATGCGGACAAATTCCACTCAAAACATTTCGGCTTAACTGTCGTCCCGCCGTGAGCTCTTACCAGGATAAGTGGGAATGAAGCATGCTGATGGGTAAACTACAATCCCAATCACACGGCACGCTCGAATTGCCAGTGTATCGTCGTTAAAATAAATACTGTACATTATGACTATAATAAACATGAAAAGAGCTCAATCTTACACTCGTGTGGTGTTAACTCGGTTTAGGAGGTCTGAACTCATTTCTCAGTGGTAAGTCTCGAGCTCGACAATGGTCCAGTCACCCTGTGGTGAGTTTCCCCATGTGGGGGAGTACCTACAAACAGAGGTGATGGTGGCTGACGCATGGCTAAGCTGGTGCAGGACCTGAGGCCAGGAACTACTCTCCAGTGGGCTGAGAGTGCCCCCTCCTTGCCCAGGCAGGTAAAGCAGTGGTGGGCAGACATCCTCCCCTTCGAGCAACAAGGCTTGGTTGATAAGCTTCTGCACCACATCCACCTTGGCATTCCAGTCATGCCCAACTCCTGACCCTCTCTTCACTGAGCCATTGCTCTTCTCGACGTTTTCACCTTCGTTCGTCTCCATGGCTTCATAGATGGTGCACAGTCCGTGTGAGGGAGAAATCCGCTTGACCGGTTGCACCTTTTGCTGCCTTTTAAGCCTCTGCTCCAGCTCGAGCTGCCACTGTAGGAGCTGCCACTGCTGCCTGTGCTTCTGATGAAGATGAAGCTGCAGCAGTTCCTGCCGTTGCCTCTCCAACTGCTTCTGCCGTTCCATCCTCTGCCTTTCTTGCTTCTGCCACTGCCGCAGAGTCTGTTGCCTCTCAAGCTGCTTCTGGAGCGCCTGTCGCTGCCTCTCTCCCTCCAGCCATAGACGCTCTTGTCTTTCCCGCTCCTGTCGATGCAGGATGTGGCGGAGGTGGAGCTGGTGCTGCTCCAGGCGCCTCAGCTGACCTGCTCGGCGGGCTTGTGGTACGCAAGCGGCAGAAAGCCCGCCGAGTTCTACCACACACCTGGCTGGTTGGTTCTGCTGCTGCTGCTGATGGGGCAAGAGGGGCTTATGGTGCCGATATGCATTCTGCACTGGAGTGTGGTAGTGATTGCCATTCACCTCTGGAGGAAACAATGGTGGGTTGCCACGCTTCAATTCTTGATGGCTTGCTAGCTGAGGGCTATTGTACCCTGTGGGACAGTCAAGAGCACTTGCAGTATTGGTTACTGATAGAGGAACATTTTACAGAAAGGGGGTGGGTGGGGGGCGTTGACCAAAGGGAACAGAAAGAGGAATAAAAATTAACCTAATGGAAAGTGGTATACAGACCATGGGGAGAGAAAAACGGTCAAGCAACACTGAATAATATTAATTTCATTTTCCAAACCAAGTTAACCTTTGTTAGGGTCACAAGAGCCTGGAGCCTATCACAGCCAACTTCAGGTGAAGGCGGAGTATACCGTGTACAACATGCAAGACCATCGCATGGCCAACAGACACACCACCATTCACATTCACACCCAGGGGCAATCAAGGATATCCAATTAGCGTAGTGTGCATATCTTTAGACTGTGGGAGGAAACCAGAGTACCTGGAGGAAATCCACTTCACCACCCCAGTGAACAATAAAAAAATAAACAAATCCATGGGTCACAACCTTGTCGAGACTGTTAGTCTACTTCTCTCATCATGATCAAGAGCCTGCAAGCAAATCTTAATTGAAGGTGAAACAGATCGCAATAAAGGTTTTTTTTTTCAAAGCCTCCCTTCGAACGTACTTAGACCTTCATTAGAGCTGCACTGTATAACGTCTGCCGTATTGGGATCAAACTATTTTGGCCCATCCTTGCTTCCTATGTAGCCTGTTTTTCATGCAGTTATCCAATTTGGGTTTCCATGCTGGGCTGTCTCCTGAAAGCTAACTATTAATTTCCTTTCCAGGAATTTAATCCAATCCGAAAAGCAAAATCAGATCAGAAAACTTTCTAAATGCTCGCCTCCGGCCTTTTATCAGGAGTGTTACTCAGCAAACTAAATTACCAGCATCACAGCCGACCGATACTGCCTTCTGTAGGAAAGAACTACACAGGATCGCATTTACAGCAATAAACCCAAGACCTTTCTATTTCGAGAGCGCGTACAGGTCCTCAAAAAGACCTGCTTTTAACAAGGACCCACTTTTCGACAGACAAACCGGCGCTTACTTTAAAAAGCTACTTCAGGACGAAGCGCTTATTGTTCTTATTACATTTCGGAAAACACTAAAAATACACACAGGTATATTTATACACATTCTAACCTGAGGATGAATAATAAATTCACACACACAGACAAACTGAATTTTTTTATGTAGGGTACAAGAACCACCAGAGGTTGTTGCTTGGTACCATGAGGTAGCTGTGAAATGATTAAAGTTGTAGTGAATGAGGGTACGCAGACTGGTGCGAATCATTAATGGAGTAAAAGGGATGAAAGAGAGAGGATGAGGGGGGACATCCAGGCAGAGAGAACATTGATTCAGGCCGATGCTAGATTGTGCAATGCCTTATTTAAAGAACGACAGGTAACATTCCTCTGGGATCAGTCGACAAACAGGACGGACCAGGAGGAAGAGTTTTTTTTATGTGTGTTCGGATGTGCAGACTCTCTTAATAGGGAGGGATGGCGTTCTACTCGTAGATCAGGGTACATGCTAGAGATGATGGGACGGACACCACGACTGTCATTTCATCAAAATTCCATTAGGAGTTAACACCATTCCTGTTCCCAGTCAGACTCCATGAGAATGCACCAATGGGAATAATCCATCATACACCGGGACTTAGAAAAAAAAAAAAAACACATAAGGACAAACTTTTAGCACCATGCAGGAAATAAGAAACGGGAACAGATGGCCTTGAAATGATGTTTAATGGAATTTTGAAAAACCGTTTAATTAGTGTGAACCATAGTATTATTTTTTTTGACCATCCTGACATGACAGGTCTTGAACAGTATTACAGTAACGCAATAAGTTGTACATGCAATTTCCAAAACAAAAAAAAATGTCCACTACTCGCCAGCCACATTCAAGTGTCATTTTTTTTTAAAAACGCGAGTGACATTTTTTCCCTTCACCACATTCTATATCTGAGCCAAAGTAAAAATGTCCAACTACTGCAAATGAATAGAACCAGATCACTGCTGAGTACTTAAAAAGCTGTGGTATGTGACTTATCATAAGTTATCCTTCACAAAAAATGCACTGGATTTTTTTTTTTTTAATACGAGGAGAAATAAAACATTGCTTGCCATCTAACATTCCAACAATTCCCTACATTGAAAAAACCCCAAAGTGCGAAGCCTCTGGAAGAAAACCTATCATTAATTAGTGCTAAAACAGTTAGTTCTTGACACAGAAACAAGTTTAAAAAAAAAAAGGATGTAATGGTACGTCTACAGTGCAAGAGAAGATTGGGAACAAAAACAAACAAAACAAGTATAAAAAACAAAAACATCGACATTTGTTCGGTAAAAACAGTAGGATAAATACAAACAGAGTCCGTCCATGTGATCCTTTATCTTATCTTTAGTTTTTTTTTTCTTTCCTCGCAACACTTCAGTCTATCGATCCATGTTCGGGGGTGCTGTAGTATGCAGTGTTATTTAATAGTACATTCTAATAGAAAATGAGCATAGCTATTGTACATACATGAATTTAAGCCATACAATCATAAACATGACTATAATAGTAGTAAGAAAGGAAAGCAGCACTGATAAACCTACAGTCCATCCCCCTATGTCCAATTTATACCCCCGTTTCATATCACCATCACCTGGACAGGTAAGAAAACAAACGACAAAAAGGAAAAGAGGGTGCGCTGTTTTGGAAAGGGTGTGTGGGGGGGAAAAGGTGCATTCCGTTTATACATTACCTGCCAGAAAGCTATCAGTATTATCACATATGGTAGAGTAGTAAGGTGGCTGGCCATCTGTGCTGTCCCCGTGTTGAGGAGACAGGTGCATTGGAGACTCGGGGTCAGACTCCTCGAGAGCGCTGGCCCCCGTCTTCCCGCACAGCAGATACTGCTCATCAGGATTGGTGTGCGACTCCCCTTGCTTGCTGAGGGGAAGCAGGTCAACAGGACAACCCAGTAGATCCTCAGCTTGGGCGGCTGCAGCAGGCGACGTCAGCTCCTTGATAAGTGAGGGATCCTTAGCCTCTTCTGGAAGCTGGTCTTCGTTTTCCAGCGAAAAAATCCCAGGGCTCTTACCACAGCTCTCAGCGGTGGAATGAGCATTGGAGTTGGATACTGAGCAGTCGAAGCCATAGGAGGCTACAGAGTTGGCGGACTGTGGGGTCCCACCGTCTTCCTCTCCAGCGTGCATGTCAGTGGCCTCCTCATCTTCCTCCAAGGCGGGGAGGTTTCGGGAGGCGGTGGGACTGTCTAAGGCTGCAGTGCCATCCGCTGGAGCATCAGGGTCATTAATTTGCATCTCGCCTTCTGTATCACTTGCCTCATCCCCAGAAGTAGAAGGGGACGATGGAACAGATGCTGGAGCAGTTGGAGCATCACCCAGGATCTCATCTGCTGGGAGAGTCTCTGCCTCCTCTTCCTCTCCGTCTCCACGCTCCAGGTGAATCCCCAGGTCCTGTTCCTGGTCAGGCTGGACTGTCGGAACAGGCGTCTGTTGCTTGTCTGAACGTGACTCTACACCTGAGCTGCTGTCGTAGTCACGCAGCTCTTCAGGTGTGCTGGTCTCACTACTGCTGTGGGCTGCCAGGGCTGTTCCACTAAGGGTACTTGACTGGGACATACCAATTGCAGGTGCACACAGGTTAGCACCATCCACTGGGACTGAGCTCTCAGTTGACTCACGGACCTCAAGATGTGGTTCGGCCAAATGACCTAGAGGTTTCTCCAGCCAGGCCTCAGCAGGGGACTTTGTGGGTGGCTCAGGTTCAGCTGCCTTAATGTCTAAGGGACAAGATAATATGTTGATAGAGGTTGGCTGAGCCCAAGTGTCTGCAAAGGGGTTGGATGGGCCCCAGGCTGCAGTCATGGGTATTGAGGGAGCTGGAGCCGTGCGGTTCAAATTGTCTAGATATCCTTCCTCATAGTCATCCTCCTCAACATTTCCATCATTCTTGCTTCCACTCTCCATCTGGCCTTCACTGACCATCTCAACATCATCATCCTCATGTTCCTCCTCTTCTTCAGCTTTGAGGTGAACATCCATGTGGTGATCCCCAGCTTGCTCATGGCCAAAGTTCATGTGATTCTTTTCAATATGCTCTGGACCAGTGTCCATGTCCTCCTTTTCTTGCTCCTCTTCCTCTTCTTCCTCCTCTTCATCTGAAAACGATTTAACCCCAGGTGGGCCCATAAACGGCTGCTCCGTTTCCACTTTCCTAAGTGAGAAGTCCTCTTCGTCTTCATCACTGTCATGACCCTTCATTTGAAAGCACGGGGTCGTTTCTACTTGCTGCTGGATGAAATCATCAGACTGCATTACACCATGACTGGAGCTGCCAAATTCTGATAATCCAAACCTACAGGCATCCTCTTTCTCAGGCACTGCTTGAACGTTTACAATTTCCCTCTCCCTCTCCCGCTGCCCCTCGTCTTCTTCTTCCTCCTCCTCCTCATGGTCATCCTCATTGATTTCTTCATCTGCCTTTTCCACTGCTTCCTCTTTCTCCATACTAGGAGATATTGGAGACACACTGCTGAAATGCTCCACATGGGAACTACTCAACAGGTCATGCTGCGTTCCAAGACTGAATGGTTTTCCAACATCCAGAGCCTCCTCTACTGCAGACTCCCTGGTGGGCAGGATATCCTCCTCAAGCCTCATCTCTTCTTGCTCTATATTCTCTGTGGTAATATCACTTGAGAAAGTAGGCTGATTATGTGCCCATATATCATTGGCAGCATATGTATTTTGTGATGGAGCAAGGATCTGGGGTTCCACATGTACAGGAGACTCTCCAGTAGGGGAGGACGGTGGTGACATGACTGTTGTTCCAAGAGTAGAAGGTGCACTTGGGTGCTCAAAATGAACTAGATTCAGCTGAGCTGCCAGCTGTGGTACCACCTCTTCGGGTGTTTCTTCATCTGTATCTGATTGTATATTCTCAGGGTCTGCTGCAATGTCCTCAACTGCAGCAGCAATCAAAGATTCAACTGTGTATTCTGGGACGGTTGCAGGCAGAGAATCAGGCTTAGTTTTAGATTCTGGGGCAATTTCAGACTCGGTTTCCAACAGGAGTTCAGTCTTGGGTTGAGGGGCAAGTTCAGACTCGGTTTCCAACAGTTTATACATGGGTTCAGGGGAAATTTCAGGCTCTGAATCCAGACGGAATTCAGAATTGGGTTCAGGGGCAAATTCAGACTCTGCATCCAATTGTAGATCAGACTTTGATTCAAGGGCAAATTCAGACTCTGCTTCCAGAGGGAGTTCAGAATGGGGTTTATGGGCAAATTCAGACTCCGCTTCCAGAGGGAATTCCGTCTGGGGTTTATGGGCAAATTCAGACTCTGCTTCCAGAAGGAATTCCGTCTGGGGTTTATGGGCAAATTCAGACTATGCTTCCAGCAGGAATTCCGTCTGGGGTTTATGGACAACTTCAGAACATGCTTCCGGAAGGAAT
>JBCNYG010000020.1:39415390-39427241 GCA_039654305.1 Porochilus rendahli
CACACACACACACACACACACACACACACACACACACACACACACACACACACACACACACACACACACACTGAGCGGCAATCTGGAACAGCCATTTAGCCGAATGTGCATGTCTTTGGACTGTGGGAGGAAACCAGAGTACCCAGAGGAAACCCACGCAAGCAGGGGGGAGAACTTACAAACCCCACACAGAAACGGCGTCGCCGAGCCAGGGACTCGAACCCAGAACCTTCTTGCTGTGAGGCGGACGTGCTAAACGCTACGCTTTATGAAAAACTCTAAAGGAAGAACATATCGCAGCATCTGTAAACACGGCATCGGGATCCGAGGAAGGCAAAATGTCTGCACTGCACAAAAAGTTTTAAACATCAGAATCAGCACAGAGCGAGCGGAAGTACGGTCGCGGCCAATAAGGAGCGATTTACAGGGCTGCGGTCTCGGAGGTGGACTCGGAGGCTCGTCCAAAAAGGGGCCGGCTTGGCAGACAGAGAGAGAGAGAGAGAGAGAGAGAGAGATACAGAGCTCAATTAATCCGACGATCCTCCTCGCTGTCTGTGAAGGGGGGGGGTGGGTTTGCTTTCGTTCACGGACAGGAAACAGCATGCGGTGACACGATGGACGGGAAACCATCCTAAAGTAAACGCTAGAACAGCTTAGTGTTTAATCACTGTTTATATCGATAACAATTCAATTCCAACACACACACACACACACACAACATCGAGCGACCGGGCCGCCAAAGCACTTCAGTATGTTCCTTCTCGTGGCTCAGCAACAAAGCCGTGATTCATTGAGGCGCTGAGCGGCCATGTTGATTTCTGCGAGACCGCCGCGACACGCACGCCTGACACAGGTATTCACAATAATCTGAGTTCCACACGAACACAACAAACCGCCGCGTCTGTCATTCATCTCCGGGCCTTATCTTCCGAACGGCGTAATCTCTGAGATGAACCCTGTGGGTCTCGGCGAGACTATCGGCCTTCTTACGCCAAATGTTTCCCAGAATCCATTTCCCCGTCTACATGCTAAAAAGCTAAATGTTAAAGCTAAATGCTAAACGCTAAACAACATGTGGGCTGAAATTAAGAGCTCAGCGAGAGGGAGCGGGAGAGCGAGAGAGGGAGAGCGAGAGAGGGGAAGGTGAAAAGGGGGGCAGCCAAACACCACATCCTCCAATCCTAATTAACGTAGTCCATCTGGCAGATTGCATGGTAACATCTGCACCAATCAGAGCCCTACCTGGTTGTCTTGGAGACAGGTGGCTTGTCGGTTTTGGGAGAGGACGTCGTGCCGGGCTTGGCGGCGGCGTTAGCGGCAGAGGCAGGTCTGGTGGCTGAAGCTGGGAGAGGAAGAAACAGGTTTGAATGAACTACGTCTACGGATGCTAACACTTATTTTCTGATAAACAATGCTAATAATAATGCTAATGCTAACTCTTGGAAACTTCTTTCTTAGACGTTACTCTTTCGTCAGCACCGCTTATTGTTTACCTGTAGGTTTTGGTTTGGCTTTCTCCCCATTGACGGACGTCTTCTTGGCCGGCGGTGTGGTGCTGGTAGTCTTTGGTGCCCCGGTGGGCTTCTTCTCTGCGGTCTTGTTGGCGGTCTTGGCGGTCACTGCCCCTGCGGGAGCTACAGGCTTTTTAGAAGCTGCGGCGGTTGTTTTCTTCTCGGCAGCCGTGCCAGCGGTGGTCTTCTTGGCAACGCCGTTGGTTTGCGGCGGCTTCTGTACTCCGTTCGTCATGCGGCTCGGAGCGGTGCCGGGACGAGCGCCAGCGGTGGACGTCTTTGTTTTGATGGCACCCTTTGTCTTTGCTTTCGCGTCCGCAGGTTTCTCCTTGCTGGGCTTGGTGGCGGCCGCCGGCGTCTCGGTCGTCTGAGGTTCCCCTTCCGTCTGAGGAGCGGGCGGAGCCTGTTCCTGGCCTTCTCCGAGCGGCTCGGCCTGGATCACAGGATCGGCATCTAGCGCTACCATTGGCTCGGTCGCCCCGGAGTCAACCCCGTCTGGTTTCATCGTGTGAAAGAGGGAGCTTGGAACTCAGCAAGGCAGTCAGTTAACGACTATCAGGTGAGTCAACCACCTACAAACACAGGGGGGAGGGGGAGGGGGGAGAATCATGGCATCAGTAAACAAGTTCGAACAAAAATCAAAGCTTTGCAGAGTCAGACAGGAGTCTGGGAATGATCAAATTAGGCCTGGCTTCTGGGATTCGTTCTCGCGATCAGGGTCAGAAAATACGTCTCGGCCCTGACGGGAACCAGAAAACCAAGCAGGTCGTATACCGCTACCGCAGCCTTGTTACCCATCATGCCTTTCTGCCGCAGATGTTTTGTGTACGTTTTAAGAGCGACGCAAACGCATCGGGCCAGCCGGACGCCGGCAGGATGTGACTTGGCCCGCAGGGGTACATGGGAAAAGAAAAAAAAGGAAAAAAAGAAGAAGCTTGAGGTCCCACAGGACCCGAGGAGGAAGACACTCCGTGCTCTTGCATCCACACTGAATATGTCTCTCTCTCACACCCACCATCATTACATCATCGTGGTCAACCGCAGCTGCTCTTTTCTCTCTCCCCCATTTCCTTTTTCAGAAGGGCGATATGTACTTCCCCATGCTGCTCTCCCCTCGCTCTCCCCTCCTCCCTCGTTCTGTCCGAAAAGATCTCGACTAGTGCTCTTAGAAGAGTGTTTGGACAGATGGCCTTAACAGCTGAGGAAACCCAGAGAGGGAGAGAGACAGAGAGAGAGAGAGACCAGGGCACAAGACAGAAAGAGACGCGGACAGATAGAAACAGAGAGTGAGACAGAAGGAGAGAGAAAGAGAAACAGAAAGTGAGAGAGAGATAGAGAAAAACAAAGTGTGTGTGTGGGAGAGAGATACAGAGATACCCACTACCAAATAGATGTCTCACTTTGAGTCCATTTTTGGATGCTTGCGAGAGAATGAGAGAGAGAGAGAGAGAGAGAGAGAGCCTTCCCAGTCAAAAGTTGTCTTTAGTCCCAGACTTAAATTATAATGGCATAAACATCACCTCAATCCCAGAAGCTCTTCCTCTCTCTCTCTCTCTCTCTCTCTCTCTCCCTCTCTCTCTCACTGTGTCTCTGTCTCTCTCTCTCTCGTCCGAGATGACGCTGTCTCACTGCATCAACACACTCGAACGCGGCCTCTTATTCCAGAAAAGGTGCTGATCTCAGGCAGCCCCCTCGCTCCCAGACTCGTGTGCACATCCAGAACGACCTCGTGAGTGCAGAATATGTCATCGGTGGCGCCCTCGCAGTCCCGTCGTCTTCCTTCTGGTTAAAGGGCGCTGGCGTGGATGAGGTCCTTTTTCCCTGCGTCAGAGCGATAAATCACACACTCGCAGCAGGGAGAGGAGCTGGTGAGGTTTTTTTACTTTGGAAAGCCATGGCTGGATGATAACCAAGAAAACTGTCTGGATGTCCCGGATCTGGATCTTAAGGACACGAACTGGGGCTGGAGTATTTTTATTATTTACGACGGCGTCGGAGTGTAAATCTCACAAAGGTTTAACCCAAACAGGCTACACGTCCAAGCTTCCTTTTTATTTTAACCCATTACACACAGCGATTAGCACGTCAGCCTCGTTCCCAGCAGCACACACACCTGACACCACCTGGAACTGATAAAAAGTAAAAAAAAAAAAAAACAAACAAACATGAACTTTAAAGTAGCTTAATCCTATTAGGGTCGCATGGAGGCCGGAGCCTATCATGGCCAACTTTGGGCAAAAGCAGGGTACACCCTGAACATTGCCAGTCCATCCCAGGGCAACACACACAACAATTCCAACTTACAGCTAGGGGCAATCAAAAGTATCCAATTACCCCAATTGTGTCTTTGGGCTGTTGGAGGAAACCCGAGTACACTGAGGAAACCCACACAAGC
Source organism: Porochilus rendahli (assembly GCA_039654305.1). Taxonomy (NCBI): domain Eukaryota; kingdom Metazoa; phylum Chordata; class Actinopteri; order Siluriformes; family Plotosidae; genus Porochilus; species Porochilus rendahli. Next base: position 39,419,297 of record JBCNYG010000020.1, read on the forward strand.
ACAAGGAGAAGATGCCACACTGGAACACACAGGAACACCCTCACCAAGCCCAGGGCATGAACCCAGAACCCAGCCGAGATCACCACTACACCACCGCCGCCCCATGAGGCTACTTGGCTGTTCCAGCATGAATGCTTGTGTGTGTTGCCCTGCGATGGACCAGCCACTTGTTCAGAGTGTACCCCGCCTTCACCCAGACCTGGCTGAAATAGGCTCCAGCCTAAATTGATTTGGTGAATGGATGAATGAACGAGTCTCCTAAAAGAAACCAAAAAAAACCCCACCCGTTTATTTATTTGTTTTAACTCCCATTTGAGTACATGGTTTCCCCTTTTTGGCCGTCGTCCAACACAGCGGAGCTCTTCAATCCTTTCCTCCTGGATGTGGGGCCGGGGTCCTCTGGGAACGGCCACTGTCTGATCAGACCATCAGCATATATTAAGGGCAATTTGCACTCTGCTCTCACGATTCCAGGGCATGAGTGACTCAGGGGTATGTGCAAGTATGAATAAATGCATTTCAGAGCAGCTCCCTGTGCCTTCAGATGTGTTCCAGTGGTGAAGCAGCAGTGGAGCTGTTTTGCATCAGCACTCGAATAAATGGCCAATGAGGACCAGCAGGATTTAGCGAGAATCTAATACCATCCAGCTCTGGACGTACTGCGCTGGTGGCTTGCACCCGGCATTTAACAATCCGACCCGAACTGCTAGCAAATAAACAAACCAGCCAGCGCTAATAGCTCGGATGAATAGCTCGCTGTTGCAGACCGCAGTGTTTGGGGGTTTTTGGCCTGTAAGTCTCTGTGGCTTTTCTTTAAATAGCCATCCATGGAGGAACTGTAGGGGGGAAAAGATTTGCATGAAACGAAAGATGATGCAGAAATCCTCAGCTCCATGTGACTCGGTTTCTGGGAAAGAAGCTTCCATCAGCTGTTCATCTCTCCAAAAGCTTCTGGTTTGGCACTTTGAAAGGATGCTGCTAAAGCTTTCTGACCCAGTAATCATCAGCAATTTATCACCGTTTGGCGTTTTTGCAGAGACCAGGCTGGTCTCGCTAATGCACCATGGTGCCTGTGCTAACCGCAGCCAACCCCCCAATGCCAAACTAAGACAATGCAGCATCTCTGTCCAGCGTCTCCACACGGACCGTGTCCACCGGAGGGCACCGGTGGCCCCTCCCCCCAGCGTCCCCATCCTAAATGCAAAACAACACAGGACCCCTGTGTCAAGTCCATTCACTCAGGAAAGCATACGAGAGACGCTTCCTACGTTGGCCGTCTGGAGAAAAATGATTGACTGGCCAAGAAGTCATGGATCAAAACAATCACCGTCTACATGACCCTTGCTGACCCCGAAACAGCAGACCAGCAGATGGTACTAATGTAATCAAGGATGAGTAACCAAAACCTTCATTATGTTCATTTTGAGAGATTGGTCTCCCCCCTTGCCTGCAAGATTTACAGACATGCTCAGACTGAAAATCAAAGCAGCTGGAAAAGAACTATTTTACGAAAACGTTAGTAGATTGGAGCACAAATTTTAACAAAAGTATTAGCTTAGCAAATCCCGCCCACTCGTCCTCTTTTGGGCCGGCACTGTGGCATGGTGGTTAGCACGACCACCTCACAGCGAGACGGTCGTGGGTTTGAGTCCCGGGGTTTGGCGAGGGGGGTTTCTATGTGGACTTTCCCCTCATGGTTTCCTCCAGGGACTCCGGTTTTCTCCCCCGGTCCGGAGAAATGCACAATAGGCTAACTGATCGTTCAAACTGCCCCAGGTGTGGGCGTGAGTGTAAACGGTGGTGTGTACTGGCCTCGTGGTGGCTTTCGACCAGAGTCGGCTGAGATACGCTCCAGCCTCCCGCGACCCTAGTAGGATTAAGGGGGTCAGCGTATGAACGACGAACGAATAAAGAAGCCAAGAATTATTAACGCGACTAGTAGACTGTAGCTCTGAACATCTGGACATATTAGAACCATAATAATCTCCAAGAAATTAATAGTTCTGCTGTAGAAAGCTCATGTTGCCTCACATGAATACTCGCCCCTCGAGAGCTCCCTGGAACAGAGCTTCCTTTAACGGTGCCTTTAACAAACAGTGTCTTTCACAGCCGCACAAATACTCCACAGGCTGTTTGTGTCCAGGGCGCCAACAAGCCTACGTGATACTGTTGCTTTTTCTGCTGCGAGTCCACCTCCGTTAGACTGAACCGACACCTTCATTACATCATCCGATCCATCATGAGACTCCAGAAGGAAGTGCTGTTATATCACTACGGCTGGAGGGGAGCGCCGGCGCACATGATGCTCTCCGCGTTCGTATTTACTGAACCCGAGGACATTCTTAATACGCCCTCGGCCAGAAGGTCAGGAAGCCGCCTTGGCTGGACGCACAAACAAACCGCTGTGAAACAAAGCTCGCTGGACTCCACCAGATTCTTCCCAGAATACATGCGGAGGAGGGGGGGGGCCAAGAGGAAGGAGTTGGGATGCCTGTACAGGTGGTGATGTCAGACCATAACAAATGCCTTTTTGAGGCCGTTGGCTTCTGGGGTAAGTGGGAAAACAAATCCGAATCGCTGGGGGAAAGCCAAGGGCCTCAGAAAGAAGCGGGAGTTGGTAGTGAGTAAGGATGCACCTTTTGTTGTTGTGACTTGGCTGGTCGGCCAACAGCTTATGTGAGGCGGGCACATGGGCGATGTCCAATTGGAGGATTCTATGCTCTAAAGACGTTAATAAGTTTTTTGTAGTTTTTTTTTAGGATAAAAGGTAACATATGAGGCATCAGTGAGAGCCTTAACGTACCAAGAAACCTCGTGTTATAGCAGGAGAACGTTTCGTGTAAATAACTGTTAACTAACTCATCATCCACTCTATTGGACAGTCTATTATTCTGCCTCGGGGCGCTACACATGCCCCCTCATCCCACAGTTCTGATAGATGCTTAAGCCATATCACACTACACTTCGGCCGAATGCGCACGAGTCATCATGACCGTAGGCTCTCGGGGTGGTTGACCCCCCCGGGGGCCGAAAGCTTACCACACGACAGGGCTCGTTAACCCTGTACAAAGCTTGATGCTAATCCCGCTTGATCTGCCTGGCCATCCATCCTCCGGCCTATGGGGCAACAGATCAAAAAGTGAAAGAGAAACAGAGAGCTAGTGTACACCAGCAAACAAACAAACCCCACAAACCGCACCAGTCAATGCCACACATGCTGCCATTTTCATCAGCTTCGGTCCGGGCTAGCCGGAGGAACAGCGGGAGCAGTTACAAAGGCAGCGTTGTGGCTCGGGGGGGATGACCGTGCGTACGTACGCTTGCTTTGCTCAGGCTGAACTCCAAGGATTTCAATGTACTTCCTGTGACCGGTCAGCAGAGCAGGAAGTCGAAAGGCGTTTAGATGATCTCAAGAGACATTCGTAACCTGAAGACTAAAACCCATTACCCATTAGCCGGCTCATAGCGAGAGTCTCTGCCGGGGGCAAATTAGATAAGTGGTGATCGGGAGCAGCTGGTGGGGTTCGATCAATAGCACTGGACTGCGTGTGTCCATGTGTGCACATGGTCGCTTTCTTACACACATGCACCATGACGGGTAGCGATAACATCTGTGGCAGGCAGCCAAAATGGCTAGGGAAGGGAAAGGTGTGCGGACACACACACACACACACACACACACACAAACACACACACACACAGTACTCTACCTAGAAGAGGATTACCCATCCTTTCTGCCAGGCAGGGCACAGATGGAACATACAGGCGCAACATACTGTGAGCGAATACACAATAACGAACAGCTGAGTCAACTGGTGCGCTTCAGACAATCTGCAGCAAACAGAAAGGCGGCGGTGCCCTTTAATTCAGTGTCCTGTTCACTGTAGGGCCATTCACGCCACCGACTCGTACGTTAAAGGGCGCTTCATGGCTGCAGAAGCTCAATAATAGCCACTTTATTCTATTTTTTCTCTCTTATTGTTTGACTGCAAACAGATTTCATATCCACTATAGGGCCCTTGTTTGCGCAGTCATGTGACCCTGTTATTAAAGAGTTTTTGTAGATAAAATAAATAAAGCTGAACCACGTTCTCGTGACGGGCACAAGCGGCAGGCGTCTCCAAATCCGTTCACCCCGAGTTCAGTGTGACGAGACATGAATCCTGCTTCAGAGCAACTCTGGATGTTATACAGAGTGAGATTTCTACTGACTCAGCACCACTGAGTGTACAGCTCTGGTCATGTGACCAAGATCCAATCAGATCACATGACAATAATGTACAGCCAGGTCTATATATTCAACCAGAATATAGTAGGAGTTTGATATAATATCTTTGATATTCGTGCAATTATTTTGATATTTTGGTTCACATGGCGAATTGCTAAGCTTGGAAAAGGTTTGCGCTCTCCGAGTGCTCTGGTCACGTTTTAAATTACTTTATATTTGTAGGGCACGGCACGATGGCGTAGGTGTTAGCATATCCTGAGCTAGCTGCCTTCCCCCAGAGTCAGCTGAGATAGGCCATAGCCTCCCTGTGACCCTAATAAAATGAAGCATCTTGGCAAATGGATGGGTGGATGGAGGGATTATATTTGTGATGAATTTATTTAAAACGTAGAGAAGGCATTGATCAGTGTCGAACCGATGGATGCAAAAATAATGGTATCCGAGAAAAAACACAGAGGAATCCCCACTCATCACTCGCTCGTCTGCCAAACCGCTTAATCCTATTAGGGTCACGAGGCGGCTGGAGCCTATCTCAGCCAACACCGGGTGAAGGCGGGGTACATCCTGAACAGCTCACTAGAAAATTGCAGGGCCAACAGACGTACAACCATTTACCCTCTCATCCACACCGAGGGGCAATCTGGAACAGCCAATTGGCCTAACGTGCATGTCTTTGGACTGTGGAAGGAAACCGGAGCACGCAGAGGAAACCCACGCAAACTCCACACAGAAAAGCCCGATCCCCGGAATCGAACCTTGGACCTTCTTGCTGTATCGAGGACCTGCTAACCACTGCAATGTTTTTTTAAATATCTTTAGAGCTTGATAGCTTTTAACAGACAGAACCAGCCGGGTATCGGCATCGTCTGGTATTTAAAGTTGCGGTATCTCTATCTAAAGAGGAAACGGTGATATCGTGTTCTGTGTACTCCACTGTATTTAAGTGATCCTCTTCATGGCTTAGTGTCGAATTTGTATTATAAACGGCACCGAAGCAGGAAATTGTAATAAAATGAGAAGGAAATGCAAATCCCTTCCAGGAGTCTGACTCCTAATCTCAGGCTCACTGATATCATCTAACCGAGTCCGGGTCTTGGTACGGAAACAACCCTGATATCTGATTGTTAAATAATCCAACATGTAAAAATCTATTTCTAGCCACATACAAATTGGACCTGAACCTATTATGTGTGTGTTTTTTTCCAGAGCAAGCTCGGTGTTACAGTTCGAATCCTACCCCAGAAAAACAGTCTGTAAATCTCAGCACGCAGATTTACAGGAAAATTTGACCTCCACCAAAAGGTCACCTCCAGCTAAAACGACCCAGAGCACACAAACAGTGGAAACGAGCACGACGCTGCCCTGAAAAGCTCACAGCCAACTGTTGTGTGTGTGTGTGTGTCTGACAACTGCACACAGCCTGTGGAGCCTTCATCTGTACCACAACAACAGCGTAACACAATCTGAGAAGCGCACAAGCAACTGCAGGAAAACCACAGCTCCGTTTCTGGCATGGCCATCTTGGGAAAAGCCACGCAGCGGTCACCCTGGGGAGTATCGATGGCTGCTGCGGTTCAGTTAATCGCTCCGCTGCAGACGCGGGTGCCAGCTATGACGATTATTAACAGAGGTGGTTGTGACATCCGCGGGGGTCATTCGGTTCTTTCCCGTAATTATTCTGGGAATGAGGGAGATGGACGGCCAATCGCAGCGCGGAGAAAGAAGATGGCTGAGTCATGTGTATGATCCCCGAGCTGTAACGGTGGCTATTCATCATGAGACGATACACGGGTCATTGTTGTCTGCGCTAATATCAGGCTTTCAGACTGAACGAGGGGGAAAACATACGCTCAAGCTGTAAAGCCATGACCTTTGACCTTACACCTACTTGATATATGTATATGCTACGCTATGATAGTGTAGCGGTTAGCACGTCCAGACCGCCTCACAGATCCTGGGTTCAAGTCCTGGCCCCGGCGAGGGCGTTTCCGTGTGGAGTCTGCATGTTCGCCCTGTGTTTGCGTGGGTTTCCTCCTGGTACTGAGGTTTCCTCCCACAGTCCAAAGACATGCACAATCGGCTAATCGGCTGATAAAAACTGCCCTTAGGTGTGAATATGAATAATGAGTGGGTGTTGGCCTTGTGACGGACTGACGAGCCGTTTAGGTTGCACCCCGCCTTTGAAAAGAGTCGGCTGAGCTAGGCTCCAGTCTCAACTGCACATACGCTACATTGCCTTGTAACACAGTACATCACACAGTACATTAATACAGCATAGTAACCACATCGTGTACCAAGTAACCGTTCCAGCCGCCTAATTGTTTTCATGAAAATGTGACTCATCAAGGAGGATTATGGGATTGCGTTCTTGAAAAGAGGAACACTCAACAGCGTATTCACTAAAAACGAGGGAGTCGTACTCCTGAACAGTAGGGACCGTACTGGACTGTGTGGCACAAAGGCGTATCCACGGTAACACAATAATATCTTCTAAACATCAAGGCGTGGATACAAGGCTACAGCCAGACCAAGGCGATGACGTCCGGATCCAACATCTCAGGAACAGCTGGAAAAGATGAGCGGACCGCGGCGGTATCCTACACACCATAGTGTACATTAGGCTGAATGCAGGGTGGGCGGGTTACGACGTTACGACATCCTAAAGTCGTTAAAATCCAAGGCCCATTAGGATCAAATATGCAGGGTTCAGTTGTATATGACCGGTTACAGACGTACGCAGTTAACTTCTAACTGCTTCTCCGATATCAAGTGCACAGCGCTTTACAGATTCACGATAGTGCTGAAGTTGCATCCTTGGCACGATCGATCGTTAGTACCATATCAAAGAGCGACAGAGGGGGACCAAAGAAATCCGCCATCTTGGATCTTTTGTTTGGCAAGACGCCGTAAATACAGGCTCGGATATCGAGATCAGAAGCTCGACCTGCGACAAGACTTCCGACGTACGAATCGTCTGAATCAATGCCGTTATTAAAATTTTAAACCGCTATCAGAATCAGAGCAAATTTTGCGAACCGGATCGTCACCCGTCTGCTATCGCGGCCAGACTTGTGCCCGCGAAACAGAACGAGAAAGGCGTTTTCTGTCCTAAGCGTCGCGACGATCACACGCGCTCCGATGTTCATAATAAGATCTTGGGAGTTTCTTCCTGCCCTGATCGCTCCGCTGTAGGATGATTTATCTGATGAGGCGTAGGATACGATCTCGGCAGATACGGCGGGATCGTCATAACTACAAAGAGGAGGACGTCTGGAGCCAGGAGCCCACGTCTTTCATTCTTTCTACCGCTTTTGCTATTGTTCCGACGGAGAAAGGAGACGATACGGACCGCCGTGTCTGCTTTTTGGATTCTCGTCTCGATTTATTATGAGGAATCCAGATCGACCCATCATAAAGGGTCTGGTTTTAACATGGACACAAACCACGGATCCGGCCGTACGGTTTGAGAAATTAGTGACTGTTGAGTGGCTGAAAGAAAGAAAGCAGGAGGAGGAGAAGGAGGAGGAGAAGGAGGAGGAGGACCGGTCTCATCCAGCCGCCTCACTACAGAACAATAGAAACCCAAAGTGATGGATAGAGACATGGGGAGGGGAGATGAACATCGGGGTGGTGGTGGGGTGCTGGATAAGGGGTGTGTGTGTGTGTGGGGGGGGGGTGTAATAGTACAACGTTCGGTCAGAATATTAGGAATATAAG
>JBCNYG010000020.1:39479859-39491208 GCA_039654305.1 Porochilus rendahli
TATTATGATGATTATTATTATTATTATGATTATTATTATTATTATTATTATTATTATTATTATTATTATTAAGAATAATAATAGTATTATTATATGTAAGAAAAAAACAAAACACCTTTAATATGCTCACCATTGTGTCGCAGTCTAGGAGCTTGATGGCTTTGTCACTGACCTGCAGCAGCATATCCTGGGTCCAGATTTTACCTTTTGATTCCAGAAGCATCAGTTTCTTTACTGCATCGTCTACTGTGGCTATAGATTCAGTCTTGTCCATTATAAATGTGGAAAGATGCTAAAAAAAAAAAACAAAGCAAACAACGTACAATGCTATTACACACTTTAAATCACACCCTCCCCATTCTTTAATGTATGCACAGCATCCATGCATCATTTCTAAATATATTTCGGCTGCAAATATACATGTGACATGTTAAATCTCATTATTTAAATAAAACAATTATTCTCAGTCTGATTCAATAAATTAAGCAAAATGCATGAATAAAGATTCCACATGCTTGTGTTGACTTTATACTGAAATACAGTGGAAGTATAAGAATACCCATTTAAATAAAGTCTCAAGCTTTCTTACTTGTACCTACTTATTCTACTCTGTGGTGTGTATTACAGTTTTACCTCCTCATTGTCATAAGGACATTTGGACATTTTGGGTATGTTCATCACTAGTGTGATAGCAATAACCACACTGTCTAATTGTTTCAGTCATTTGTGTGCTCTTTCTGCCAAACAAACTTTACAACACTGCATACTCTTCCATATGTGATTATACTCTGCAAACATGCCGCTTTGTTCAGAGAGAAAGAGAGACAGAGAGAGAAAGAGAGAGAGAGAGAGAGAGAGAGAGAGAGATTTATAGTGCACTACACAGGGGGAATAAACGTGTTTCTCCGTAGTCTGTTTGTGAATTTATATAAAAATATAGATTTAAATTATTACAGAATCAAAGAAGTAAAAATCTGAATCCTGGTGAAAAACAAACCCCATCATGAACTACAACTAAGATCATAATGTCAAGAATAAAACCTTCATTTTGAGGAGAATGAACATTCGTGTCGTCTCTAAATCAGATCACTTGCTGATCGTTTCTTGTTGAATAAAATGGTGATGAATTATTAAACTGATGGAGGGTAAAAATCTCTACAAATTGGGTTCATCAGGTTCTACAGGTTTATGATGGTGATGTTTCCAGGAAATAAAAATTCTACAGAAGAATGAGATGAACTCAGAGGGATACACATCAACATATATATCTGAGTTTATTTGTTATGATGACTTTGTATCATTAATTCTAATAAAAATATTATCACTTTACCGTGTTAACCCCCAAAACTCTAAAATCAGCAGCTTCTTAAAAAAGATCTTATATATAAAAGAGTCCAATAAACTGAAAGGAATCGATCATGCGTGCGCACGCACACACACACACACACACACACACACACACACACACACACACAGACACAGACACTTTACATAAAATAATAAAATGATTCCATAAGCGGTTACAGAAAACAGGCTCTCTTTACATTTAGGGCATTTATGTTCTTATCCAGAGCAACTTACATCATCATTTTTAAACTACTGACACATTAAGAGTTAAGGGCCCTGCTCAAGGGCCCAACAGTGGTGGTACTGGGGATCGAACCCCTGACCTTCAGATCAGTAACCCATTGCCTGAACCACTGAGCCCCCACTGCACACAGCTTTCAAAGTTCTTTCCATTTCCAAACTGAGTCTGTCTGAGAGAAGGGAAAGTCTTTATGAACGAGTCTGTTACACGACGCTGAAATGTTACTGAGTGACGTCACTCAGTGCAGCTTCTTAAAGCCTCCGCCCCTAGAGAGGGAGAACTGGGGTTTGGGAATTACGGTAACGAGACCACGGTGGAACCCCGAGGTACAACAGTGCTTCTGGGTGGGCAAGGATTCCGAATGGGTGGGCCCAGGCCCCCTGTAGCTTCACCACTGCTACTGCTGTTATTTAGAATTACTGATATGAAATAAAATAGAACTGCAACAATATCACTGGCTTCAAAAGTATTGGATCAGGGATTATAGAATTTTCTGTTTATCTCTATATTAATTCACATGAATGTAATAATAAGTAGATTGATGTTTTTCTTTAATGTGTAAATGATTGTGAAGAGAAATCATTATCACGTAATGACTGATCTATTAGCTGTGAATGTTGAACTGTTCCAGAAAATTCCAGTGAAAACAACACTGTATCCAACTGCAGCTTTTAGTGAGTTATTGATTCTCTCAGAGAGATGATCTTACCTCAGTGTCTCCACTTTACAGAGAGGATTCTCCAGTACAGTACAGAGACTCTTCACTCCTGAATCTCCGAGTTTATTATCAGACAGATCCAGTACTTTCACATCCAGATCCAGTTCTCTCAGATTGGAGGATTCTGATCTGTGCGCTGAGACCAGAGCTGACCAACTTTTCACTCCAATTCTATCACAGCTGATACTGAAGGAAATAAAATAAAACATCATGAAATATCAAGAAGAGAAAATGATCATCAAATCCTTAAAGTTTCCACTGAACCTTCTGATTTTAATAAATGTACTAAAGTATAAACACCAGTTATATCATATTCTTAAAGGGACACTTTAGTATTACTTTACAATCCAACCTTTAATACGTCAGTTTTAAACATCCACAGGAGCGTTTCTTTCTATAAGTGTTACAATCAGCACCTCAGAGACTCCACACCAACAGTGATCTCCATCAGATTTAATAAATACACCAAAGAAACACTTTAATCTTATTTAGGAGAAGATTTAGATCATTAGACACACAGGAGCTTCAGTGCAGGAACAGAAAGCGTCATTTCTGTCACTAAATGAAATAAACTCCTGTAAATAATATCAGATCATAAAGAAGCCGTGATCATGACACTATCTGGAGTGTAAAAACACAACATGAGGAAGAGACAGAAACACCCTGCTGATGGAACTAAAATATCTGGGATTGAAAAATAAAATCTCTTATTGAGTTCATACAGGATGGGATTTGTTCTGTGTTCTCGTCCACATCATTTCATCCTCACACTAAATCTTCACAGTGGGGAGAAGAACATAACGCTGAATTACATTAAACCCGTTTCAGAAGAAATAGTGACCAGAGAAGGTACACATGGAGTGGGAGCGTGTACATAAACATCATCGTTACCGTGGTTACAGAGACTCATTCATGCGGTTCTTAAAACATGACTTCCATCACAAACTCTCCCTGAAACACAAGAGACGGTTGAGGTACAGGAGTGAGACGGGACACAGTCCTGATCCTGACAATGATTACGACTCAAACGGTACAGTTTACGGTCCTGGGTTCGAGTCCCGGCCCAGCGAGGGTGTTACAATGTGGATTTGGACTCGAGCCTTCCTCCTTCCTCCTGGCACTCTGGTTTCCTCCCACAGTCCAAAGACATGAACATTAATCTAGCTGGCTGTTCCAAGTTGCCCCGAGGTGTGAGTGTGAATTGTTGTGTTTTGTCCCTGTGATGGTCTGAAGAGCTGTTCAGGGTGTACCTCACCATCACCCAGAGTCGGTTGAGATGGGCGTCAGCCTCCCCGTGACTCTGATAAGAACTAAGTGGCTTAGAAAATGAATGAACTCTAATGAGTATTAGAATTAATAGAAATCAGTTTTCTATGAAAGGTCATTTCCATCTCACATATAAAACCTCGTTGCAGCTCATAATAACAGTAGAAACACACAGAAAACGACTAGAGACTGGAATCGCCCGGAGATCGACCAGGCAGTCTCACATATTTGGGATTCTGAGCTCGCTGTCAAAATTTTACTACGATTATTACGGTATACAGAGGCTCCTCCCACAATGAGTTTAATTGGTTCTGGAAGCAGCTCGTAAAGCGAAACGCTCGTACAGCAAGGTGAATTTTCATAAAGGAAATAAAGGAAAACCCATTAATGTGTTCCAGCCCTCCAAAATCCCCCAAATATAAAACATTTTAAAGGTTGTTTTACTCATAAACAATAAAGTATGTTTACGTGTTTAAGTAAACACAAAGAAAAACTTATAATAAAATAAACTAATAAAATGCATAAAACGGAAAAATAAACCTGCACTTCACATTGAAGATGAGATGAGTCTGGGATAAGACACATGAGGAGAAGGAGAGGGAGGAGGGGGGGTAGTTTTTGGAAGGAGGATCTCCATCCATGAAAATGTTCGGTCTTTTAGGAGGAGGTGCGGTTGTACAGGCGTCACTAGCATACGGAAGCATATCGATAATCTCTTCATTCAATTCCAGTTATTTTATCTTTGTGTTTCTTTTCACTACCGTCCTTCTTTCCAAGATCCTTTTTAGTTGCCACGGTAACAGTTTTCTTTAATAATTACCCAGAAGCACAAAGTTAATAATAAACGGAGAGATGCTTCCTCCACGAGAAACGGATGCTATTTGACTCGCTCAGCCATTGACTTCCGCAGCCACTGAGACGATGATGCAACGCTGCGTGAAAACGTGAACGAGTGAATCTCGTGTGTGGCGCATGCTCATATTATGAGACTTTCCGTCTTTCACTGCAAAAAAAACCTCATGTGCGTCCTTCGTTAATCAACTTCCTCGTTTAAAGGGACTCGTCTTGTGAAGTGCCACTGTATTATGATTTGGCACCAATCACGACAGAATGTGGGAGGAGCAGAACAGCATAACAGACCATGATGCACCATCGTACGGGATCCATCTCAACCGGCTCTGGGCGAGGGCGGGGTACACCCTGGACAGCTCGCCAGGCCATCGCAGGGCCCGTTTATGAATATTTATCTATAAATACTTTAATTCTGATGGAGTCCATTTACTTCTGAAATGTCTCTGAGTGCTTAAAATACTTCAGATTTATTACTTCAAATAATTCACTTCACTAAGAAGCAGTGTGGGGATCAAAGCCCACATGTTTGGATGACTGACCTATAAAAAAGAAACAGAAAATAAAAGACTAGCTCGCGGATCTACGGTTTCACTTTTCAAGCCATGATGGCAACCAATCAGACGAGACCACATCGCCGTGAGACCTCAGCACGGAGCTGCACAACGAACCAGAAAATTCAGCTCACACACCTGGAAAACTTCACATTAACCTTAAAAATAAACAAACAAACAAACAAACAAATAAATACTGTTCTTCCTTACCATCTCAGATGCATTAAGCCCCGCCCTCTCTCTTTGATCTTTCATGTGTTCGTGTGATTTCTATTCTCTAATCTCTCTCTTATCTATTAACATTAACTCCACCCTGAATCACCTTCAGATCCAAACATCCCAAAGTAGATCTTTATCGGTGTATTTCCAGTTTCTCTCTCTAACACTGGAACAGTAGAACAGGTGGATTCAGATTTACTTACGTTGCTTTTCTGGATGCTGCAATCACAGGCATCATCTTCAGAAGAACAGTTTCTGTTATCTTCTCTCTCCTGAAATATTTACTCAGGTCAAATTCTTCCAGTTCCTGTGCTGATGTCAGTAACACAAACACCAGAGCAGAGAGCTGTGAAGGAGAGAGTTCACTTTGTTTTCCAGATTTCAGGTAGCGTTGGATTTCCTCCTCTAGAGAATCATCACCCAGTTCATTCAGACAGTGGATCAGATTGATGGATTTCTCTGGAGGAAGATCTTCACTGATCTTCTTCTTAATGTACTGAACTGTTTCCTCTCTGCTCTGGGAGTCACTTCCTGTCTGTGTTCCTAAGGCGTGTAGGAGTTTCTGATTGGACTCCAGCGAGAGACCCAGAAGGAAACGAAGGAAAAGATCCAGATGTCCAGTCCGACTCTTTAAGGTCTGATCTACAGCACTCTGGTGTAAATGTGAGATTTTTTCTCTCTGCCATTTAAAGAACTGATTTTGTTTAAAAACATTTTTCTTTTCCTTCAAATCAAGAACATTTCTCTTTTCCATCATGAATGTCCGGTGCACATACAGAGCTGCGAGATGTTCCTGAACGCTCAGATGAACAAAACAGTACACTTTACTCTGGTGAAGCCCAGACTCCTCTCTGAAGATCTGCGTACACACACCTGAGTACACCGCTGCTTCTGTCACATCAATGCCACACTCTCTCAGGTCTTCATCATAGAAGATCAGGTTTCCTTCCTTCAGCTGGTGAAAAGCCAGTCGTCCCAGTTTAAGAAGCATCGCTTCATCACTCTCCTGCTTCTCGGAGTACTTTTCTCTTATGATGTTTATCTGAATGATGAGGAAGTGCGTGTACATTTCGGTCAGAGTCTTGGGGATCTCTCCTCTCTCCGCTTCACCCAACATTCTCTCTAGAACAGCGGCTGAAATCCAGCAGAACACTGGGATGTGACACATGATGTAGAGGCTTCTTAATGACTTCAGGTGTGTGATGATGTTATTGGCCAGGCTCTGATCACTGATGCTCTTTAGTACTCTGAAGTACTCCTCCTTCTGGTGGTCTATGAATCCTCGTACCTCTGTGACTCGATGGACCCACTCAGAGGGGATTTGATCCGCTGCTGCTGGTCGGGATGTGATCCAGATGAGAGCAGAGGGAAGCAGATTCCCTTTGATCAGGTTCATCAGCAGCACATGCACTGATGCTGGTTCAGTTATATCACACACTCTCTCTGTGTTCTGGAAATCCAGAGGGAAACGACACTCGTCCAATCCGTCAAAAATGAACAGAACCTTTTCCAAACTGGACATTTCTGTTTCTTTTATTTCCTGATAACAGACATGAAGGAGCTCCATCAGACTCAGTTTGTGGTCCTTCAGCAAATTCAGCTCTCTAAAAGGAAGTGGAAATATGAGCTGGACGTCCTGATTGGTTTTGCCTTCGGCCCAGTCCAGAATGAACTTCTGCACAGAGACAGTTTTTCCGATACCAGCGACTCCCTTCATCAGCACAGTTCTGATGGGTCTGTCATCTTCAGTTAAGGGTTTTTCCAGCACAGTTCTGAAGGGTTTGTCTTTCCCGAACAAACTATTTTTCACCATCATTCTGATGGATCTGTATTTTTTAGATACAATATTTTTCAGCACAGTTCTGATGGGCTCGTCTTGTTCAGATAAGGGTTTAAAGATGTTGTTACATTTGATTGGTGTTTCCTCTGTTGTTGTTCTCTTGGATGCTGCTTCGATCCGTTTCACCTCATGTTCTTTAATGACGTCTCCACTGTCTCCCTCAGTGATGTAGAGCTGGGTGTAGATCTCATTCAGGAGTTTTCGCTTTTCCTGCTTTATTATCACTCCATTTAAACACTGAAATTTCTTCATTAGATTCAGTTTGAGCTTCTTCTGAAACTCCTTTACAGCTGCAGATTCTGTGTCGTGCCTGTAACAGGTTCAAGGAGGAAGAAATGGTGAGACACCGGGCCCAATTATTAGACTTCAAGATCACTTTTTGCTGAATGTCAAATTACAGTTTATAATACACTGTAAATGAGACTTCAGTTCATCACATGTATTTAATTTAGTGTAATTTAGTGATCAGTTGACCTACTAACATGTTTTTTGAGGTGAAAGTTCTGGTTGAGAAAAATGCAGAATGTCATTAATATTGATAAATACTGTAATGTTATTTATGTAGTTTATGGTAAGTACTGCTGGAGTTCATGTCTCATCAGTCTTCATTAAAGCATAGCTGGGTACTAGTGAGTCTGATCTCTGGAATTTATTATATAACATTTTTGCTTTATATTTAACACAATTACTGTAAACAATGTGACTCAAAGATTTACTGAAGCTACTGTACCATTACTATACAAAACTACTGACAAACTACAATATAATAATATAAAACTACTTAGTAAAAACATAATAACTGTTAAATGCATGCTAATAACAGGGTAGCACAACCTTTTACTCTGATTTCGGCTATGGATATTATGGGATGTTACCTGTGTACAGATGAGGAGTTTTCATTTTTAAAGTTAGCAGGGTGACACATGGACTTATCACTCGTCATCGAGACACAGCTGGGTTCTGTTGAATCTGATGTTTTTGTCTGGAGTTTACTGTACAACATTAAAGACAGGCCTTTACCGTTAAATCCTTTACAGTTTTTGACGGATTGTTCATTTAACTTTTAAATTTAAACTTTTTTATTAAGTGTAGCAGCATTGAGGACTAATTCAAGTAACATTTAAACTAAATAAAATAAACCATAATTCTGATAAATGGTCTAGACTGGGTAAAAGATGTGTAGCACGGCTTTTCACTCTACGGTGACTTTATCTATGAGTATTATGGGATGTTACCTGTGTACAGGTGAGGAGTTTTCATTTTTAAATACAGCAAGAATATCCATAGACTCTTCACTCTTCATGGAGACACAGCTGGGGTCTGGCGAGTCTGATCTCTTTATCTGGGGTTCACTGTACAACATTATAGAGTTACATGAGACAGAATTTAATTGTCTCCTAAACTACAATAGAAAAACACTGGAGAGATGAATTTGTATGAATTTGTATGAAGTTTGTCTGAGCTGGAACTAATAATATTTACTTGCCAATATATTATAGGGTATTAATGAGACAAATAACCATTCATATTCAGATTTACATCTACTGGAAATTTTGTCAAGCTGACTGTGGAAGGAACCTGGAGAACCTCAAGGAAACCCACATAGGTACGGGTAGAACAAACTACCTTATATACAGACACCATATATAATATAAACTATACAGTAAAATGATAGGAAAAATATAATAATTATTACTGACCATATCATGACAGCATATATAGGTATTATGGGATGTTACCTGTCTACGACTGAGGAGTTTTCATTTTTAAAGGCAGCAGGATTATCCATTGATGCAACACTCTTCATGGAGACACAGCTGGGTTCTGGTGAGTCTGATCTCTTTATCTGGAGTTTACTGTAAAACATTATTGGCAGGTCATTAACCTTTTACAGTTTAATACTGATTATTATTTTAATTTAAATGAAAGAGTGGAATATACAGCCTGTAGTGATAAATTGTTTAAATTATTTTATTAACCATTAGTATTATTTTGTCTCACATCCAGATACATTTATTTCAGTATTACACTGTATATATGACACTGTTAAACATTGAACTGCACATTTACTGATATTGATTCCTATGAAATATTTAGTGACACTACTTTTGCAGCATTGTGGACTAATTAAAGTATAACATGAATGAATCTAAAAATTCTGTGAGTGATCTGGACTGGATAAAGATTGTGCAGCATAGCCTTTCTCTCTGCAAATGATTTTAACTGTGAGTATTATGGGGTGTTACCTGTGCTCAGGTGAGGAGTTTTCATGGTTTAAGTTAGAAGGAGGCTCCATCACTCTTCATGGAGTTACGGCTGGGTGCAGATGAGTCTGATCTCTCTCTCTGGAGTTTACTGTACAATATTATAGAGTAGACATGAGGCTAATTACTATGGCTAATTTGTTTATCAGCCATACTTTTAGCTGAATATAGCTGAATTGGTTTTTTTTTCGTTCTCATTGCCTACAATAGCATTGTTCAATACATTTTCACCAAAACATTATCGAGAAGTAATTTTTTACTTCTTTTTATTAGGAGCCCTTTTACACAAAATGGGGGTGTAGAATCTTCACTGCACACTACTATACACTACTGTACACTACTGCAAGAGATAGAGAGAGAAAGAGAGAGAGAGAGAGACAGAGAGAGAGAGAGAGAGAGAGAGAGAGAGAGAGAGAGAGAGAGAGAGAGAGAGAGAACTAACACTGCGTTTTTGTGTGGGTGAGTATTCATATGGCATCTGGGTAGAGACTAGAGGTGTGCATTCGAACTGGTATCCCATGGAATTTTAACAAGGATTGCACGGGCAGGTTTCCACACAGTCTCGGCTTTCATGTGCCCACTGCCAAAAAATAATAAATTAAAAAAATCATTATGTTCTATTTTTATTTTGGGAAAAAAATAATTTATTCATGTTTAAATGTATTTTTTTTTCTTCATTTCTTTTAAAGGCCCTAATGAGAAATAAATATGTATAATTAAAAGAAAAAAGTTTATTCTGGCTGCAGTTCTGGGGAAGGGCAAATGAATAGATATATATTTTTTGATTTTGTATTAATCCTGCAAGGGAACGGATTGCCTCTGCATTGACCCCATCCGAAGTGAGCGCACACACACTCGGAGCAGTGGGCTGCCATAGCGTCGGGGCGCCCGGAGAGCAGTCGGGGGTTAGGTGCCTTGCTCAAGGGCACTTCAGCCATGGAGGTGAAGAAAGGGAAGGTGCAAGGTACATTTTTCCTGCTCTTTTGGGAATCAAACCTGTGACCTTCCAGTCCTAAACCCGCTCCTCTATCCTTTAGGTCCTGGCTGCCTACAAATTTAGGTTGGTATGGCAGATTTTCAACATATGACATCGTTGTCAGTGCCAAGGAGATGCTACAAAAGCACTAACCCCTGTACTGCACTTAGCCCACCTAAATCATTCCCAGAAATCTTTCATTAATATTAATTCCTTCAAAAAATCAATATTGTTGATGGTTTCATTGCAGCAGCAATGCTAATCTTAAGCTCACTTTAGGTCTCTCTCTCTCTCTCACTCTCACTCTCTCTCTCTTTTCCTCTCTAGCTTCCAGCAGCCAATTAAATTAAGTCTGGGGGCACAAACAATCATGCCTGGTTAAGCGTGACCGCCACGGAAACCAGAGAAGAGGAGGGACTAAGTGCACGTGCACCTTTAAAGGTGAAATCAGCTACTTCGTACTCCGGAATTGTTAATTTCACAAATATAGTTTTCGGAAACGTGCAATAAAGTAAGATTTATTAAGACTGCTGTTCTGCTGTTCAACACCATGTGGCACTGTGGTGTAAAGACGCCTCTCATATTAAAACCTACACTGAGGTAGTGTGTTAGAGCAGTGCTATTAAACAGTGTGCTCAGTATGAGTGCAGGAAGATCTAATGCATGCAGTGATGCCCTGCTAATCCCTGAAATGCCCTTAAAGGCTCAGCTTGACCATAACATTCATCAGCTACTTATAATGCAAGGACATATACATTAGACATGTATTAGATCTCAATCTGCTGATAGTCAGCTTTAAAGGGTTAAATGTGGAGCAAATGATGTAAGGCATTCGATAATAGGAATAAAACTGCCAAATAATAAACCGCACATATTTGATGGTGTGTTTGGAGTGGCGTATTGGATTATACATCAGCCTGTATAATCACACAGTAAAATTCAGAAAGATTAAGGAACTGTAAGAACTGTTGCATATTCAGAGTGAGCGTGGCTGTAAATACAGAAATGTATACTCTCTCTCTCTCTCTCTCTCTCTCTCTCTCTCTCTCTCTCTCTCTCTCTCTCTCTCTGACAG
>JBCNYG010000020.1:39598139-39608409 GCA_039654305.1 Porochilus rendahli
CATTATCGGCTTCTGCATTTAACCCATCCAAAGTGAGCACACACACACACACACACACACACACACACACACGTTAACAGTAAGCATACACACAATTGGAGCACACACAGTGGGACGCCCAGAGAGCAGCTGGGGTTAGGTACCTTTCTCAAGGGCACTTGAGCTGTGAAGGTAGGGGAAAGAACCTGCAACCTTTCAATTCCAAACCTGCTTCTCTGACCATTAAACCACTAATTATTATCTAACTCTCATCACTCACTCACGCATTTGCCAAACTTCTTAGTCTTACTCTTAGGATGGCGGAGAGGCTTGAGTCTATCTCAGCACTCATTGGGCAAAGGCCCAGACCATCGCAGGGCAACTGACACACAACCATTCACACTCACACCTAGGGGCAATTTGGAACAGCCAGTCAGCCTGATGTGTATGTCTTTGAACTGTGAAAGGAAACAGGAGTTCCCGGAGGAAACCCATGAAAGCTCCACACAGAGTCGTGTGAACCTGCTGAACCTGGAACTATTGTTTATTTATCTTGTGTTTCTTCTTTCCAATTTTTAGTTAACAATGTGAAGCACAATAAGCTGCATGTTACATGTATAAAAACATTTTCCTGGTTGGTCTCGGTGTTTTGGGTCGTTCGTGTCTGTGTTAGTTCTGCAATACACAAGTGATCTCTTCAGGTCACCTGAGGTCAAGTTCCAGCTTCAACCCCGACGAGTAAGTGGTGTAGATCAGATACTTAAATCAATAAATTACACCTTTACCCTTCGGCTATCTCTCTATTCAGTCTTTGGTTGTAGGAGAGGGGTATAGGAAAGGGCTTAGATCACACCACCATTCAGTTTAGTCCTAAACTGGTTAGTCCCAATATTTAGGGTTTTAAGGATAGTCCCAGGATTTAGGGATCTGACCCATGGCTTGTCCCAGTCTTTGGGTCTCTGGCTCTTTGAGAAACCTTGTATTTTTTTTCACAGTCCATTATTTAAGCTCCTTTAAGCTCTGACGCAGTGTTTCGTCTCAGTGTTTAAGGATGTAAGTCTGAAGACTCTGACTCAGGTTTAGTCATGATAGTCTTTAACTGGTGTATCATTTCTGCCCTTTTCTCAGTGTTTCAAGTTAAAGTTTTAACCTGAACTGGATCCTAGTTTTGATCTTTTAGATTCTTGTATACGAGATCAGCCTTCTTACACATTACAACATCTTTGTTACAGATTTATGCTCCGGCTTAACCCATAATCCGAGTCTCCTGATTTCACAGTTATGAATCACACACAGTGTTTATACGCCACAGATTTTCCCTGCAGTCAAAAGAAATGTCTTTAAATTATAGCAGCTTAACGGAGGGGCAGTAAACATGTCCACCTCACAGCAAGAAGGTCCTGGTTTCGAATCCTGGACTTGGAGAGGACATCTCTTTGTAGAGTATTCAAGTTCTTCCCGTGCTTGTTTGGGTTTCCTCCGGGTACTCCGGTTTCCTCCTGCAGTCCAAAGACATGCACATTAGGCTAATTGGAATTGTTCTAAATTGCCCCTAGGTGTGAGAGTGACTGAACGGTTGTGTGTGTGTTGGCCCTGTGATGGACTGGCAAGCTGCCCAGGGTGCTTTTACACAAAGTCGGCTGAGATAGGCTCCAGACCCTAGACAGTTTTGGAAGTGAGTGAGATGAATGAAAAAGAGGTTAGAGGAGTCTGAGCCGTGTTCAGTCATGGTTTGAGTGTTGAGCAGTTGCTCATACCATCCGGTCTCAGTCCTTCCCACTGCTTTTTATTTTCACCATATTGAGATTAAGACCTCTTTGTTGGTTTGTTTGGGACTTCTCAGCTGTGCTGTAGGGACTTCTCATAATACGTCATGCAGTGTTTGTGGATATAAATGCAGTACTTTCCGTCATATTATAATTCTGTCTCAGTCCACGACTTCTCCCCATCTGTCTGTTTCTCTCTGAGGGTTTTATAATTAGCTACTCGTAACCAGCCAAGGAACAATTACGTAATTCAGGATCTGGTCTGTAAATGATCTCATCTCTACTGTTTTACCATTTTCATCCATAAGTTTAAGGGTATATCCTGGGTTGCCAGGTCCTCATGACCTTTTCAGCTCTATTAAAGTTCATTCATTTAATTTCATTTCATTTTCCAAACCGCCTTCATGACATTATATGTGATAATATCAGCATTAGGAGCTTCATTCTTTAAATAAATATCGGATGATGTTATAAATTAATATTGGATTTTTTATACATAATTATGAACTGTAAAATGGAGGCACACTGGTGTAGTGGCTCACACGTCCGCCTCACAGCAAGAAGGTCCTGGGCTCGGCAAGGTGTTTCTGTGGGGAGTTTGCATGTTCTCCCCTTGCTTGCATGGGTTTCCACCCAGTAACTGGTTTCCTGATTTCCTCCCACAGTCCAAAAACATGCACAGCTGTAAATATCAGAGCAATTATTCACCTGCGTCCGGGTGGATATCGCCGAATTAAAGTCTGTCCCGGGGATTATTCAGTGATATCCACCTCACCTTATCTCAGTAATGTTGATAAAAACACTGGCTACAATTATTCTTCAAGAAAAAAAAACATATAAAAAGTGATTCGATCGAATTGTTTATGTGGAAATCAATTGCATGACAGTGCGTGGAATAGTGTGTGTGTATAATAATTATTGCATAATAAAATTAAACAAATACTGTGAAAATAATAACAAAAAATAAATACAAATAAACAAACAAATAAATAAATAAATAATATGATGACTGATATCTGTGCACGTCACTGCGGTGGTGTATTTTCATTTACTACGTTAGCATGAGGACTGACACACACACACACACACACACACACACACACACACACACACATTGTTCTGCCGTTTGCTCTTTAAAGGGTCGGAGGGGGCGCGCGGGCGAATCAGCTGAGAGCTCCAGGAGAAGAAACGCAAGCAGCTCGTGCTGATATTATTACTGCAATAACGGGACACACACACACACACACACTTCCGCGTTGGGTGTTTAACGCACGAGTTCCATTTGTACTACATTTCCATGTGCTAAAGGCGCACTTCTTCAGCGCGAGGCACTTCCTGCTGCCGGAGGGTCTCGCGCTCTGGTTTTGTTTGTGGAGGATGTGACCGTTATTTATTTACATTTTTAATCCGAGCAGCCGTTATTTTCCTGTCAGAAGAGAATTCGGTTATCTTGGATGTGTTCCGGGCTGATTTTTCTCCTTTCCGAGCGTTTATGAGGTAAATATGCTTCTCTGAACCGAACCGGGGCGATAAGGAGCGTCGGGAGCTAACGGCTAACCGGGGAGAGCCCCGAGCAGGCGGCGGTGTAAAGCAGGGATGGGGTTGGTGTTTGTGAGGTAAAAAGGCGACTCGTAAGGAAACTGTAAGAACCCGGTAACCGGGATGTGGAACCAGACAGCAGGGCGATGATTCACCGTCTCTCCGGTTCAAGCGACTGAGGAGCTCCCCGGGCTCGGTGTAAACACACCGGAACCGTTTAACAGCTACCCTTCTTTCACCTTGTGGTACCGGACGGTACCAGGACATCATCCGACCCGGTCATGGACGATACCGGGATCATCCGGCGCAGGCGGCTGCAGGTGAGACCTTTCGGTCCTTCAGCTCTTTTATTTATCGTCTCGTCGGCACGAGATATCGCGATAACCGAATACCGGCCGGTACGTGGATCATGATTCATTATCATTAATTCTTCTTACACAAACACGCAGGTCTTTCTCTGAGGGTCCATTTTCATATTCAACAACATGCTCACTGTAAACGGTGTTACCTTACACGTTGATTCACTCAGACTTAATCCTGCTAGGGTCGGCTGGAGCCTATCTCAGCCGACTCTGGGTGAAGGTGGGGTGCACCCTGAACAGCTCAGCACACTATCGCAGGGCAACGCGCACACGACTATTCACACTCCCTCATAGGGGCAATCTGGAACAGCCAATGAGCCTGATGTGCACGTCTTTGGACCGTCGAAGGAAACCCATGCCAGCACAGGGACAGCACGCAAACTCCACACGGAGACGCCCCTTGCCGAGCCAGGGACTCAAACCCCGGGACGCGGTGACCACTACGCTACCGTGCTGCCCAGTTTTTAATCAAGGCTGGAAAATATTACAATTCTGAGGTGTTAGACTTTTCGTTAGGGTGTCGTAGGGCATCTGAGACGCCGCAGCACTTTTCTCTGCTCGTATCGCGCTACAAGGCTCATCCGTAGCATATTCAGGTGCGGCCCTGAACATTTGTCAGCCGCGAGGAAATAGTTTCTGAAGGCATGTAATCTGACATGTTTGAGTTTTTCAACATAGCTAACATTTTAACGTCACTAACATTTTATTGTAGCTAACGTGATGATGTCATAACTATAATCAGTCGTCTGTCAAAGTGAAGGGGTTGTGGCTTATCTGGGTTCAGTACAAGACAGTTAGCTAAGAAGCTAATTCATAGATGTGTGGGAGTCAAATGTTTATAACACACCTGATCCAGCAGGTGAATCCTTATCCTACAGACTCGATTACCTGCCTCAGGTGTGTGTGTGTGTGTGTGTGTGTGTGTGTGTGCGCGCGTGTGTGTTGCATGTTTCCGACACAAGGGAAAAGTTGTTGTGTTGATGCAAGAATAATTGTCCTCTAACGGCTTTCTCAGTCCTTTGGGTCTCTTTTCATCTCTCTCAAACACACACACACACACACACACACACACTCGTCCTCTCTCTCTCTCTCAAACACACAGAAGAGGCAGTTAACACCCCTACCAGGCTGCCCTGTCACTGCCATATGGCTCGTCACCCAGTCTCTGAGGAGCAAAGGTCATAGGTCAAACCCATGATTTCACTCATTTATGACACCACCATGGAGTGAGAGAGGGGGAATGTAGTGTGTGTGTGTGTGTTTGAGAGAGAGGGAGAGAGAGGAGTGTGTGTGTGTGGGAGAGAGCAGAGTTTGTGTGAGAGAGAGAGAAAGAAGGGAGAGGAGAGTGGGAGAGAGGGGGAAAGACACACTGCCAGAATAGTGAGAGAGCGCGGGGGAGTGAGAGAGAGGAGAGATGCATTATGGGAAAGTGGATAGTTTGGTTAATGCGTTCTCCAGTCAGCTGTATTGATGCGTGTTCTCCCTGCAGTGGAAAACAGATTGGCTGTGTTCTGGATTGTGATTGGTCCGTAGATGTTGATGAATTTTCCAGAACACTGGCTCTGACAGTAGTGCAGGTTTATACGAATCCACTCATTCTGAACTAGGTGCTGTACCATACGCTCGTCTCTGATGTGATGTTCTGAGTTGTTTTTCTGCTCAGCGCGGATGTACGGAGCGATGGATGGCTTGTTGGTTGGGTGACACGTGCTTGTCGGTCACGTGACATGCTGTGGTTTTCTTCTTGTTTAGGGATGTCCCATGTTATAGGCAAACAGCTATAGCGGTGCTCTACCGGGAGCTCTACTCCATAACGTCATAGCCTACTGGTGATGTCACAGAGAACGGCAGTATCACCCCGGGATGCCACACGCAAAGAGCTCTACGCTCCGCTTCTAGTTAGCTGCAGGAGAAGTCGGCGAGGGTAGGGCAGTTTACAGCGTCTGAAATAATAAGTGAGGAACTCGCTTGTTTCTTGCTGTAATGAACTATAACTTGATAAAAACTCCAACATCCACCTGGAGCGAAGTGATGTGAGCGGGATGATGGAGATTATTCTCAGATGAAATTAGAGAGAATGTGGTGGAGGGTTACATCGTGCTGCGAGAGAGAAGGGGGAGGTTTATAAATGCCAGGACTGGCAGCAGGCATCCTGCCCAGCTCACAGCTTTTCAATAATGCACACACACACACACACACACACACACACACTCTCTCTTATCTTAGCGGTGGGACGGACGTGATGTCAGACTTGGTGTGACGTGTGGAACTGGGAGTTTTTGTTCCTCACGCTGGCGCAGTGGGGAGTAAAAACCTGGCAGATTGAATGTGGAGTTTATACAGAGATCTCTCTCTCGTTCTCTCCCACTCTTCTTTTTTTTCTCTCTCTCTCTCTCTCTCTCTCTCTCCCTTTTTATCTCCTCTTCTCTCCTTTTCTTCCTCTCTCCCTTTCTCCCTTTCTCCCTTTCTCCCTGTCTCTTGCTCTCTCCCTTCCTCTTCTCTCCCTCTTTCTCTCCCTCCTTTTCTCCTTCATTCCCTCCATCTATTTTTTCCCCTGTCTTTCTCTGTCTGTTTCTCTCTCTCTCTCTCTCTCTCTCTCACACGCACACACACACACACTCTATGGGTGTGTCTCTTAATGTTAAATGCAGAGCTCGGTTGATATTCGGAGCACAGATCTGAGAGCCGTATGACTAATAAAAGAATAAAACACCCGCAGTGTCATGCTGTTAGAGGAAAATCATCCAGGAGCGGCTGGTGTGATGAAGATGAGGTAACGTCACCACCCTGAAGTTGTTTACGTTAGGTATATCGTACAGCGAGCCGGTCACTGCTGTGAAATAAACCCCGACAGGGTGATCTGAACCCCATGCATGGCAGTGGTTCACTCTACGATATCCCGCTTATTATACCATATGACGTCTGTGGGAGTGGTCTGTTATATGTAGTAATGGTCAGGCCACTGAATTACACAGTTGACCAATCAGAATTGAATATTCTAATGAGCTGTTACTAAGTAGAAATAATAGACCATACAGTGTCATGATCGACCAATCAGAATATCCCTCAAAGCTCCGTACTCATTTCTGATACCAGCACGTCCTGTTTCATTTCATTCATCTTATACCACACCGACCGTCCCTCGCTTTTATTTAAGGACACATTTTACTCTTCTATCCATATTTAGTTACGGTTTTGTTGTCTCTGCGTACCCCTGATAACATAGCGCTTCAACATGCACGTTTAACGGCGGGGGCTTTTCCCAGTTGTTGATCAGGATGTTTGTCAGGAAGCCCCGATTATAAACCGGAGCCGGGATGGAAACACACAATGGTAGCACTGTTAACACAGGAAGTACCGAAACAGGAAATCCACAGCAGGGAAATACACAGGGGGTGGGGGGTGGGGGTGGGGGGCTGTGAGAAGAGATCTGCAAACTATCACTTCAGGGAGGTGAGACAGCAGCCACACGGCCAAGTGGAAATTTCCAGCTGATGATGAGGGAGGCACTGATGAAGAGCAGCTGAGTCTGGGACACAACGTCAGACATGGCGCACACACACGCGCACACACACACACACAGATGGAATATGAGTTGGGATTTGCCTCTCTGTGGTTTTTATTGGTGGACAGTGTGTGTAAAATGAGTCACATTTAGGTCATTTAGTGGAAAAATGTGTGTGTGAGAGAGAGAGAGAGAGAGAGAGAACCCCGCAACACGTCACGCAACACGTCCCACACCAGTACAGCACCATTTAGTATTAAATAATCTGAACAGTATTTGGATTTGAAGGAAATAAAAGACGATGTGTGAAATGTCACTGATGTTTAATATTAAAGTGTGACTAAGGAACATGGCGGGAAGTTGTGTGTAGAGTTAGGAGCTGATTTTTCTATTAAAGATTGTAGAGAAGTCTGATTGTAGCCGGGATAAACCCAGGTGCTCTTGATTGGAGTTATGTGAAGAGAATCAGGGGCAGGGGTGAGTTCATCTCTCAAACAGTTCATGGTTTTCTGGTTGTATTAAAAAAAGCTCCTTAATCAGCTGGGATACTTATTAAAAAAACAAACCTGCAGTGTGTAGTCTGAGTGAAGAGGCAGACTGGATGCTTCTGTGATCAGGGATGAGCCGACCGTCTCATTGAGCGCCGTCTGTCCTCCGAGAGATCATGTCTCCTGGGTTTTTCTGTAGAGAGAACACACACACACACACACACACACACAGGGAGGGAATGTGGAAATAAACATCTCAGTGAGTCACCGCGTCACAGAACATACCCTGGAAGCGTCAGGACATCAGAACAGCACTGAGAAAGAAAACAGAAGCAGTGTGTTTATAATGAGCGAGCTGGTCACATGACTGTGAGCCACGCGTGAGGAAGTGTACAAAAATCTGGCAGCAGGTACCACATGCATGGTATGTGTGTGCATGCGTGGGGGATGTTGTCGCTGTCCGTGGTGCTGAACTAACGTACGCCACACAGCAGCACACCTCTGAAACCTCTCAAACACATCATGTGACCGACTCATTAAAGCTGTCATGTTTAATGCGATTGGTTAAAAACCCAGAACTCATTTGCATGTCACAGATTTGGGTTTTTCAGTACTGCTAAGGCTAACCCTGAGCATTACAGGGAGATGAAGGAAACGGTGTGTCTCTGTTTCACCTAGTGTTAGTCCCAGCAAGAGAGAGAGAGAGAGAGAGAGAGAGAGAGAAAGAGACAGAGATAAAGACAATCAGAAAGAATGAGATACCGAGAGACAGAGAATGAGAGAGAGAGACACACAGAAATAGACAAAAAGTGTCTAAGCAAGAGAGACTCAAAGAAATAAACAGATAAAAACAAAAACGTAAGAGAGCCACATAAAAACAAAGAGATAGAGACAGAAACAAACAGACAGGAATAGATGGAGACAAAGGCAGAAAGACATTAATGGTGTGATGGTGCTTGATCTGATCTCTCTTTCTCTCTCTCTCTCTCTCTCTCTCTCTCTCTCTCTGTCTGTCTGTCTTACCTCTCCCTGCCCCTTCCACCCAGAAGGATCTTCCTCTGCCACGTAAAAGCAGCAGGTGAGTGCCATGTTCCACAGTGGGATGTGTGTGTGTGTGTGTGTGTGTGTGTGTGCGGGGGTAGATATGTATTTAACACCCAGTTTAATCATTAAGGTCGAAGTAGCTAATAAGCACCGGAAGCTTCCTGTAGGGGGATTTAAAGCGACAAGCTAAGTGCTATGCTAACTGTAAACCACCACACATTTGGGTTACCGCGGTCGGTATCAGTGTATTATTGAGGTATATATTTACACGCACAGATGAACATGGAGAGGGTTTGAAGTACGAAGTGGTAATTATGAAGATGTGAGTGACTGTTAGTGCCACCCCTGCTGCGTCGGTGAGAAGCTCCTCCTCCCTCTGTGGGAAGCCATAACAGTGGTCTGGTATAGAGCTCTGCTAGCTGAAACCGGCCCGCAGGGAGCTGGGCTTGAGCCAAAATGGCGTCCCGGCCTGGCAGAGTGTTTTATACAGCCGCTCTACTCATCCCTTTATCAGGCAGCACTTTCTCTTTCTCTCTCTCTCTTGCTCTTTCTTTCTGTTTCTTCCCTTACTCTTAATGTTTTCTCAGTCTCTATTTCTTTCTTTCTCTTTCTTCTTTTACTCTTCTGTTCTTTATCTCTTTCTCTCAGTCTCTCACTTCCTCTATTTATATTCTTCTGTCTCTCTCTCTGCATGTCTGTCTGCTTCTCTGTCTGTCTTTCTATCTTTCTTTCTCCCCGTCACTCTCACTCACTCACTCACACACGTCAGTTGGCATTATCACGCTCTCACCCAAGTGTCATCTCTTCCCGTCTCTAAAGTAATAGTTGACGAGAGGCGATGTGTGTAAGAGCATGTGTGTTGCATAACATACTTTAAACCTCTCGTACTGCGTGCAGGAGCTTGATGGCCTTCTCAGGCCTGCATCTGACCCTGTGAGTGTGTGAGGGAGTGCGTGTGAGGGAGTGCGTGTCTGAGAGTGCGAGTGAGTGCTCGTGTGAGTGAGTGCGTGCATGTGTGTGTGTGTGTGTGGGAGAGAGAGATTGAGATTAATATAATTGGAAGTAATATTGCGTTGCAGCTGCCGTGCCAGTAATAGAAAGAGTCTGATCCTCACCTCGACCTCACCCACTTTACCTCGTGCGCACTCTCCTCTGCCTGGACACCTCGGTGAGAACAACACACACTCCAGCAAACACACATAGCACAGGTGTGATTACGATGCTATTGTAGCTAACAGCTAATGGAGCTTTTAGGCTCCGGTGTAGGATTATGCTAATCCACAGCTAATCTGGCTGTTTATTTAAATAACTGCACCCTCACACCAATCTGTTAATGTTAGATGTTAGATGCTGATGTAAAATCACACTGATCGTTATCAGAGTCTTATAACAGTGTTATCACGCTTTCAACATGGCTGCCACATCTCTTCCTGTCTGCTCAGGAAGCAGCCCGTTGGACAGCCCTCGCAACTTTTCTCCTAGTAATCCGGCCCACTTTTCCTTCACGGCCTCGTCCAGACGGTAAACACACACACACACACACACACACACACACACACACACACACACACACACATACACATGTAA
>JBCNYG010000020.1:39650761-39663726 GCA_039654305.1 Porochilus rendahli
ACACACACACACACACACACACACACACACACACACACACACACACACACACACACACACACACACACACACAAGTCGGAGTAAATGGCTCGGAAAATGAGGTAGAATCACACAGGAGGATCGATTGCACGCCGCGTCTCAAAAGCAGAAGCAATATACTGATGAAAGCAGCTAAAGTTAGAAATATTTGAAAGAAACATTCTCTTCCCTCTGCTACGTTTGTAGTTCGAGTGAAAGCCGGTGCTGCAGGAAAGCTGCGTCAGTCAAACACACACTTTTAACTTCAGGGTTTTGAAAGTCACCATAACATCATCTCTATCCCAGATTCTAGCCTGGGGTTTTACTCCACGATCACCCGAGATTCTCCGCTCGGTGCTCTTCGGATTGCAGTCTGTTTGTCGAGAAGAGCTCGCAGCCAATGATGCTAAATTCAAAAAGGCACTCCGATGTGCCAACCTTCCCACAATCATCCCACATATAAACGCATCCATCTTCTAAAAACAGGATTCTACGATTTTTATCCGAAATTTTTACGTCTAAACGCAGATGAAAAATATTTTCACAAATTCATCGATTTCTTGACAGGATGAACAGTACGGAGCACTCGCAGGTCATGTGAAGTTCCTTTAAGCAGGAATGACATGATCGTTAGCGTTTAGCGTTTAGCTTTGTATTGAACTGTATGTTTGGTGTTTCAACAGGAACTGGACCAGTACACACACCTCATGGTGAGTTAAATTAACAAATTATTACAATTCTATTTGAGAAATAAAAATAAAATATTGATATCCTTTGCAACTTTATCCTCTCTCTCTCTGTCTCTCTCTCTGTCTCTCTCTCTCTCTCTCTGTGCTTTGCAGGAGAATTCACTGAATCGTAAGCACCACCTGTCCTCTCTGTACGACTACATCCTGCGCTGTAATAAAGAGATCAGCTATCTGACTGAGCAGCAGGATCGAATCCGCAAAACCGACTGGAGTGACCTGATCAGGGACCCAGCTGGACTGCGAGCTCAAGCTGAGGTGAGGACATAACGGATCAGGAGGTTGTAGAAAAGCGGATGTTTGCAATGAAATACAGTATCACTCACCTCACAGTGTCGGGTTGTTCTCAGGTTGTATTTGCAGTCGAGGTTGTTAGCACATTTTCCATTTATGTGAATGAGGTGAGCTAATGAAGCTTATTTCTTTGACAGCATTTGAAGAAGAACAGCCTTATGTCCCACAAGAGTGAAGTGATCAAGCTGCAGGATGACGGAGAAAGTCTGGTGGACACAAACCATCCTGGATCTCAGGCTATTGAGGTGTGTTTTGGAAGCTTGTAGATTGGAAAAAGATTTTTTTTTTCGGGGCTCGTATGCATGCAAAGCAAGCCAACAGCACGACTCTCCCGTTTGTTCTGCGCGATCAGTTTGTTCAGTCTGTTTGCGTCTGCAACCCTCAGCCTCCTGCCCCAGCATGCAACAGCGTACAGGATGGCGCTGGCCACAACAGACTCATAAAACATCCCGCGAGGTGTTGGGCAGACGTTAAATGACCTTAACCACCTAAAAGAATAGAGACGGCTCTGGCCCTTTTTATAAAGTGTGGTAGTGTCCTTAACCCTCCAGTTTGTTGTCAATATGAACTCTGAGGTATTTGTAATCCTTCACCATTTCCAGATCGATGCCCTGGATGGAAACAGGGGCTGTTGGTGCTTTGGATCTCCAGATATCCACAATCGGTTCCTTTGTCTTTGTCACATTAGGCTGCAGATGATTCTGCTCACACCATGTGACGAAGGAATCCACGGCAGCCCGATATTCTCACCCCCATGATGCTAAATGTTCTCCATTCTTTAATAAGTGTGTGTGTTTTTGTGTTACAGAAACATAATGCTGAAATCGTGAAGAAGTGGCAGCAATTCCTCGACCTCTGCAGCTGCCAGGACATCCATCTGGACAACGTAGAGATTTACAAAAAGGTAGACTCTAAGATAGTCAGTCATCCTCTAGTTTCTCCAAGATTCCCTGCCCTCTACAGTACTATTGTGCCACCCTGTAAACGAATGCCTGTACATTCTTAACCCCGCAGTTCCAACTGGATGCAGAGACCGTGTCAGAGTCTCTGAAAAGAATCAACAGTTCCATGCAGCCGTCACTGCTGTCCAACATGAACAACTCGCAGATCCTGATGCAGCTTGAGGTACATGAGGACTGAGAGGAGAAACACCCCAGTGCTGAAGCTGTTTTCTTTTAACATAAACACAAATCCAACTGTGTGTGTGTGTGTCTAGGCAGAGGAACAAGCGGTTCAGAGGAATGAACGTAGACTGGCTGCCCTGATGGAGCTTTGCACCAAAGTTCCCCCCCTGCCACTGCGCAGGGCTCAGTATGGCAACTTTCCTGTGGTGGCCCTGTGTGACTGGGACACTAATAAGGTACCAGGAGAACATAAACACGCATCCATGTACACACAACCCCCCACTAGCCACAAACACAAGTAGAAACTGCTTTGCCAAGGTTGCCCTGTCCGCAACTCCACTCAAAAGCTTTAGGACGAAGTGGAACACCGAGTGCATCACAGTGAACGTTAGGGATCAAGATCTACATCCAGAACTCTGTTAGGCTGCTATGGAAAACGTCTCTTGTTCAAAACTGCCCTAAAAATAATAAAAAATCTTTACTGCAGTTAAAATATCAACTGCCCTGCTGCAGAAAGCTAGAACGTGCATCTCCTACAGAGGAGAAATGTTTCAGATCAGATGACCTGCCAAACTGTGACCTGAGGTTTTGTGGTTACTGTGCACAGGCATCAATAAATAAAGGAGATAAGTACACGCTGGTGTCCAGTCCAAGAGATAATACATGGGAGGTGAAGAACAACCTTGGAGAGTCCAAGTTTATGCCTGGAGTATGCTTCGTCATTCCTCCTCCGGACACAGAGGCCATTGAACGAGTTGAGAGGTGAGCGGAGTGCGAGAATAGTTCGAATCCGTGTTCTATCTTTAGCTCAAAATAGACTTTACGTAGGTCTTTGCGAGTGGTGCTAGATGTTGGCCTTGGTTTATTACCTCTGCCCCAAAAAAAGAATCTCTAGTTTTAAATAGATTTATTTGGAATTCTGAAATGTTCCTATGACCTAATGAATGCTTGTACAATGCTAAGGGGTTAAAATATTACAATTTCTACCTCTATTAATGGTAACAGCAACAACAACAACAATAATATTAATAAAAATGTTTGCGTTTGTTAACACACAGCCTGGAACGGGATTTCGCTGGGCTGCAGCGGAGGAGAGCATCTCTGCAGGCCTCTGTAAACACCCTGAGTACGGAGACAGTGACGGTCGTTCGCAGAGGTATGTTCTACATTTCAACGTTATTCAAATTAATTCTCCTTGAATCCCAACCGGGGGCTTATTTCTTCTTCCATTCTGCAGTGAGCTTGTCCACTGCTCCTGATGACTCTGGCACCCTGTCCAACCGTCTGGACCGCCTCATCACTGATCTCCAGCAGCTGGAGAAGGAGGTGCTTGGCAGATTAAGATCACCTCTGTCCCGTGCCGATCAAACCGGAGATCTTAAATCTCGAATCCGAGATCATGAGGTAAGACAGGCACACAGTGTGAAACTGGAACTCTTGCCCTATTAACGAGAAGATTAACGATATACAGTAGTGCCAGGCGGAGGTACCTTTGCACTCTATGAGAGCCGCTCTAGTTTTTTGTTGTACTAGTACATAAATGAATTATTTATTCATTCATTCATTTTCCGAACCACTTATTCCTTATTAGGGGAGGCGAGGGCAGAGTACACCCTGGACAGCTCGCCAGGCCATCGCAGGGCAGATAAATTAATTAGTACAGCATAAACCCAGGCTGTTACATTCTAAAACTCTGTATACCTGAATGACCAAAAATCTTACCTTTAACTGCAGGATTTGTTGTTTTTGTGTCCTGAACTGCTCAAATGGAAACCTCTATAAACCCAGGTTACAATCTTAAACCCTCTGCTTTTTGCTCTATTCTGTGATAAGTTTTTAATACACTCTTATATTCCTATTAACAACCTGAAACTTCCAGTAGAAACCCCTATAACAGCCTTAAAAGTTTCCATTCCCTTCCCAGGTAGTTTAATTAAAGACGAAATACAGTGGTATCTCTTGGACATAAGATGGAATCGGCTCCACAGTGTCTTTCTGAAACCATTTGCTTGCTCCTGTACGCGAGTGTTAATGACCCCCTGCACCGGCCGCCGTGATATCGATAACATCCTCATCGATTTATTTCTCATGAAATCATTTCCCTTCTTCTGTTTCATAACACTCGATCTCAGACAGGATCGTTCCTCCGGCCATGTGGCCTCGTTATGGTTACTGTAAACAGATACAGAACCGAACCAGATGAACAAGATAAAACCTTTATATTCAGCCAGAATGAACCGATAAAACCCCGACTGTTCATTAGGGAATGGGGATCATCTTCACGTTCTTAAACCTTCCGCTACATCCTGAATCTCTTGTTGATACATCCTGTTGAAACTGTAGCTACAGATGTGAGTTCTGTTCTTGCATCCTGCAGACTCTTGTTTTAAAACCCCTGTTTTTGACCTGATGTGTTGCGTTGCCGTCTGTTCTAGAGGGCTCTCACGACTCTGAGAAAGCTGAAGGCAGAGAAGGAATCCATTCAAAGGGAAATTGAGCCTCTACTATCCGGTAAATCTCGGAGCCCCAACACCGTGTCCTACCCTCCTAAACTCAGCACTGCAACAAACAAGATTGAAGACCTCAACGCCCTCACCGACCTCTACGGAAAAAAGTATGTCTGTTCCCTTTGGATGGTAAAAAAATGATTTTTTTATTTAACTACAAGGATAACAACTTTAAAAATCTCTAGCTCCAACAAAAACTGGCTTTTAAGGAAGAAAACAAAATGACATGAAATATTTAAAGTACTGTAATATGTTTTAAAGGTCCAGTGCAGCCATGTCTTTGGAGAACCAAATTAAGCATGTAGGCATGGCTCTGATAGAACTTGAGGAACAGCTGGCCAGGGACACAGTCATCCTCGACAAGCCTGGTGCTCTTCAGGACCACATTTATATGCTACAGGTAAAAGGAAGGAAGTTGATTCCCTTAATATTATTCATACTTGTTTATTCGTTCATTCATTCAGTGGCTGAAATGCTTAATCCCACTAGGTGTTGGTGTGAGGGGGAAAAAAATCAGAGTCAAATCAAGGCAGTCTTTTTATATTCTTTAGAACATTAGAAGCGATGCTGCAGACAAGAACGAAGACATCCAGAAACTGAACAACGACCTTGAACTTACTGAGCAGCTGTGTGGTCATCTACAGAAGAGTTTCCTTGAGTACTGCCCTGACATCCTCCGACAGGAAGCAGAGGTTAGAAACCTCAGGAACCGTTACGCTAACATCGAGAATCATCTACAGCACAGGTACGAGTCTGATACACCTTACTCTACGGTTTAAACCCATAAAACCAATAAAGTGCTTGAAAGATATTGAAATAAGATGAACAACAGCAGTGCCGTAAAACGGTTCCCACAAAAACTTAAACCCTACTTCTCCACTGAACTCGTCATCATTCATTCCTTCATTCATTACTTGGGTCGCAGGGAGGCCAGACCCTATCTCAGCCGATTCTGGGCGAAGGTGGGGTACACTCTGAACAGCTCACCAATCCACTGATCTCAGACGCATCGCCCGGTCAGGCCTCAGGGATACTAGGTGCTGTGGAGTGTTAAGAAAGAGAGTTGCGAATTGTCGGATTTGACTGAAGACACACAAACCAACCAGTAAACAAAAGACAAATCTATTAGTTGAACCTTTAGTAGAATTCTTCTCATCATTCCTATACACCTGTACCTTCGTCCTCTTGTTGTGCGCTACAGATCCCAGTGATGTCCTCATGGTTTGTTTGGATTTCCCTTCATGTGTTTGTTTTTGTTGGCATGCAGCTTTTTTATTATTCAGATCTTGTCTCCACCCCTGTCCTGTTATGGGCGTGGTTCGCAGTGGTGTACAGGTGTTCTGTGTTTCTTGTTGGGTTTTCATTCCAAAAGCAAAGTCTCAGTGATCGTAATCCTGCATTTGTGATGCTGCTGGCTTTGGATTATGACATTGGTTGCCCACAATAGACACCACACCTATTTTATACCCGTAGTTATTGCTCCATCTCCATACGGAAATTTACAACAGCTTAAAATGCAGTGTTTACTTTCCACTAATATGTCAAACATTATTATTATTATTATTATTATTATTATTACTACTGACTGACCCAGTACCATGTGATTACAGATTGGATCTGATGAAAGAGGTGACCAATAAATACCACAGTTTTAAGAGTTCTGTCCGTTTGCTCAACAACTTCATGAATGACCTGCCGAGCAACCAGCTACTTTATAAAGACGGCAGCAGTGAAACGATGGTCAAGCAGGACTCTCAGAAGGTCAGTTTGAGCGAAACATGAAGCAGTGCTTAGTGGAATTAACTGATCGAACGCAAACTGAATATGAGAATCTGAGAGTTGATTAACTTTGAAGAAATTGATTTTCCTGAAATGTGATACGAAAAAAAAAAATTGAGAGAATATTGGATAAAAATTTTTTATATGCCCAAGGTCTATGGCATGAATATTTAGAGGAGGCTCTAACTGAATCTATTTGCAGTGGGCCGTTGAAGAACTGAAGAGAAAATCGGTAGATATTGACCGAATTTCGTCCCTCTGTCTTGAGCTGCAGTCCCTCCTTAAAGTACGTCTTTTTTCCATTCTGCAATTTATATTTCTATTCTCTGAGATATACCTGAAAAGCATACTTGTCTTCATCAGCACTTTGGAGATCTCATTTAAATGTTACTCTGCCTGTCTTATAAGGAGTACGAGGCCATTACCTACATGTACCGCAACACTGTATCCAATGACGAGACTGATATGAAAAAATGGAAATCTCTGACGTTTGCTGAAGCTATCCAGAATACGGTATGTTATTAAACACAAATAGAGTTTTTTCTAAATCATATGCGCTTGATAGCATGATGGATTATCATTACCATCAATTATAGATTTATTTACTTTTTCCAAACCTTCTAGGAAAGAAGTGTTCTAAAACGATACCATGAATTGTTAGCGGAGAACATTCAACTTGTTGACCGAATGGGACTGGCCAGGAACATCGTCAATAAGGTGAGCTGGTAACCTGATACAGTCAGGTAGGAGTTTAGTAAAGGAGGCTAGTTTTGGTTGCTAGAAAATGTATCTGACGACGCTAAAAGGCAAAGAGATCGCTCACTTAATATGATAATAAACAGCTAGTTATTAAATTAAATTTTCATCATCATTTGTCTGTCTGTTAGCCACCTTCTGTCTACACCCAGCCAGTACTTGTATATCAAAGCCATGTGGGTAGTAACTGGGCTTAAAAATGTGTCTTATATGGAAGACATGGGGAAGGCAGCACAGTTCGCATGTCTGGCTCACAGGCTCAGGCATTTCTGTGTGGAGTTTGTATATTGTTGATGTAAACATTTTTTTTAATTTTAACATAGAAAATCCCATTTTTTGGAAGTGTTGTAGTACAGCAGGCCCAGCAGGGGGTGCTGATTACATAACGTTCATGTTTTTATTTTAGATTTCCAAGTGCTCTTGTTTGGTGATTGCTGCAGTCTAAAATATATTATATATTAAGATACTATTCCTGGCTGCAAGCACTTTTATTCTGTCTTGATATTCTTAAGTATAAAGTTTATGCTATAACACTTTTATTTCCACCAAGTCTGAAAAGTCTATTTCTTCATAAAAAAAAACACCCCCCAACAATGAGCTTGCTTCTGTGTGTTGACTCATTTTACAGAATGAAATAATTGTGAGCCGGGTGTTGATTCACCAGGAGAGAGAGCTTCAACAGGTGGAAATCCTTAGGAAGGAACTGGCAGATGAGGTCAAGCGACGCATTCATGCAGAAAACGAATTGGACTCGTTCAGAACTAGAATGCTGTCACTCAAAACCAGGCGTGGAGTGGAGCGCGTGGAAGAGAAAGAGACCGTGCATTACTACCGTAATCCCAAACTGGAAGCCGACCTGGAAATACTAAGGAAAAAGATTGAGGAAGAGATCTCAAAACACTCTGTAACTCACACCGAGATTGAAATCGTCAATAAAAAAATCAGCACTGTGGAGCATGAAATAACCAACATCAAGCCAAAACTGCTGTGCAAGGTGACAACCGAGTATGCAAGGGATCCTCAACTGGAAAAGGAAGAAGCATTCATTCGAGAAGAGATGCGGAAGTTAAGAGAGGAAATCAGAATTCGGGAACTGGAAATAGTGCAGAGGACCTCGGAAATCACCTTAATCGAGAAAAAGACACCGATATTCAAAGAAAAAGTGATAAAGAAGGAGGTGATAAAATTGGAGAAAGATCCTGAAATGCTCAAAGCAGTTATTAAGTACAAGGAGGAAATCTCTGATATAGGCCTCAGATCCAAAACTTTAAGTGAGGAAATCTTTCGCTTAAGGAGCCTGATCAACCACCTGGAAATAACGATTCCCACCATCCAACCTCAGGTGGTCATAAAGGAGAAAATGACCGTAGAGCAAGACCCTGAGCTCATAAAAGAAGCCAAGACACTCCGTATAAGTCTGGAGGAAATAAGACAAGAAATAAGTACTTTGGTGAAAGAGATTAGTACACTAAAGGTTCGTTACAGTCAAGTAGAGACAGTGAAACAAAGAATTGAGGTCAAGGAGAGCATCAATGAAGTCTATAGGATTGACCCTGAAACTGAGGCAGAAATAAGGCGTTTGAGAAACGAGATTCAGGAATGGGCAAGAAAGCGTACTGCAGTGGAGACGAAGATAACCGTGGAGGTGACGGACCTCAAGACTTTGCGTTCTCAGAAACCCAGGGTGGAAGTTAAAGAAACTGTGCAGGAAATTATTAAAGAAGAGAGGAGTCCAGAAATCATTATCGTGATTAAAAAACTGAACGAACAACTGACCAGCCTTCGGCTCACTTACCAATCTACACTGGATAAACTGACCATCCTGCGCAAACAGAGAGATGAATTGAAATTAGAGAAGTCCATGATTGAGACAAAAATTGTTACAAAGGAAGTCATCAAATATGAGAATGATCCTCTTCTGGAGAAAGAGGCTGAGCGAATGAGAAAAGATGTACATGAAGAACATCAGCTCTGCCTCTTTCTAGAAGACAACCTTTACGATCTTCGCCAGAAGTACATTTCCCTGGAGAAACAGAAACCCGAAGAGAAAATCATATACCAAGAAATTGTGCGTCTCGAGAAGGACCCGAACCAGATTATTGAACATCAAAGGATAAAGAAAAGGCTTAGTGAGGAAAGCAAATCTCGTTTGGACATAGAGGCTGAAGTGAAGAGATGGCGAGGCATTGTTTCAGAGAAGGAAATGACCGTGACTCAGACAGACGTTCGCCAAAAGAAGATTCTTGTCGAGACAGAACTTAGGCAAATCAGGTCTCTCATTCTTGAATATGAGAACGCTCCACCACCTGAGGAGAAGGTGATCATCAAGGAGGTTGTAAAAATAGAAAGAGATGCCAAATTGGACAAGCTGATTGAAAATCTTCGTGTCGAGATTGAAGAAGAGAATTCCAAGGTCATTGCCATGGAAAGGGACATTCGAAACCTGAGGCACAGAATAGAGATCCTCACCAAGGAGAAGTCTGTGGAGAAGACGGTCTATAAGGAGGTCATCAGGTTTGAAAAAGACCAAACTGTGGAGAACGAGAGAGATCGCCTGAGAGCCCAATTAACACAACTCAGGAGTGCCATCCGGACTCATGAGGAGGAGATTCAACGGATCACGGTTAAAATAACCCGTATTCAAACCACGGTCACAAATGTTTCCAAAGAAGAGACAACACTCATCTCAAATAGGGATTTGCTCCGTAAAGAGAGAGACGAGCTTCTTCGGGAGCTGAAGAGATTGGAAACTGAAAGTCAGGAGATCACGATAAGATTCCAGCGTGAGACCAAATTACTGAGCGAGAAGACTCAAGTAAACAAACAAAAAATCGTAAAGTTTGAATCTGAGATAGCAAGCCTAGAGAAGAGTATTCTTGCTGAAAAAGAAAGAATACAACAACGGGAGACTACTATCATTCAACTGCAGGAGAGTTTGAAAAAGGAGGACCATTCTGAATCGCTCAAGACAGAAACAACAAAATCTACCAAAATCACCATTCTGGATCCTGAAACTGGGAGAGATATGTCAGCCTATGACGCATATATGCTTGGTCTTGTTGATCGTGAGCAGTATGTCCACCTGCAGACACTCGAGTGCAGTTGGGAGGAAATCACAAGCAGTGGGTCTGATGGTGAGACCACTATTTTACGGGATCGCAAGAGTGGGAAGACGTATTCTGTCCAAGAGGCAATGAAAGAAGGAAGATTAACCCAATATGATTTCCAGCGGTATAAGGACGGCAAACTTCCCATCTCCGAGTTTGCTCTAAAGGTTGCAGGAGAAAAGCACGTAACTCCATTCCCCTTGCCACCAAGTACCACGACAACCTCCACCTCTGTGGTAAACAGCAGCATCTCTTCAAATCGTAAACGCTCTTTATCCTCAAGCATTACCAACTTAACCACCATTACCAACACAGACGAGACCTTCCCTATCTCCGGTATTTATGACACCACAACGAAAAGTCGCATGTCAGTGAGGAGTGCCATGACCCGTAAACTGATTGACCCAGACACAGCTCATAAGCTTCTGGAAGCACAAGCTTCCACAGGGGGTATTGTGGACCTGAACAAAAAGGACCGCATCTCTGTTCACAAGGCAGCAGCACAGGGTCTTATTGACCAAGGTCATGTCCGCAGTCTCATCACTGCCCAAAAGGCCTTTACAGGGGTCGAGGACCCCATAACCAAAGATCGTCTATCAGCAGGACAGGCAGCTCAAAAAGGCATGATCCCCGACGTGAATGCCAGGCGGTACCTGGAAGCACAGCTTCTCACAGGTGGCCTGGTAGACCCCAACAAAGCCGGTCGAATTAGCCTACAGAATGCCATTAATGCAAATCTGATTGATCAGAAAACAGCGAAAGAGCTTGAAGATGACGACAAAATGCTCAAGGATTTGATCAATCCCATCACAAAGTCAAAAATGACATACAAGGAAGCCATTGCACTTTGCGTGAAGGATGCCACGACTGGACTTCCCCTGCTCCCAGTGGCATCTACTGATACCATTGATTCCCACACATACTCCAGCTACAGGGTCTCTTCTTCCTTCCTGCGTTAGAGGAAATTCATTCTTACATTCTGGAAAAAACAAACATATCTGAGAAAAGTTATTTAGCGGTGGCGTAGGTTACTCAACTACATGCTCAGAAAATGAAGGATCTTTGGGTTACTTAATACCCTCGTGATTTTATAGAGTGTAATGATAAGATGGTATACTTTGGGGGGAGGGGGGTAGATACCTGAGATATATACAGTATGTGTGTGTTTTTGTCAAAGAATGGTGTCTTCTTATATTGATCTGAGAGTTGGTGCTGTTCTTCTTCATTATTTCTTGCACATGAATCTTGTCTGAATTCATAACATGGCAGCTTTCACTAAACAATATACACTGAAGCCTCGTTTGGCTGGGTCTGTTACCAATGTCTCTGCGTTTATTTCTTTGCTTTGCTTTTTCGATAGACGTTAAAAAAGAACTTGGTGATGTAATCATCATCATGCCTCCGCCCACCAGAGGCATTATGTTTCCACACTTCCCTGAACTTCCCTGTGGGTGATCTATCCTCCGAATCCCTTAACGGGTGTTGACCAAACTTCACCAATTACTCACTACTAAAGGCCCATGAACTGGTCAAAGATCAAGCTTGACGTGAGGTCATCTTAGAAAAATCTTGCGTACACACTCAGCAGTTTGACCTCCTGCATGGATTTGGAGCAAATTCGCCAGTTACTTATTAATTAATGCCCATGAACTGGTAGAGCTTTTGAGGACATAGATCACAGAAAACAGGGTCGCAGTTCAAACACACACTAAAAAGGATCAAGGCAGAGGCATTCCAAGCAACGCTTTGCGTCAAGTACTTCTGTATTTCATGTATGGTTGCTAAAAGTAACGAGACTTTTTACATTAAACATTCCCTTCAAAAGATATGTGTTATGCAATTATCTTACCAACCTGTTAAAGAAATTAACCATATGGTTTTGCACACACCAGAGGAAAGATGACTATTTCACCTTCCCAAAAGAAAAAAACATTTTTTATTTGTTTTAACTCAATAAACAAGCAAAAGAGTAGCGATCTACCTCAACCTGTTCCCCATCCTGCAAGTCTGCTATATTTAGTGTTTTCTGCCAGTTGTGTCACATCATCTCTTTGGCTGCTCTTTCCATTCTTTGAAACAGCTGGGCAACAAAGGCAAAGAACACAAACTCAAACTCATTTAAGTTCTGAGTCTGAACAACCAAGGTTATGCACTGAGGCAGGGCTCTTTCAAGGCTAAGCTAAAGATTTAGCTCAGCAGATTCTACAACTATAACATGCTGCACCGTAACAGACAGCAATCCTTTTGTGCTGTTCAATTCAACCTAACAAACAAATACAACTAATTAAAGGTGTGAATCTGTTACAGAGTAAATATACAACATTTAACTTTTTTATTATAGAACACTGTCAGGGAAAAACAACTAATGGAAAAAAGACTGTACTTTAAAATCTTTATTATATCATATATCTTCTACAGCATGGTTGTCTAACAAAAGAATTTGAACACTGCATATCAAAACATAAAAAATGTAGTTTTTTGATAAAACATCTAAAATTCTTCATATGATGTGATATTTATATACAGATCTAACAATGACTTGGCTTTCAAAAGTGTGTGTGTGTGTGTGTGTGTGTGTGTGTGTGTGTGTGTGTGTGTGTGTGTGTGTGTGTGTGTGTGTGTTCTCCCCCCCCC
>JBCNYG010000020.1:39683785-39700569 GCA_039654305.1 Porochilus rendahli
TCCCACAGTCCAAAAACATGCACAGTAGGCTAATTGGCTGTTCCAAATCACCCCTAGGTGTGAGTGTGAGTGCGAATCGTTGTGTGACTGATGGCCTGCGATGGCCTGGCGAGCTGTCCAGGGTGTACCTCGCCCTCGCCCAGAGTCGGCTGTGATGGGATTTAATAATTAAAGGTCAATATAAATATAAAAAAATTTAAATATACATAAAATAAAATTAAAAAATCAAATAAATTATAAAATAAATATAGGATACAAAAATATATAAAATGAAATATAAATGCAAATATAAATACGGTGGTGATTTTACAAGTAACACTGTATGTAAAGTGTCACGTGTCTGTGTAATGTTCATGTGCAGGGTAGAGTCTACAAAGTCGAGGTACTGGTGTTGTGGTTCCCTGCGGGAAGAAGTTCCTCCTCATTCGCTCAGTGTTTGCTTTCAAGGAAGGGCCCAGTGCCGTATCTGTATTTTATCTGTATTTTGTCTAAAAAAACTAAATCCTGTGATGTACACAGATGGATGTGTGTGTTGCTTCTGTGTTCTGGGTTTGGACTTCTACTCAGTCACCAGATCATCACAGGGCCAGCTCATACACACACATCCATTTACACTCAAGTCCACACCTAGTTTTTAATTTGAAACAGCCAAGTAGCCTAATGTGCATGATTTTGGACTGCAGGAGGAAACCGGAGTACCTGGAGGAAACCCGCGCATGCTTGGAGAGAAGATGCAAACACAGAGAAACGGCCGAGCCCGGGACTCGAACCCAGGACCTTCTTGCTGTGAGGTGGGCGTGCTAACCGATCCGCTCAAGTACTGCCCGGTTTGGGTTGTAGAGACGAGATAGTGCGTCATACTGGGGTGCATACGTGGCGGATGACGCGCTGGAGCCTTCATAAGAAGGTCAGCACACGTAAGACGCGCCCTAAGTTGTGTCACGTGATCAGTTCTAAAACGAGTAGCAAACATGGCGGGCACGCGCGTGGAGCTCCGAGTCAAACGCCAGCTTAACTGCTAACGCTAGTGTAATGTCAGGCGTGTTTTAATCAACTTAAAGTCTGAGGTCTGGTTATCGGCCGCTCTTCATAAAGCTGCAGCATGGATGAGGAGAATAAAATACAATTTCCGTCCCTTCCTGCGTGCAAGGAGGACCAACTGGTATGCTAGCTATGCGAGCTAATGTTAGTTTATGACAGAAATACTAGGATTACAGTCTTATAGGATTAAATTAAATATGTGTTTTTTCCTTGTTTGTTAAGGCAACGAGGTCTTCATTCCGTATATTTTGATTTCCTCTAATAAACTGAAGGGTCTTGTTTACTCACTATAAGTTTGTTTAGTCATGTTTCTTAGCCTGATAGGCAGAAAGCTGAATCCCAAACGACTGTTTATGGGATAATTAGGGCACTTCATAGGATGTAAGTCGTTATATGATATTGCAGGAAGAAGTGTCCCTGCTTAGGGAATTTTGAGTGCATTGAGTCTCAGTCAGTGTCTTAGTAAGAAAAATAAAACAAGATTTTTACTGTTTTTTTTTGTTTGTTTTTAACTTTTTGTGTTTCAGGACTGGTCATATCCCATGCGAAGAGAGATGCAGGTGATTTAATGATTAGTTCTTACATATACATCACAGTTGAGGTCAAAAGTTTGCATACACTTGTAAAGAACATGGATGTCATGGCAGTCATTTCTACAACTCTATTTTTTCTGTGAGGTGTAATTGGAGCACATATATCTTTGTCATAAAAAGATTCATTAAGTTTGTTTTTTTATGAATTTATTATGGCTCTTATGAAAATATGACAACTCTGCTGGGTCAAAAATATACACAAAGAATGTAAAATTTTTGTAACATACAAAGTTTCAAACAAATTAGCTTTGTGGCATGGCCTCTCAACTTCTTGAGTGATTGTAATTGGGCACAGCTGGTGACTTCTCAGATATTTTTGTTAAATAGGGCTCATTTGGTAGCGTTAAGTGCTACATAGTGCCACACGTGCTACAATGGTAAAGTCAAAGGAGCTCAGCACGGACCCGAGAAAGCGGATCATTGACAACCAAGTCAGGAAAGCCACTTGGAGCCATTTCAAAGCAGCTACATGTCGCTAGATCAACTGTGCAA
Organism: Porochilus rendahli; assembly: GCA_039654305.1. Classification (NCBI taxonomy): domain Eukaryota; kingdom Metazoa; phylum Chordata; class Actinopteri; order Siluriformes; family Plotosidae; genus Porochilus; species Porochilus rendahli. Next base: position 39,685,912 of record JBCNYG010000020.1, read on the forward strand.
ACAGTTTGTAAGCATGAAGTGTATGGCACAGTTGTGTCACTGCCACGGTCAGGGAGAAGGTGCAAGCCATCACCTGCTGCTGCTGAGAAAAAATTGGTCAGGATGGTAAAGACTCAACCAAGAACCAGCAAAAAGCAGATCTGAATTGGAAGCTGCTGGAACACAGTCAGTGTCTACAGTTAAGTGTGTATGACCAAGAAGCCAAGAAGGAAGCCCTTCCTCCAGAAGCGGCACCTTGAGGCTCAACTGAAGTTTGATAAAAAGATGAAACAAAAATCGAGCTGTTTGGCTACAATATCCAGAAATATGTTCGGAGGAGACAAGGTGAGGCCTTTACCCTGAAGAACACTATGCCTAATGTTGTGCATGTTGGGGTTCGTATTATGCTCTGGGGCTGTTTTGCTGCCAATAGAACTGGTGCTTTACATAAAATAATTGGAATAATGAGGAAGGAAGATTACCTCAAAATTCTTCAGGACCATCTAAAACCATCAACTAGAAGGTTGGGACTTGGGTGGAGTTGGGTGTTCCAAAAAGACAATGACCTAAAGCACACATCAAAAGTGGTGAAGGAATGGCTGTCAGGCTAGAATTAATGTTTTAGAATGGCCTTCCCAAAGTCCTGACTTGAATCCCTTTGAGAACCTTTGGTCATTGCTGAAGAAACAAGTCAATGCCATAAAGCCCACATATTTGGTTGAACTGCACCAATTCTGTCAAGAGAAGTGGTCAACGATTCAATTGGAGGCTCACCAGAAGCTTGTAGATGGCTACTAAAAGCGTCTAATCGCAGTGAAAATTGCCAAAGAACATCTAACCAAATATTAGCATTGCTGTATGTATATTCTTGACCCAGCAGATTTTGGTCACATTTTCATGAGAGCCATAATAAATTCATAAAAGAACTAAACTTAATCTTTTTTTTGACAAAGATGTGCGCTGATCAAAACTGCCATGACATTAATTCTGTTTAAACGTAAATATAAACTTCTGACCTCAGCTGTTTATATACACACAATATGTATATATATACATATGCATGTGTATATACATACACATACATGTGTATACACATGCACATATAGACATACATTATACATGTATGTATGTGTGTGCATGTGTATATATATAATATACATGTTTGTGTGTTAAATGAATGTATTAGACCACCTCTCATGAATGATATAAACAGATATTTTGCGATGTTCATTGAAGAAATGTAATCGAACAAATTATTAATTAATTCATTTATACCCTGAAGAGCTCACCAATCTTTTGCAATGCCAACACACACACACCCCGGGCAGTTCAGAACAATATGCATTTATTAAAATATGTCTTTAAACGTGTTGAAGGAAACAAAGTACTCAGAGGAAACTCAAACGCACGTGCAGGTGCTGCAACCGAATGTAGCGATCTTGTTAGGGAGTCGTCACTCTCTCTCGTCCTGGATGTGGCCTGTCATCAACTGACCCTGTCATGTTGTGGTAGTCAATATGATTTCTGATGGTGGATTGTGTACAGCCCATACGCCTCGCTACCTCACCGTAGCTCAACCCGGCCTCCACCATACCCATTGCCCAGAGATGCGGTTCACGTGATAGACGTGGCATTAAGATGTGCACTAGACTAACAGTATTGGAAATTTTTGGGCCTTTATAGAGGCTTTCGAAACTCCTCAAATTGTGCAGATACACATTGCGTTTTGCTTAAACTGCATTTGGTCCACTTTGGCAAAGTGACCTACACATGTGCAATGAAGCGTGACATCATGGCAACTAATTTTTTTCAGGTGCCCGAGTTCTGTCATCAATAAAGCCACAGGGTATATTCCCAACCCCCCTACAAGTACCGATTTACAGACATTTCTCTCAAAGTTTTAACGACTGTCACTATAGTTCAATAAAGTCCAAAGTCTTGTGACATGTTTGAATCCTGCTTATATGATAGTATTGCACCATGAAATGGCTCCAAAAAAGGGTGGGTTTTTCATCGTCCCAAGACGTTTCATTTTCATTTTCCATTCATATGTTGTAGTTTTTGCAAATCTGTGAAATATCATACAGGCAAATAGTAATAGTAGGAATAGGAAATTCAATTATGATTGTTTTCTGCAGAAATTTTGATGTTTGCCTGCAGTTTGGTGTGTGTCATCCAGGTATACACGTGGCTGTAAGGCAGCAGTGCATTGTGTGAAATTATAATAAGTGTACAGATTAACAATGTTTGCCTGCAGGCAGACATAATTTGACTGCAATCCAATTTCATGTGTGTTTGATTTTTAAGGAAATCCTCCCTGGACTCTTCTTAGGGCCCTACTCTGCTGCAATGAAGAGCAAGGTAATACTGGTCTAAAAATGACAGCAACCAAACTTTTTTGAGACGGTAATCATAAACATAACTTGAAGCTGATAAAAACTCAGGAAAAAATATCCATTAGCTACATGTTTTTATGTACTATACGTTTAGTGTTACAGTCTGCTGATTTGATAGTTTGATTTGACAATAGTTTTTAAATAAATTTTGTTTTGGTCATGCATACTTTCAAAGGCCAAAACTTTCAATAAAATCATGTTATAGCCAACATTTAATAAGTCTTTATAACCTTAAACATTTAAGAAAATTACTACTTAAGAACTAGCAAATTAAAAAAATATATTTTTGACCTGTTTGTTACTGATTGCCCTAGCAGGCTGTAAAAAATGCCCTTAAGTCACAGTTTGTCTCATGATTTAATTAGTATAGCACCTTAAATCAAATTATTTGGAAAATAAATGTCTTGTGCCATTTTACAGAAATGTAATCCACTTACGCATCACACTGTTCTATCTTTAAATATTCTTCTAGAAGAGCATGACACTGTCTGCTTTTTTCAGATGCCATTTATTGAATGATTTGAATAAAATATCCCACTGAGACCTAGAATATTTTTTTTACATCCGGATTTTCATAGGATTCCTCGTGCAGTTATGGCAGTATTTCCAAAATAAAACATTTGCTGTCCAAAAGAGCCAGATATCTTGTCTTACATCCATTTACATGTTTATATCATCTTAAAAAACTTTAGCAGGAGTAATGAATAAATCCTTTGTAATATGTTGTGGAATCTAATTAATATTTAATTATCGTGAAAGAGCATGCATTTACTTAGACAGCATTATTCTGTCTTTTTTTTTTTTTTTGAAGCTCTCTACACTGGAGCGGCAGGGGATAACTCACATAGTGTGTGTTCGACAAGACATTGAAGCCAACTTCATCAAGCCCAACTTCCCCCTCAAATTTAGGTACTTATTTCATTTTAATGTCATTGCTGTGATACATATTTGTATATTGCATGTTAAGACACTTGTACTGTTTACCAAAATAGGTGTGGCCTCTGCACCTGTCATTCTTAATGAAGGAGGCATGGCCTCTACCTGTTGTGCCTAATGAAAGAGAGGTGTGGCCTCTGTAGCTGTTACTCTTGGTGACAGAGGTGTGCTCTCTGTCATGCTTGGTAAAGGAGGTGTGGCTCCTGCCCATCACTGTAATGAAGGAGGTGTGGCCTGTGTTCTTGTCACTCTTCTTCTTGTGACTCCTCTGGGTCACCAGTGCAGTTTTACTTGAGTTACAATGAAGAGAGAGATGGAAAGTACATGCAAACTCCACATAGAAGCTTCAGGGCTCCAGTCTGGACTTGAACCAATCCTGTTGTGAAGTGGACTTGTTAACTACTACGCCATTGTGACACCCAGTTTTGATGTTTCAGTAAAAAAAAAAAAACGTGTTTTCTTTCCTTATTCCTCCTGTTCCCACTGGCTTCCCTCCCTCTATCGTTCTCATATACACAAATTTACTGATTGTCTTGGTCAAACAAAAACCCACTGAAGGAAGGGTTGCCTCTGTACGTGTAAGTTTTGGGATGTGGCCTCTATACCTGTAACTCTCGCTGAAGGAGGCATAGGGTCCTGCCATGGCAAATCCTGTCGTCTTGGTGAAAGAGGGTGGCATGACCTCTATCACTCAGTAGGAGGAAAAGATTCTTGTTCTGTACTTTCTTATCATGGATAAGAATTTTCCACCAACTGGCAGATTTCCACCTTTTTAAAAGTCAAATGGGTCATTTTTGAGATCGATGCAAATGCGCTGTAAAAATTTATTTTGGTGGGGGGGTCAAAAGGAGCGCCGTCATAACTGGTCATATTTTATCCAAACACATGCAGTACTACCCTCGTTTTGTTTATCTGTGTGGTTGTTATCGCCTAGTCGATGGAAACACAGATGTTTCTAGTTTATTGCGCATGTCAGGCATTGTAAAATGATATGCCAGTCTGGTCATCTCGCCTTGGCACAGCGAGCAAAGGTCAGATTATCGACAGAAGTTAGCAGCACCTGGTAAAAATTTTGACATTGAAGTAGAAAGTATAGCGGCAGTTGTTTGTTCAGAAACAAGGACAAACGTATGGCCCAAGCATACTTTATATGGGGATTCTCCTGTAACAAAGATAGTATTCATAGTTTTTCAGTAAAATGTTTGTTCTCTCCTGCACAAGTTTTTAAGCTTCTGACTTCGAGTTATTGTCGAATTATGCCCCGATATTAAGAGCTAATGTTAGCATGTAGATCCTTCCGTCAGTCTGCATTTTTGATGCTTTTTATTAGGGATGTATGTGAATTCTATTTCTATAATTGTCTGTTGATGAGGTATAGAGACGTTTGTGTTAAAATATGCTTATATTGCAGTCTATGCTTTAAAAAAGTTGCATATGGAGCTGTTTTGTAAATGTATTTGCATATTAATGCATATGTTAACTGTAATAACTATGGATATGGATAACTGTATAACTATGGGTAACTATAATTTGGACTTAACATTATTATTAAATGGGTCTCAGACATTTTATTTCATTAGATGTAATTTTTAAAAAAATATTTTTAAAAATTTATTTTGTGTAATTAATAGTTTTTATTTTATTGTAAAATATATTTTTGTACTGTTTGAGATGCACTTTTAAAAAAGAGGAAAAAAAACACCTTTGACTGCTGCCCATTTCCCTCCTTTTTCTTCTGAGCCTGTTCTCATCCCTGCCTCTGCTTGTCAGTCAAAGTAAAAGCGGTGTGCTCTCTGTTCCTGTTAGTCTCTATGAGCGAAGTGCCTTCTCACTGCCAGTCACTCTGGATGAAGGCGGCGTGTCCTCTTTGCCAGTTCCTCTCTGTGTAGGTGTCGAGTCCCTATTCGGCCTTGTTTACCCAAAATTATTGCCTGGGGGAATTACCAAGATGGCTGCCGAGTGTCAAGACTTATCTTTAAGGACTTTGATACTCTTGATGAAGGAGGCGTGGCTACTGTGACTGACACCATGCCTCCTGGCACCTTCATACAGTGCAGTTATAAAACATAGAGTGCAGAAAAGTGATGCTGTTTTCAGTTTCAAATAATTGTGTCCCTCATGTCTTAATGACATGAACCATGTTGAATTTCTGATTTTCGTTTGCAGATATCTTGTTTTAGATATTGCGGATAACCCTGTGGAGAACATCATTAAATATTTCCAAATGGTATGTTACAGTGCCCAGTGGATCATATTACATGTAGAATCACTGCTTTGTGTCTTTGATGAATTTTTTCATATTCATCCTGTGTTTGTCTTCCTGGTCAGACTAAAGAATTTATCGATGGCTGTTTAGAAACCGGAGGTAAATGATCAACAATTGTTGTGAACAGTATATAATTTATGGGATTCTTTACAATGTCGATTCTGGGATGTAGTGTTTAATCTCTCTGCGATTATTTATTTTAAGTACCTACTCTTTTTTTTTTTTCTTTCTTTTTTCTTTTTCACAGGAAAGGTTCTTGTTCATGGCAATGCAGGAATTTCCAGAAGGTATAAAAGTGTGTGTGTGTGTGTGTGTGTGTGTGTGTGTGTGTGTGTGTGTGTGTGTGTGTGTGTGTGTGTGTGTGTGTGTGTGTTGCTCATGTTCTAATGATTACTAGCATGTGATTTTAGTCGTTTTGTTTATGTGACAGATACATTTATTAACCTGAAAAATCTGGGGGGTTTTAGATAAATTGGCATCGTTGTAACGAAATGCCTCCCTCTAGTGGATATTTTATGAACACCTCAAATATAATCGCCTCATGGTACACAATATGGATTTTCTCTAAATTTGTGACCTTGCTGTCACCTTGAGCTTTCAAAAAACTAAATATTTTCAGTCACTTGGAGAAACATCCTGCCTGAAGTCCGTCATATAGTTTTGTCAGGAACTTGTTCACAAACACATAGACGCCAGTGGTTGGGATGTAAAAGCGCCACCTGGTGGAGGAAAAAAGCTTTACTACAAGAACACGAGCGAAGTATTGGGTCACGTGACTTGTGACGCTATAGGTGGTATAAATACCGACACGTTATAGGAGTCAGTTCTCTTTCCGCCTGTACCTCAGTACGAAGTGAGCAGAGTCTTATCTTGTTCTGGTAGAAATGGAGACATGTATTGCTGGAAGATTAAACACCGGTCCGCAAAAGCCGCCTTGATCGACTGTAAGTGCTTTGGATGTAATATGTTTTAATTCGGAAACTGGCGAATGGTTTTGCTAGCAAGTTCTGTTTGTTTACTTCATGTAGATGCAGCATTTTGCTGGGTATCTTTTTATTTCAAAGCAGAAAAACATTTTTATTAAGTTCTGGTTTAATTCACTGGACTCTGTACGATTATTCACACACAATCGATAAACTGTTAGGCTAGTTAGCAGGTTTTAGCCGTACACATGCTGTGTTGCTAATGCTAGTTTAAATGAACCGCGAAGCGCGCGCTCTGTAATCCGCTTTGTTTTATAATAACTGTTTAAAGTGATCTTAGACTGTTAATGTCGAGGTTTAGACATTTATGACTTCAATGTCGAAAAAGGTGTGTAGAAGTTATTACAGAAAGTTTGTGCGCGAGCACGTGGCGCGTGACCGTTCTTTCACTAAAACAAAGATCCGAAAGGGTTAAAGGTCACGCATGCGCAATGAGTCTGCAGAAAACCCTGGATGGCTTCTTGTGCAGTAAAACTGTTGTGGTAACCTTATTGTTTTATAGAATCCCTGTTTGTGGTGATGAGGAGGGTGGAGGAGTCTCCGTGAGGTCTGTGTCCCGGATGGAAACCCTGGTGTGAATCCAGTTTCAGCTCCAGCAGGTACAGTGTGTTTAATCTGGAGTAAAACTAATATCTACATGTGCTGCGTTCCAGAGATGAAAAAGCTACATAGGAAGTGCCGTCTGATGCGATAACTGACGATGGTTAAGAGCTACACTGTTCTGAGGATGTCGTGGAAAGGTTTCCACCCCTATGTGGTTTCTGTGCACTGAGACTGACCGCTGTTTTTCTTTTCAGGTCACTGCTGACAGTGTTGTGGTTGGAATGGATCGAGGCCAGACTGCATTAATCAAGGAATAGGTACATATCTGATATTATACCAGGCTTGGTACTAAGTTTTCCTCTTCCAGCCCTAATATAGTGCACGTATAGCTTGATTTTATTGACCCCGTTCTGTCACGCTTTGTTACAACTTACAAAATTTGTTAGCATGAAGTTCAACTGGTGCAAATTGGACATGGATTTACACACATGCTGTGTCATTGGTTTGGGGGCATTGTGTGTGGAAATGAGTGGCTTATTGCTGATTGGTATTTGTATTTATCTGAAATGATGGTGGAGTGTTTGGACAAGCCAGTGATGAAAGAAAAGTTATCCCTGTCTGAAATGATGGTGTGGAGACTCGGTAACCTGAGGCTTGTCTTCACACTCACTACACTGTCCACAAAGTCACCGCCGAACACTAACAGCCTTCTGTCTTTTTATTTCCTTCCCTTAGGTGATGAATGGTGGAGATTCTGTGAGGTCTGTGATGGAAGAATGATCACTTGGTCATGTGCTAATTTATTGAAATGTGTAAATAAAGCTATTACTCAAGATGCTGGTGTCTCCTTAAAACTGAAAACTGACAAAGCTGTTTGCTTGATGCTAGAAATACAATAATCCTGTCTGGTTATAGGTCAGGGCTTGAATCATTGGTTTACTTGACAGTAGTGGGGCTGGATGATAAGATTTAACAGCACGGGAATCGTGTAAGACAAGATTCTTGACTTGATCTGGAGCCTTTGAACCGAAAATGATTTAAGTCCAAATCTTTAGTATTAAGTGGATCTCTTTTCCTGCATCTATTGGACTTCTAGGGTCTCCAGGTTTGTTTTTTTTTTAATTAAAAAAAAAACAGGATTAAACACTTCAGTGTATGACTCAACTACTTTATTTAAAAAAAGAAACATTTAAACTTTATCAACACAGATTGCACCAGTATCAGGTGTGTACGGTTGAGTTGGCTGCCGTGTGCTTTAATGTGTCCAAGAAGAACTGTTCGTCCTGCAGGAAGTCTCGGTCCTAAATCAATGAGACGATTAATGAGAATTAGATTAATGCACAGATGAATAAGAGCAGTGTGTGTAAGTATGAATACCTTCTCAGCTGTGTGCTTCAGTAGAGCAAGTGTGGCCTGAAGTTTTGGAGAAACAGATCTGGGGTTGATATTTATGGGTGCTGGAGGAAGACCTGCTGTGCTGTTGAGCACCGGAGAGAATCCTGGGAGAGAAAAGTGTTTAATGATCGCAATTGTTTATTTTTATTCCTCTGAATCTTAAAGCAGTGCAGAAAGAAGACCTTGATGTTAATGGATAATACTGTACTGGTTCATGCTAACAGCTTAAACATCCTGCAGTTTGTGTGTGTATGTGTGAAACTAACATAATTGCAGTAACAATAAACCAATATGGGAATTTCTCAGTTATGAGATGTGACTCAAAGCTGGGACGCTGTAGTGGATAGCTCGTCCGCCTCACAGCAAAAAGGTCGAGTCCTGGGCTTGTCGCGGGTGTTTGTGTGCATGTTCGCCGTGTGGTTATGTGGGTTTCCTGCGGGTACTCAAGTTTCCTCCCACTGTCCAAAGATGTGCGTATTGGGCTAAACGGTGGTTCTGTGTGTACCTGATAGTAAAGGATTGACAGGAGCAGGCAAGTGGTCATTTGGAAGACAGTGTCTCATTCTGTCCATCTCTCTGTGATAATCCGTCATTCTCTTCCTCTCCTGAGGCGGGGCAGAGGGTACACACATTCACACACACATACACTGTTTAATGTACACTCCAGGTTATATATGTATATCCTTATACACACACACACTGACCTGCTGTAAGTTGTGTTCCTGTGTCCTCAGTGTCTCCAGTTCGGCGTGAATTTTGCGAAGACGGGTTTGATGTCCCGCCTCCACCTGACGAGCCTCTTGCAGTGCACGCTCACCTTCCTCATACCGCTCACATGCCAACTACACACACACACACATAATTACATCAGCTACTTCATCACATTATCAGTCAGGCACATACCTCCCACTTGGTGTGTGTGAGTGAGTTTGTGTGTGTGTGTGAGATGTTACCTTGCTGAGACTCTCCACTTCCTGAGCGCGGTGTTTGAGGTGCAGAGCTGCTGTGTTCAGTTTCTCTCTCTCCGCCTCCAGCTCTCCTCTGAGCTTCTCCAGGCTTTCTCTCTCCTTCTGTAGAGTCTCCTCCTTCTGCTTCAGTTCTCCTGCTCGGAGCTTTAGCTCTGCCTGCTCCTGCAACACACACACACACACACACACACACACACCCACCCCATTACTACTGCTGGCAAATTGACACTTTTCCTAGATTTCAGCTAGTATTCACACAGGAAAGGGGTCGGTCTGTGTGTGTGTGTGTACCTGTGCCATACTGATGATGTGTCCCTCTCGGTCCATCTCTCTCTCCTTGCGCAGTTTGTCCTGATTGTGGAAGTGTGTCCACTCTGAAGTGAGTTTCCTCCTCTCCTCTGCGCAGCGCTGCATCACAGACTGCTGCTCCTCTAACAGAGCGCTCTGACACACACACACACAGTTCCTATTTAAACTATTTCTGACATATTCACTTTTCTATTTTATTCCTGTGTGTGCGTGTGTGTGTGACCTTTGCCCTCTCCAGCTCCTCTCTCTCTACGGTGAATTGTTGCACCATGGAGCGTCTCTCCTCCTCCAGGCCTCGTAATGCTGACTCCGCTTTAGCCTGCTCCGCTTTGACTCGCCAGCGCTCCTAAACACACACACCATCACCACCATCATCATCATCACCATCATCATCACCATCATCATCACAATCACCATCATCATCATCACCATCATCACCATCATCACCATCATCATCACCATCACCATCATCATCATCAATGTCACCATCATCATCATCACCATCATCATCACCATCATCACGACCATCATCACCAACACCATCACAATCACCATCATCATCACCATCATCATCACCATCATCATCATCACCATCATCATCACCATCATCATCACCATCATCATCATCATCATCATCATCACCATCATCACCACCATCATCATCACCATCATCACCATCACCATCATCATCACCATCATCATCACCATCATCATCACCATCATCATCATCACCTCAATCATCATCATCACCATCACCATCATCATCATCATCATCATCATCATCATCATCATCATCACCATCATCACCACCATCACCATCATCACCTCAATCATCATCATCATCACCACCATCATCATCATCATCACCTCAATCATCATCATCACCATCATCATCATCATCATCATCATCATCATCACCATCATCACCTCAATCATCATCACCATCATCATCGTCACCATCATCATCATCATCACCATCATCACCATCATCACCATCATCACCTCAATCATCATCATCATCATCATCATCATCATCATCATCACCATCATCACCTCAATCATCATCATCATCATCACCATCATCAACACCATCATCAACATCACCACCATCACCATCATCATCACCACCATCATCATCATCATCATCACCATCATCACCATAATCACCATCATCACCATCATCATCATCATCATCATCATCATCATCATCATCATCACCATCATCATCATCACCATCATCACCATCACCATCATCATCATCATCATCATCATCATCATCATCATCATCACCATCATCATCATCACCATCATCATCATCATCATCATCACCATCATCATCATCACCATCATCATCATCACCATCATCATCATCACCATCATCATCACCATCATCATTATCATCACCATCATCATCATCACCATCATCATCATCACCATCATCATCATCATCATCACCGTCATCATCATCACCATCATCATCATCTTCATCATTATCATCCCCATCGTCACTATCTTCAGAAGAATAACGAGGAACTGATTCAGTCAGTATTAATGTAACTGTAAAAACATTGTAAGAGGAACAGGCTTGCACACTTGTTATCGTCGTATGAGAGAAATAAACCACGTAGGAAAAGGTTTTTGTAGGGAAAGAATCAACATCAAAGAAAAAACAGAAGCTTTTTATTCTCTCATCTCTGATTACGATGCTTGTCTTGTAGTTGAAACGATATTTTGCGTTCCTCTCACACGTGATATTGTACAGTAGCTTGTATTAGCATTTTGCCACTAACCCTCGGGTTTCCCACACAGGTGTGATGTCCAGATCTCGACGTGTCCTTCAGGAGGCTCACAATGAGGGACGTCCGTGTCCGTCTCAGCTCTCGCAGGTTAAGCCTTGCCCCATCAGGCCTTGCTACAGCTGGTTGCTGGGGTCGTGGTCATCCTGCCAGTTGGAGGTAAATCTCCTCAGGGTTTTTTTTGTTTCTGTGAGACGCAGTGCTCGCTTTCTGGTTTAAGCAGCAGGTTAATTACGAGTGCATCTTCATTTGCAGGAACGGTTTGATAAAAATCCACCTCCACATGTTTCTTTTTGTCCTCGATCCCTCTTTGCGATTGGCCCTTTCTGCCCCCGACACAAAGCGAGCCGGGGGTCATTTAATACTCCACTCAGCCGTAGGTGCCATAATGGAGGATTTAATTGAATTGTGTAAAGGTGTGAGCCCACGCTTGGGTGAAGATCGCACCTCTGGTGACATGGAGACATGAGGGAACTTCAGATACCATCCACAGTTCAAGGAGCAGCTCAGACAAAAATAAAAAGTCTAACTTCATCCCGAGCGCAGTCGCGCTTCCATCTCCCACTCGACGCCTGTCTTTCTTTCTTTCTTTCTCGCAGATTTTAATTAAACGTCTGGGGTTTCGTCCTCATCCTCCGAGTCATTAATGAAGCACTTCCTTTTAAACTTTCGGAAAAGAGAATCACAGCACACACTTTCATGTCTTCCATTTTATCATCTCGGATTTAAACATTGAATGAACAGCGACGATTTGTTTTGTGTGTGTGTGTGTGTGTGTGTGTGTGGGTGTGGGGTACTCTCTGTATATGTGTGTGTGTGTGTGTGTGTGTGTGTGTGTGTGTGTGTGTGTGTGTGTGTGTGTGGGTGTGGGGGGCTCTTTGTGTATGTGTGTGTGTGTGTGTGTGTGTGTGTGTGTGTGTGTGTGTGTGTGTGTGTGTGTGTGTGCTCACTTTGGATGGGTTTAATTGCAGAGCTAAAATTTTTCCTGTGGGATTAATACAGTAAATAAAAGAAAATAATAATAATAATTACACTGTGTGATGGCTGTAAACTAATTACATTCAATATGCAAATTACTGTATTAGCATATTAGCACTGACTGAGTGACAAGCACGCTTATGGTTGCTATGGTAATGTAAGATATCAACAGTTTTGAGTATGATGCTGGAATCTTATTTGTGTTTATGTATTAGTAACTTTGAGGCACAGCATGAATGCATTAAGGCGTTTTCTTTAATTTATATAATTTAAATAAAAAATATTAATTAATATTTATAGCCATTAATAATTTTTAAAAGAGATCAAATTAAACTAAATTAAAACGAATTACATTTAGTAATTTGGTTACTAGGTGGCAGTGGAAAGCACATTTGACTCAAAGCAAGAAGGTCCTGGGTTCGATTCCCAGGCTTTGCGTGTTTCTGCGTGGAGTTTGCGTGTCCTCCTCATGTTCGCATGGTTTTCCTCGGGGTACTCTGGTTTCCTCCCACGATTCCAAGCATGCACAGTAGGCCAATTGGATTTTCTAAATTGCCCCTAGGTGTCAGTGTGAATGGTTGTGTGTGTTGCCCTGCGATGGTCTAGCGAGCTGTTCAGGGTGTACCCCACACTTACCCAGATTCGGCTGAGATGGGCGCAAGCCCAGGGAGAACATGTCAACTCCACCCGGAAACACCCTGGAACCCAGGACCCTCTTACTGTCAGTCGGACATGCTAACTACTACGTTACCGTGCTGCCCACGAAACCATATCTGATATGCAAATTTTTAGTGATAGCGAATGTTTACTATGAAGTTGTCATGGCAACGGAATGAGATTGACCACTGTTTAATAATGCAATACGAAATTGACAATGCAAATTAAAACACAGCCATTTAGAAAGCTAACTAACTTTTTCGAGATGGCAGGAGCATGCGGAGGCATTTCTGATTTACATATTCATGTATATTCATGGCTCTGTAAATTTTTCATAAGGATTTAGGACTGGAGACTTTCCTGAACCGTTTTTATAATGATTTACCGTGCGTTAAAAACACAGAGATAGTTTTTAAATTATTTAAAACAATACTTACACGTCTACGTCTTTAACTCTAAAAAACATTTTCCTCCTAGCTATTAGTACTGACCTGATGAATCCAAACCTGATGAATAATTTAGATGTTACATTTGACTTGCAAATTGATTTGTGCAGGCATGAGCACCTCTGACACGTGTTAATCTGTGACTAATCTATACTGAAATACATTCCGCATACATTACAGCTGGCTCATCAAGTTGGTTAATTAGTTACAAGTTTTCTTTTTTATTTGTAGTATTAGTACTTGTTGTGGTTGTTAATAGTAGCAGTTTTTGTTGTTGATTGTAGCAGCTTTTGTTGTTTTTGTTGTTGTTGATAGTAGTAGATTTTGTTGTTGTTGTTGATAGTAAAAGTTTTTTTTGTTGTTGTTGTTGATAGTAGCAGTTTTTGTTGTTGTTGTTGATAGTAGCAGCTTTTGTTGTGGTTGTTGATAGTAGTAGTTTTTGTTGTTGTTATTGTTGATAGTAGTGGTTTTTGTTGTTGTTAGTAACAGTTTTTGTTGTTGTTGATGTTGTAATGGTTGATAGTAGCAGTTTTTGTTGTTGTTGTTGCTGTTGATAGTAGCAGTTTTTGTTGTTGTTGTTGTTGTTGTTGTTGTTGTTGTTGATAGTAGTAGTTTTTGTTGTTTTTGTTGTTGTTAATAGTAGCAGTTGTTGTTGTTGTTGTTGTTGATAGTAGCAGTTTTTGTTGTTGTTGTTGATAGTAGCAGTTTTTGTTGTTGTTGTTGTTGTCATTGTTGTTGATAGTAGCAGTTTTTGTTGTTGTTGTTGTTGATAGTAGCAGTTTTTGTTGTTGTTGTTGTTGATAGTAGTAGTTTTTCTTGTTGTTGTTGTTGTTGATAGTAGTAGTAGTAGTAGTTTTTGTTGTTGTTTATAGTAGCAGTTTTTGTTGTTGTTGTTGTTGTTGTTGTTGTTGTTCAATCAGAGTGGCGACTCACCACTTTCTCCTTGCTGAGGTGAGTGCTGAAATCCTTCGAGATGATGGCGGCGTACTGCAGGAGCAAGATGGAA
>JBCNYG010000020.1:39704632-39715624 GCA_039654305.1 Porochilus rendahli
GTCTCATTCTGTCCATCTCTCTGTGGTAATCCGTCATTCTCTTCCTCTCCTGAGGCGGGGCAGAGGGTACACACACACACATACACACTTATAGTATGACTTGCACCTGAAGTCTGGTCGGTAATTTGTGCCACTGTGTGTGTATGTGTGTGTGTCTGTTGACAGAGACACCTGCTGCACAGGTACAGAACTCACAGCCGCAGGACTCTGCTTTAACTCTGAAAAAGAAAGAGAGAGAGAGAAAGAGAGAGGGGAAGAGAGGGAGAGAGAGTGAGAAAGAGAGAGAGAGAGAGAGAGAGAGAGGAAGAGAGAATTTTAGAGCCTGTTATGTTGGTGCGTTGAAGTTTGGTTGAGCGGGGAGGGAGGCGGGACATGTGACAAAGGAGCAGGAAGTGGATATCTGACGGATTGCTACAGCGTGCTTCATTTTGTAGTTTTGTGCTGCAGGGGACGTACCGTGAGTGTGTTGAGCTCCTGTGTTGGCTGCTGGGGTGGGTGCAGGGCTCTGCTGTCGGCTAGACGCAACCAAACACACACACACACACACACACACACACACACAGAAAGCCAAGGAGTGAATTAATTTATTCTGTTTCTGTACCACTGATCTGCACACAGCATTGATGTGTAAATACGTTAAACAGGTGTGTGTTCACTACTCCGGTGTACTGATTGGGATACCTGGGCGTTTTGGGAGGGAGGGGCTTGTCCTCTTTTACTCTACGTGCGGTCGAAGATGTGTTTCGTTTGCTGTGGAAAAAAAATCCAATAACTTTTATATTAATTTTCCAAACTGCTTTCACGAGGAGGCTGAAGCCCATCTCAACCCAACTCTTGGTGATGGCGGTATACACCCCGAACAGCTCGCCAGACCACCGCAGGGCAAACGCACAACCAGGCACACTTACATCCACACCTAGGGGCAATTTGGAACAACCATTTAGCCTACTGTGCATGAGTGTTGGACCAGAGCACCCGGAGGAAACCCGCACCAGCACAGGGAGAACATGCAAACTCCACGCAGACACGCCCTCAATTAACGTCCCTGGCAAAGGGCTGTTGTTTATAGAAAAGAGAACTGTCTGTTTATTAGCATATCATATAAGGTTCCTGTCCATGAGCACCTGAGGAACATGTCCAGATCTATCTCATCTCCAAGCCCCAGAGATTCCTCCTGCCTCTTCTCTCTCTCCTCCACCAGAGCTTTCTTCTTACTCAGCGCTCCTGCCAGCCAGTCGTCCTCTTCCTTGTCCTTCTTTTTAAGCTCCGATTTGACTGCAGGGGTGGTGGAGGTTTCTGGAGAATCATGCATGGCTCCTCGCTCCTCGCCGGGTTTTGTGGTCACTCTAGATGTTTTTCCTTCTACATGTGATGGAGAGGGAGGAGGCTTTAATCCCTCAGAAGCTCCTGTGGCCTCCTTCTTCTCTCCCTTTTCAGCTTCATCTTCGTCTTGTTTAAGTCCGAGCCAATCGGACGCGGGGCGGCCAGGTCGTGTGGAGGTGACGGTGGGGGGTGTGGCGGATTTGGGATTACGTTCTGGAGAAGTAGAGCTGATGTCTTCGGTAGAGAATCTATGCACGAGTAAGGAACAGCGATTGATTTGAAATTCTCCATCAGTATGACAACGTTTTAATCACATTACTCAAATCTGTCCTGTTAATAATTAGTCCTGTGTTTATGTGTGTGGTTTCTCACCGCACGGAGTGCCTGCGGGACGTACGTCCCTCTGGGGTCGAGCCCAGTGTGGGCTGGTACGAGCCAAACAACAAGTCTTCTTCCCCGAACACCGGATCTGAAAAACAGTAGCACATTCCATCTGTAATAAACACGACACTCTCATCAATGCTGATAAAAACACAATGGTTTGTCCACGCCTCCTTTACAGAAAATGAGACAAAATAGCCACACCTCTTTTACTGAAAATGAGACACAGTGGCCACACCTCCTTTACTGAAAATGAGACACAGTAGCCACACCTCCTTTACTGAAAATGAGACACAGTGGCCACACCTCCTTCTCTGAAAATGAGACACAGTGGCCACACCTCCTTTACTGAAAATGAGACACAGTGGCCACACCTCCTTCTCTGAAAATGAGACAGTGGCCACACCTCCTTTACTGAAAATGAGACACAGTGGCCACACCTCCTTCACTAAAGACAGGACACGTCTTCTTCACTGAGAAGGTTTCGTTACCTTTACCCGCCAAGCTCTTCTGTGGCTGTCTCTCTGCGGGTCTCTGGTCTTTTTTCTCGCCGGTTGAGGGTCTCTCCAGCAACCGAGGAGACGTCCCGATCCCCAAAATCTCATCCAGTCTGGTGCGCGGTCTCTGAGGAGCCTCACTGCTCATAAGATAAAATAATAAAGATAATGATAAAATAAATAAATAATAATAATCGTCTCCACACACGCCCCCACAAAATCCCCACTGATTTATTCATTCTCCATTTAATTATCGATATATTAAAGTTTCTACAGATCAGGAAACAACAGAAAACCCTAAAAGCAGAGAGGCTTGTACATGATTTCTTAGATTTGATATAAAAGTTCAATCCTACGTCTCTTTTTTGGGGAAGAGTGCACTTCCTCTTCCTTTCGGTGCGTCACTGAACCCCAGAGCATCCATCAGGTCGTCTTCATCATCATCATCAAAGGTTAACTCGTTGTGTTTCTTGGGCGCAGGTGCTGGTGTTGCTATAAACACGAGGTATTTTGTAATACGAGATATAAAGCAAAATGTCAATGCTGAATACAGAAACATTCTCAAAACCTGATTTCCATGGATTAGAAAGTACCGACTCTGGAGCTGCATAAGAAACGTTCTAAGATTCGGCCGTAGTTCCTAACCGAGTTCCTGAACAGGTTCCTGGTTTGAGGAATGTAGTGTAGAACAGGAACCTTTCAACATTTCGTTCTGACCTTGTTCCTCATCCTTCCTTCCTTCAGACGGCGAGGATGGCCGCGGCTTTCCTGATTGTTCTGGCGGAACGATCCTCTGATGTCCCTCATCCAGTTCGTTCAGCAGGTCATCCAGTGGATCAGCCGGATCATCTGACATGATGGATGAGGAACACCAACATCACAGTAATAATCCAAACAATTATTATAGTATTATCATTTTATTATCATATTATTATTATTGATGTTGTTGTGTTGATGCGTGAATGTGTTTTGTTGTTTTATACAAAACATTGAGAGATTTTGATAAATTTTTTAGAGGACTTGGGGGGGGGGGGGGTTACAGCTTGGTAGAGGTTTGCACTCCCAGAGTGCTGCAACTGCTGCTCTTCCTCTTCGTAGTATTATTATGTTATTATTATACAGGGATGTCATTCTAAACAACAGCAGTTCTTTCTGCAGCGCAGGTTTATATTTATGAAGGTTTTTTGTTTGTTTGTTAGTTTGTGTAATTTACTTCAAGAACAAAAAAGAGCAGCTGGTGAGACATCAATGACAGCAGCAGTGTAGTAAAGGTTTACAGTAAACACTGATCATAAAGAGTAACGCTCACTCATGAAGCTGAATTTCCTGTAACTCCTCGGAGCAGCAGCGGGCGCAGACATGGGCTTCTTCTCCTCCACTTCAACTGCCTCTGTGTGGACACGAACACAAACATGCTGTATATAAACACACACGCGCACGCGCACGCACACACACACACACACACACACACACAAACACACACACACACACACAGATACACAGAGAAATAAAACATCTTGCATGCAGCAGGTGTTGAGTTTAATCTTAACTTACGATTCGGTGTGTTCTGGTCTCCTGGTTTTGAGGTTTCGGTTCTGGAGGTTCTGCGCTGCGCCGTGGCTGAATTGGGCTTCTTCTGCAAGCCGAACAAGTCAGCATCCATATCATCCATGTCCTGTGATAGAAACACACAAACACACACACACACACACTGACCAGTTAATTTAAAATCCACACGTAGAAAAGTTTGGATTTGTTTTAAAAATCAGATTTTTCAGATTTCTAATTTCGCAAACCTTCATACTCTCCAACAAAGCCTTCGGATCCGCCTCAGAAATATCAGAACCCTGTGAACACAAAAAATCACCCTGTTCCTGTTTTCTCTTACACTGAGCAAAGACTTACAGCTGCACTAATGCTGCAGCTATCGTTAAACAAAACTAATCAACACCTTCTGACCAAACACAACGCATAGGCCTCTCACCTCGTCCTCCTTCTCCACCTCTTCCGCAAGTTTACTGAAGAAATCGTCATCTAGGAGGTTCCTGAATAATTGAAAAGTAAAACACTGATGAATATCCCCCATACGATCTGTTGTCCTGTACCACCTCTCCGTCTCTCGGTGGGAGCGCTCACCTCTTGCCGCTTTGTGTCCGTAAGACACCCGCTGGTCTTCCGCGTCCTCCAGACGGAGACCTGGACTTCCTCCGTAGATCTGAGGGATTACAGTGGAGAAAGAAAAACGTCATCAGGTCACATCTTCAGAGCCGCCGAACACATGATGGTGATCCAGGGCAGTCACCTACCATCAACATCAACATCAAGATCAGCGTCGTCTCCCAGCAGATCTCCCAAAACGTCACTGATCGATCCTGAAAATAACAACACACATCACAAACACACGTCCGAAAAAACAGACTGGGCTAGAACTCAATCCACGTGTATAAACCACTCACCCCTCAGACCTTTCTTCTGTTTGGACCCCTGACACGATGTGAAAAAAGAAAATAGAAGATAACGTTTCAGTGATGCAGCTGTGAAATTCTCTCAGGTTAACATTCATGCGTTTATTCTCCTACGTTATGGTTTCTATAGTATGGTTTCTCGATGGATGGGCGAGTTGTTCGGGGTGTACCCTGCCTTCACCCAGAGTCAACTGGAATCTGCTTCTGCCTCCCTTCGACCCTAATCAGATTAAGGGGTTCTGCAAATGTATGAGTGGAAGAATTCTCCAGTTATGAGTTTTTGAGTGGTAACAGCGTCTCCACTTAATCACTTCACCCTTCACTCAACATGCTATTCCTCTCCTAACCGTGTTACCTCTGCCAAGGAGATCATGTTTTACCTTGAGTCTGTGTGTTCATTGGCAGGATTCCAAAGAATTTATGAGTAGATTTTTTGAGGCGGAGCTCTGGACAAAGGAAGACTCCATCTCCATTTTGGAGACGATTCGGACCAAATTCTGGATGCAGAAATCTTTTAGGGATTCTTTAACAGTGTGAGATTTGGGAATAAGGATAAGGATTCTTTAACAGTTTTTGAAAGTGTGGTATGACAGCAGGCCCAGTAGGGGGTGCTGGGTACTTTGCTGCGTTATCATTTTCTGCTTGGTAGAGGCTTGCATTTTCCGGATGCTCTTGTTTAAATTGTGTTCCATATTGCTGTCTATGAATCAAAGACTTCTGAACACAAAATGAACCTGCAAAGTGCAAACAGAATAAAGAGAATAACCGAAGTGAAAAACAATGAAAGAAAAAAGGGAGTTAAGGGAAAGAGTGAAATAAAAATGTGGAAATATTTGGTTTATATTCTATTTTTATCATCTCTAAATAAAAACAAATACGTAAAAAGTTAATAAGTAAATAAAAGTTCAGACCACAAAAATGTCCCACACAGTACTTCTTAATATTTCTGATTTCAATTCTAAACACAATCTGGATTTTATTTGAAGCTGTTTTATTTACTGATGTTATTTATTATAAAGTTAAACAACCCTGCTGCTGATGTCCTTCATGGCTATCAGAAGATTATCAGACATGACACAGTTAGTGCTGAAAACCTCCTCACTCACCATGATGAACCCAGAGGAAGAAACATGCAGCTAAATCAGAGCAGCTTCATAAACTCAGCTGGAGCAGAGGAGCGTCCGCGTCGCTATTGGTTACCGCAGCTCTTTCTCGCTCTTTCTCTCTCTCTCTCTCTCTCTTTCTCTCTCTCTCTCTAAACATGCCCTTCGTTTGTTTACCTTTATCACTTCCAATAAAACCCCATTCCACTCAAACACCCAGTCCATGTCTCATGTTATTTAATCATTATTTTATTTATATAAATAAACCTTTCCTTCCTGTTCGGGTTTGAATTCCCGTGGCTGTTGCTGCTCCTACTTCCTGTGACGCACTTCCTGTTCGCGTCACTGCATTCTGGGCAAATTAGTGTCATTAAAATCGTATTAAAATTAATAATTTTTAATTCATAATTTTTGGTTTTAGTGCGTGAGTGATTTTTGTGTAAATTTTATTATCATTAAGCGTTTATTAAAAAATATTTTTACCAAAATAGGATTTGCGTGCTTGCACGTATCTTGACCACCAGGTGGCGACATATCTACAGAAATATGTTCACTGTCATATGGGTGTTATATTATGGTGACCACCAGGTGGAGACAAATCTACAGAAATATGTTGACCATCATATGGGTGTTAAATTATGGTGACCACCAGGTGGCGGTATAAAGACAGAAATAATATTTAAATGTAGAACGTCTTCATCTACGTATGTGTGTATGCTTGTATATTGACCACCAGATGGCGATATAAGAATACCGTTTTTCATGCTACATTCCCTAAATTTATACCTGAAACTCTTTAAATTGTATTTTTTTGAAGTTATTGATTTATTAGACTAGAATTAGATTAAAATGGTGTGTGAATTTAAAGTTTCATGCTAAGCAGACTATCAAAATTTTCATCCAAACCAGAGACCCCAGTCAAATTTGAGGTTTTAACAACCAATTTGCCTAACATGGATGTCTTTCGACTGTTTACCCGATTACCCGAATAAAATCCACGCAAGCACCCAGAAAGCATGCAAACTCCACACAGAAATGCTCTCCTGGACTCGAACCCAGGACCTTTTTGTTGTGAGACAGATGTGGTAATTACTATACCACCATTCCCTACACCTCTCCAACAGTTTTCTTTAATATCTTTCACTTCTTTAGATATCTTTCATTCATTAATGATGCTCAAGACAGAAGCCGTGCTATTATTTCACTAGTGCTCTACAGTTCCTAATAAGCAGGTAATTTGGGAGGTGGAAGGTTTCAAAAGCATTCATTTCATGTTCCCCCGATCAATATCTCTTGAAGTGTAATGATGGACAGGCACTGCATTCTATTCTGAGTACAGAATTAATCATAGAGAAAAAATATATATTTATAATAAGAGTATCAACAACACAAGATATTTATTTTGGTTTTTCAGTATACGTCTATAAGAGCACCTGGTAAAGTAACGTACAAATACACTCATTAAAAATGCATTTGATAATTTATTCACTCAGAATTTTCCTTCTTTTAGAAATTCCTCTAAATTTGTAATGGAGAAACACTGTTGATAAGGATCACAAAGGAGATCACTTTCTCAGGATCATAGCTTCCTGGAAAAGAAGTGCCATTTGTGTTTCAATGTAAGTCGTTAACAATCCTGTATCAGGCAGCAGAGCAGATGGTTTAAATAAGAGCAGGTTCGGGTTTCTTCCAGCCCTCCTCCAGCTGTGTTTGCCTCTTTGTCCAGCAGCACTTCAACGGGATTGAATCTGTAGAAATAACAACCATAGGAAGTCCTGCAGTGAAAAACACCAGAGCAGATTAAAGCATTGTGAGAACACCAAGGTGTTACAGATCCCCACTCTGAGTAGAACAAAATCTAAAACATCCTGCTGGTGCCATCCAAGTCATGTCAGTGAATTTCTAACAAAAGTTTGTGTATTTGTTAGAGTTTGATTAAGAAAAATCCCTCAAGATTAAGGGTCTTTAAGATTAAGGGTCTGTTGTTGCTTTTTGTGCTTTACAATAGAAAGAAGCTCAAGCCTCACTCATTCACTCACTTTCACCATGTATATTATTCTTGTCAGGGTGGTGGTGGAATCAGAGTTTATCTTGGGAACATATGCCGTACGAGACGCCAGTCCACAGCAGGGCGTCAACCAAACACTACAAAAATAAAATCAACATCTTGGCTTAATAGACAGATCACATACCTTTTCTGTCTTTTAATCCAATACTGCATGTCACTTTTTTTACTTCATGCTATTGTTGTGGTGGTGGTGGTGGTGGTGAGGTACTGGTAATATGATCACATGCTACCCTGAACAGCTTTCAACAAAAAATAAATTATCTGCATGCTGCCCCCTATTTTTTACCTTCCTATGCAGAACAAGCCACATCACTGATTGCCTTTATTTCCCCCAGTGTCTGTTTCACTGCTGGGCTTCGGGGTCTCGATCTCTCCATGTGAATCCTTCTGCCTGTATTTGGATCAAGAGACACATATCAGAGCACTGAAGAAACTGTCAGGGTGCAAGAATGGTTTAAGAATAATGAAAATAATTATTAACACCCCTAAAGGAGTAGGGCCAAAAATGTTTGGCCCCCAAGCACTGTTTGCAGCTATTATTATTAGTATTATTATTATTATTATTATTATTATTATAATTATTTAGGTATTTATTGGTGCCCATCTCAGCTGACTCTGGATAAGGGCAGAGTACACCCTGGACAGCTCGCCAGCCCATCATAGGGCAGAAACACGCTGATTACAATGGCCCACTCCTTAGGAACGACAGCAATGGTTCTTTTACATTCCTCTCACCACAGACAGTGAGAGACACGGTCTGCCTTTTAATAACCCAGACAGCAGTGACAACTCAGCGATAGCGGGGCTCGAACCCCCGACCTTCAGATCAGTAAGCCAGCACCTTACCACGGGACACCACTACCCTTATTATTATTATTATTATTATTATTATTATTATTGTTATTATAAGGGGAGGTGTAGAAAAGTGTACTCACAGATGGGCTTTGTTGCAAATGCATCGGTACAGTAGAACCGCCAGGGAGATGAGGACCATTGCTGTGGTACACATGACTAAATCCAGTCTATGTAACTTCAGTCAACACACACACACACACACACACACACAGTTAACAGTTCCAGTGAGACATGTACAAGGACAGTGAGGTGGACACCGATGTGCAATGTCCATCCAGATACTCTGTTCTTCTCTCCGTCATTCTTCAATCCAGATCTATCATGTGATGGAGATTAGCTCTGAGGATTATAGTTGATCAGGATTACAGAGAAATGGCTGTGCTACGTAATTACACAAGAACTACAGTTGATGTCTCTTTCTAACATACATCCACACTGGGAATAAAAAGCACAGTAAAAATCTTAATATACATTATAATGGATCAGGCTTTGCACTAGTGTGGATTCTGCAGGTGATTTATTGCACAGACACACACACACACACACACACACACACACACACACAGATATGACTCATTTTAGGAGGAAATCTGTTCCACTGTCATTTTTAACAACATTGAACTTTAAAGAGGGAGATGCACACAGTGTTCGCTTTACCGCAAAAGCAGAGGATCAGCTGAGGCACGTTTTGCACGTTCGCATACTGGTTACTGTCTGTAAGTCAGTCATCCTTTACTAACTGCCAGGAGACAACGATACAAATACTAACTTAACAAGAGCACTGTTGCTTGCTTAATTATGTTTAAAAAACATAATTAAAAAATAACTGGATTCCTTTTCCAATGCCCTGCCACAGGTACAAACTTCATGAAAATCCAGCATAATTTTTTCCTGCTACCAAACACAAACACACAAGCCAAAAATTAAACAGAGGTAATCAAAGAAATTGTTCTATAAATATAAAATGCACATAGTCTCTCTCTTCACATTTAAACGCACATACAGTCAAAGAAACACAGTAAAAGTGTCCTCTAGGCTGCTGCTATGGTGGATAAAACTGTTTAAATCTAGAGTGTCAGTTCACTACAGATGTAAAAAGTGATGAAATGCTCTGTAGCGTGTTGCCACATGAACACTCAACCACCACCCCCTCCACCCCCACCCACCCACAAATCAGTGGGTCAAAGCACTGAAGCTACAAGCCTGAGGGCACCAGCAAGTAACACAAAACCTGCTTAGTAAAGCCTCCAGTTTTTCCATTTTGCTAAGTCATCATTCCCTTCAGTCTAATAGATTTGCGAAGTGATGTGTCGATATGTTTGCTGACAATGTGTGACATAAACACAGAAAAAAGACATCACTGATATAAATGCAAAGATTTCAAGCCAAATAAATGTTTTCCTCATTTTGGACACAATGCTAAACTTATAATCATTGGTATTAAACTTAATCCTTAGCTCAGGTGCAAAACCTAAGAAAATATCAGGCACCAGACATTCCTCAGCTAATTAACGGTAAGAGAAACTGCCAGAAAATTTGAGGAACAGAGTTTAATCCCAGAGTCACCTGCCACACCAACAGGAAGTGAGTTAGCTCATTAATAAATACAATGAAATTTATTATCAGATGCCACATTTTACTTCCTGCACTTTGTTCCCACTTGTTGGAGAAATTGCACAAATCAGTGATATTGTTTCAGAAGTGCTGGAATGGTGTAATCCACTTCTCAGAAAATGGTGACACTCAGAAACGTGTCTGGGCTACGCCGGTGCCTGGAATTTAACATCAAGATCTTACCATAAAATATACAGAACTTTAGAATGACCTGAGAAATCAGCATGAAGGTGGCACGCTGGTCTGTGATTAATTACCCTCTCAGAGAGAGAGAGAGAGAGAGAGAGAGAGAGACAGAGAGAGAGAGAGACAGAGAGAGAGAAAGAGAGAGAAGGAGATAGCAGGCGGTTAAAGTTTATCCGAGAAAATTGATTGTGTATGCATTCCACACATGGACTTAACAACTAAAGTAACAAACAACTAATTCTGTACTTGCCCTGGAAATATGCAAAAACACTTTTGGTTTGATATTGATACAGAAACAACAAGCAGAAAAAAGCAGAAAGATTGAATGTGTATTTTATCTCTAATTCATAGTTTACTTTTTTTTAAAGGAAAAATATTATTTATTTTTATATATGGATTCCCAGCTCGGGCGTTTCTGTGTGAAGTTTGCATGTTCTCCCCGTGCTTGCGTGGGTTTTCTCCGGGTACTCCGGTTTCCTCCCACAGTCCAAAAACATGCA
>JBCNYG010000020.1:39738651-39750274 GCA_039654305.1 Porochilus rendahli
ACACACACGCACATACGTGCACACGCACACACGCACACACACACATACGCACATACGCACACACACACACACACACACACACACACACACACACACACACACACACACACACACATACTCTCACACACACACACACACATATACACCCTATGTTTATGTATAATAAATGATTACCAGGTTTTTAGTGATACCAGAAAGTGTGTTATTGTTCGGGGATGAGGGATGAGATTCCATGCAGACTCGGTGTCTCCAATAAATGTGCAGGATCTATTTCAGCTTTCTGAGTTTGACCGTGATGATTACAACACCGATAATGATTACAGTGACGGTTATGATGGCGATACAGATATTTCTTATGTTTTCACATTTTGTGACTAAATTAATTAACGTGTTATAAACATGTAACACAATCAATAATGTGACAACAATGGAGTAAGTTAATGAATGAATGATTAAATAACCAGTTGGGGAATGAAGGGCTAAATAAGAAACAACTTACAAAAAAGTGGACGTCTGGATAATAAAAATAACTGGACGATTTAATGGAAAAATGGAAAGGCTCGCTGAACCGTATCCTATTAGCCAAACTCAGCCGACTCTGGGTGAAGGTGGGATATACCCAGGACAGCTCACCCAGATCATCGCAGGCCAACACCCATACATTAACCCATTCACACTCACACCTAGGAACAATTCGGAATAGCTAATAGGCTAAAGTGTATATTTTCAGACTGTGGGAGGAAACCAGAGTATCCAGAGAAAACCCATGCAAGCACAGGGAGAACAAACCAACTCCACACGGAAACAACCATGTTGAGCCTGGGATTTGAACCGAGGCCCTTCTCGCTGTAAAGCAGTTGTGCTAGCCACTACGCCACTACGCCACCCCTGTGGTATTAAGTGAAAAAACTCAAAATGTTTTAGTGGAGATTCTGCATCTGAATGTAAATGTTACTTTGTGTTTTAAAGACAAAGCCACACACCCGACTAACAGACAGGAGGACTGGGAATACATCATCGGCTTCTGTGACCAGATCAACAAGGAACTGGAAGGGTGGGTCTCAGAAATCCAAACAGGAAGCAGCATAGTCTGGTACAGGGCCATACAATAAACTCTCATATCTAATATTTCCTACTTCCTAAGTGTGTGTTTGTGTGTGTGTGTGTGTGTGTGTGTGTGGTTGTGTGTGTGTGTGTGTGTGTGTGTGTGGTTGTGTGTGTGCAAGCAGTCCACAGATCGCTGTAGAGCTTCTTGTTCACAAAATCCACTCACCTCAGGAATGGGAGGCTCTCCAAGCATTAACTGTGAGTGATCATGCAAGACACACACATACACACACACACACATACACACACAAACACACATACACACACAAACACACCCCCTCTTTGACCGAGCTCTGGTCGGACATGTTCTTTATCCCCTGCAGGTGCTGGAGGCCTGCATGAAGAATTGTGGGAGACGGTTTCATAACGAAGTGGCCAAGTACAGGTTTTTAAACGAGCTCATCAAAGTGGTTTCCCCGAAGGTGAGGACGTTTACTTCGGTCTTCTATGTACAGCAACCTCGAGACTGTCCTGTCCACCTCCATGAAGTTTTAGGAAGTTTGCTGCATTCAACTTACATTAGAGTTAAAAATTTGAACACTGAACTTGCTTTATTCTTAATGCTGTCGGGTGTGCAGTCATCAGTGTGTCCGTCTGTCCCTCTGTCTGTGCGTGATTTCAATTCCGGCTCAAATCTCAAAAACAGTTTGATATTTCTCCACCAAACCTGGCCGTTACTTCTACTATGCCGTGCAGTTATGCCTTTTCATGTTTTGGAATTTCTGTAATTAATATTTTCTGACATATGGAGGTTGGGGGGTGGGGTGGGGGGCATTTAAACATGTTTCTGCACCGGCTTCCTCCTACAGTCCACAGACACGCACATCAGGCTCATTGACTTAGGTGTGGATGTGATAATTGCCCCTAGGTGTTGGCGTGAGGGTGAATGGTTGTGTGTTTGTATTTTCCCTGTGATGGACTGGCGAGCTGTTCAGGGTGTACTTGTGATTATCCTATTGAACAGCAGTTCTTTAAATAGGATGATAATTAATATAAAGCTTTTCCTTCTCACTGCAGTGAATGTACTGAATGTTCTGCATTCTATAATGTACAATTTATAACGTGTAGATGATACCAAGTGTAGATATGAAGACCATCTCTCTCTCTCTCTCTCTCTCTCTCCCTTCCTGTTTTCAGTACATGGGAGAAAGTGTCTCCGAGAGGGTGAAGACTAAGATTATCGAAATGCTGTACAGCTGGACTGTAGCGTTCCCTAACGAGGCTAAAATAAGTGAAGCGTACCAAACACTGAGGAGACAAGGTGACGTCAGTCAACACTTCACTTCAGTGTACCTTCACATTACAGGAGGCGTAATCCTCCTGAAGGCACCTCATTGGTGCGTAGTGTAACAGATAAGAGTCAGAGGTGCTCGTCCGTATGCAGAGATTTTTAGGATTTAGTTTAAAAATTCATACATTATCCAGAAATGTGGTTTTACACTATTTAAATTTAAGGTTATATAATAATGACATGCATTTTATTTATTCGTACATTCTTAATTTTTGGTGCAGGACTCATCTCAACAGACCCCGAGCTGACCGCTGATAAAACTCTGAACCCATCTCCACCGACTCGCCCCAAAAACCCGGTGTTCGACAATGAGGACATGGGCAAGGTGAGGTCATGTGATACCTGCTGACTTCCACTCTGTAACACAACAAACAAGAGACAAATCCCATGTGGTGTTGGGCTGCAGTGGTCAGAAGCAGAATCATCAGGATCAGAATACTTTATTGATCCGGGAGGAAATTGTGTAGCTGCTTTAGTCGGAACACAGATTTTGGGTAACTGTACAGTTTTGGTATATTTATATGTAGTGAAAAGTGTGTGTGTGTGTGTGTGTGTGTGTAGTTGTTGGCGGAGCTGCTCCGGAGTAAGAATCCAGAGGATCTACAGGAGGCCAACAGGCTGATTAAGAACATGGTGAAGGAGGTGGGGAAGCTTTGAAAACGCACACACAATGACACTGGAATAGCCACCTGCTAATGTTGGGATGGGACAGGCAATGGTTTTCGCCACTCAGCGATGCTCTTTCGGGGGCTGGACGTTGCGTCTCTTTGTCTCTCTGTCATGATGATGATGACGGCTACACCCCTCCATGTGATGTCATTACCTACTGATTGACCCATACCCTCTGTGATGCTGCCACCCTGGACATCCCACTCGAAGAGCTTCATGCGCTGCGTTTAGTTAGCATAATTAATGCTTTTACTTTTTGTGTATGTTTATGTTTATTTAATAATATAAATAATTCTGAATCTGCAATGTTAACATGTTTACTTATCTCTGGGAACTAGAACTCCAGGTTATTAACATTCTCAGGATTGAAAAGGGAAGGCATTTATACATAATAACGATAATCTGTTCAGTAATCGTGAGCTTTTATCATCCAGATTAATAGTCACATAAAATGTGGGCGGGGCCTGTAACCATCCCTGGCTTACAGTCGGCTTTGTGTGCAGGACGATGCCCGGGTTCAGAAAATGACCAAGCGCATGCACACGTTGGAGGAAGTAAACAATAATGTCAAGCTGCTGAACGAGATGCTGAGTCATTACGACCAGGACAGGTCATCAGACTCAGACCGTGACCTCATGAAGGTGAGCCTGGAACTCCTGAATGAACCCAACCTGAACCTGTCTGTTATTTAGTAAGAGATTGAATTTGATAATCTCTCTCTCTCTCTATCTCTCCCTCTCTCTCATTGTGCGTGCAGGAGCTGTACGAGCGCTGCGATAAACTGAGACGGACGGCATTCAAACTGGCCACGGAGACAGAGGACCACGACACCAGTTTAGGTAACAAAAGAACCGACTGGATCCATCCACAGCCTCGTTACTCTGTGGATGAAAACAGGAGTAACGGTTTCACACGCGTGTGTGTGTGGATGTGTGTGGGTGTGTGTGTGTGTGTGTGTGTGTGTGTGTGGGTATGAGTAGGTGAGATTCTTCAGGCCAGCGATGAACTGGAGAGAGTTACAAACCTGTATAAAAAGCTGGTAAAGGGTGAGACAGATGGAATCAACACTGAGGAACACAAACCTGCACCTGGGAAAGGTGAACACACTCACACACACTCACACACACTCGCACTACGAGAACATTCAACTGAGCTTAACTTTTACATTACAAGATTTCAAAGATAACCAATCAGAGCTTAAATGGACACTCACGGTTTCACTTGGAAATATTAGCACGTGGGAAACATGCAAGAGGGTTACCTAGGCAACCAATGCTGACCACACGCAGGATTCGCTGGTGTCTCGAGGCAGTTCCCTTTATCGATTGTTTCTGATTGCTTCTGGTGTGGACGCTGCGTTAGTTGTTCACTGGAGGCTGAAGATTGGTGGTGTTTGTGGGATGCTGGCACTGCGTTGACATCCTTGACTTTTTCCTTTTAACTCTTTAGCTGAGAATAGAGCCGCAACCTCACCGCGCCATACATGTGCGAGGGCTTGCCTTGTGACCTTCTGAGCCAGGTTGTGTGGGATGTGTCCAGTCCAGTCCACCCCGGTTTTGCTTCTTGGCTAACAGAGTTCTGGGTAGTTACCTCCCTGTGGATAGCACTTGAGATCTCTGGCCACCTGATTATCAGAATGTGTTTAAAATGCGTCCAGGCACCTGTTACCGAAAGTCTGGAGCTAGTTGGTGATGGTGTTGGTAATTCTCCTTGTTTCACATCTCGATACGTGGACTGTCTTCAAGCTGCTGCTGAATATTTTATCTCTTAGTTTTTCCAGGACTGACCTTCTTTGTGTTGTAATATTTTATATTTTATTTGTATTATAATATCATTATAAAGTATCGTTATGAGACTTGTAAACGTTTGTGTTCCTCAGGTTGTGAGACAGACACACTCATTGATCTCGCCGGCCTGGATGAACCCGCTGCTCCACAGACAGCTCCGCCTACTCAAGCTTCTATAGCACCTTTGACCAATCAGACTGCCTGCAGCATTCCAGTTATCCCGCCCCCTCCTCGACGATTGGCTGGAGGATCTGCCAGTCAGACCAGCAGCCCGATTCACAAAGCCTCAGAACTGTCACCGGCACACTCGCTGCTCGATGATGAGCTGCTCTCTCTAGGTGATTCCAATTAACATTACAGCGCGTGCACCTCCTGCGTCCAGTGATTATTATCATTATTATTATTATTATTATTATCATTATTATTATCATTATTATTATTATTATTATTATTATTATTATTATCATCATCATTATTATTATTATTATTATCATTATCATTATTATTATTATTATTATTATTATCATCATCATCATCATCATTATCATTATTATTGTCATTATCATTATTATTATTATTATAAATTATCAATATTATTATTATTATTATTATTATTATTATTATTATCATCATTATTATTCTTATCAATATTATTATTATTATTATCATTATTATTAATATTATTATTGTTGTTGTTGTTGTTGTTGTTGTTGTTTCAGGGTTGAATGAGCCTCCTCCGGTCCAGAGCCGACCTAAACTGGCAGACGTGTCTAACCAGTGGACATCATTACAGGTACACCTGCTCACTGTCCCTCTTTTGGGCAGTTTGAGACCTGATCTATATAAAACTGCTTTTCCTGCATTTCTGCCAGTTTTCAGCTGAAACTCTGTAATCACAGACGTGTCATTAATGTAGATTGTTGCAGGATGCGCAACAACAGTAGCAAGATGGCGGCTCACATTCGCCTGCAACATTTTTTGTGGTCTTTTTTTTTCCTGAATATTTTTTCCATTACGTTCTCCTTTGCTGTGCAAGTTCCTTTCCAAACTAATGACACGCCCACTGATATCATCACAAACTTCATTTGGTTAAACCAGCTATCTTTTGGTTCCATCTTGGAATCAATTTCTCAGGTTCTGACCCATGTGATTTTAGGATCAAGACCTGTTCCCCATTGGAGGAAAGAGAGTATAAGAGTTTACGGGTTCAGGTTAGGAGCAGGTGACTGCAGGGGACATGGCCTCATGATGATGATGACGATACTGGTCCACTTAACAAATATATAACTTGGACATCTAAGCCCAAGATCATATGGGGATCAACTCAAGAATGGTTTATACGTAAAAAATTATAACCATAGCTTGTGTTTGTGTATATAATTTAATAAAAGCGCAAAAAAATCTCTCACAATTAACATAATTAGCTCTCGTATGTAAATGTAAAGAGGGTGGCACTGTGGCGTAGTGGTTAGCATGACCACATCACAGAAAGAAGGTCCTGGGTTCGAGTCCCGGGCTAGGGCAGTTCTGTGTGGACTTAGCATGGTCTCCCCGGGCTTGCATGGGTTTACTCCAGGTACTCCGGTTTCCTCCCACAGTCCAAAAACATTAGGCTAACTGGCTGTTCCAAATTGCCCCAGGTGTGTGTGAATGATTGTGTATGATGACCCTGTGATGGATCGGCGAGCTGTTCAGGGTGTACCTTACCTTGCCTTCGCCCAGGGTGGTAGCAGAGTGGGCTAAAATAGACTCTATCAGGTGTTTAGATCACGTGTTCAGTGATGTAATACGGTATATACTGGGTATATAATCTCATGACATGTCTCACTGTCAGGCTCCTGCGCCTCCTGGAATCGACTTGCTCTCCGGTGGTGCAGCAGCACCAAGCGCCATATTTCCTCCCGCACACACCTCAGTCCCCCCCCCACACCCTACGCACTGCACACACCCCACACAGCCTGACATGGTGACTCAGGGACTGCAGGATCTCGCCATGCTCAACCTGGGAGAGGTGAAGAGGTGAGACACTGCTCTGTATTTCTCTCTCATGGTGCTAGTATCAATAAACAAAACAGATTTCTGAAGCAGTATTGCATTCTGGGTAATAAAAAACCCGTTTGGAAGAAAATTGTTTAAGAAGCGTAGCAGTAACCAAAATTTCTGAATCGTTTCTTACAGCGTATTTTAGGAACATTAAAATTCTATGTAAATTCTATAAAGGAAAATAAAGTCACGTATATAATATTAATAAGTGTTTTTCTTATCGTGTGTGTGTGTGTGTGTTTGACTGCTTTCTGGTGTTTAGTGTCTCGGCTCAGCCTGTCATGGCCACCGGTGTTGGTTTGGGTTTTGCCGTTCCTTCGTCTCTCTCCTCCTCCAATCCGTTCATCAGCTCCACCATGCCCGGCTCACCCCTGCGCTCTCTACAGGGAAATCCTGTTCGCTCCGAGGCGTCCCTCAGCAACCTACACGTTCCACTCGACTCCATTAAAACCAGTCAGTGTAATCAATATAACACAATCTACATAATCACACACACACACACACACACACACAACCTGAATGCATAAACTAAAGTTTTGTCCCAGTTCCAAGGTGGGAAATATAATATAAATATTTCCCATATAAATATTAAAAAAAGGAATATAATATAGCTGTTTACTTGAAATAGGCTGCTGCCACCTAGTGGAAGGATGATGAATTAGGTTTCATGGTAATGATTGATGCGAAGAACGCACGATAATCAGTTTCCTTGAAAGCTCTTGCAGGCCACATTAAATGAGTTTGTGGGCCGGATTTGGCCCGGAGGCCTCGAGTATGACACCTGTGCCCTAAACAGCTCACTAGTCCATCGCAGGGCAAAACACACAGCCATTCATACTCACATGCACACCTAGGGGCAATATGGTACAGTCCATTAATCCAGTGCTCATGTCTTTGATCTGTGGGAGGACACCAGTGTACCTGGAGGAAACCCATGCAAACTCCACACAGAATCTCCCTCGCAGGACTCGACCCCAGGACCTTCTTGGTGTCTGGCAAGTGTGCTGACCACCACACCACTGTTTAGAGGTTGAAACTAATGGATTAACCAATCAGCTCACAGGGGTTCATCAACCAGTCGTATCGAGCCAGAAACATGTCGAGTATAAACAGCAATCATTTTATTAGAACAAAACAGTTGTTCCAGAGGTGTGTGTGTGTGTGTGTGTGTGTGTGTGTGTGTGTATAGGTAAGGCTCTTCCTGTGACAGCGTATGATAAAGACGGCGTGCGCGTCCTCCTACACTTCGGCTCCGAGTGTCCTCCTGGGAGACCAGACATCCTGGTTATTGTGGTGTCCATGCTGAACACGGCTCCTCTCGCCGTCAAGAACATCGAGCTACAGGCCGCCGTGCCGAAGGTGATACATCGAGATATTAATGCAAATTAATTGTTAAATAATTACTTCTACACCTGCTCAGTCACCGTATTACCCAAACTGAAAGTCTGTTTTTAGAAAAAAGGATAAAGGAAAGTTTTTTTTACATTATTTATTGGTGTTTTTTTTTTTTTAACTTTGATTATATATTTATTTATTTATTCAATAAAACATCCCCAAAATCCAAAACACTTCAGATATTTCTTTCCTAGTCGGTGCTGTGAAGGTTGTCCGGATGTCCTTATGACGCACACAAAAAACACAGCGTATCTCAGGATACACACTTCTACACTCCTGAGCAGAGATTTGTGTTTTTCTTTCCGTTTCAGTCTATGAAGGTGAAGCTTCAGAGTCCATCAGGCTCCGAGCTGGCGCCGTTTAACCCTGTCCTGCCCCCGTCCTCCATCACGCAAGTCATGCTTCTCGCCAATCCTCTTAAGGTGTGGAACACACACACACACACACACACACACACACACCGTATAGCTTTCTTCTTGCTATTTGAAGCCATTTGTAGTGTTCAGTGTTTGATGTTGTGTGCGTTTGTGTTTGTGATTCAGGAAAAAGTGCGGCTGCGCTATAAGCTGATGTTCCTCCTCGGAGAGAGACAGTACTGTGAAGTGGCTGAGCTGGATCAGTTTCCTCCACCAGAAAGATGGGGAAACCTGTAGAGCCCACACACACACACACACACACACACACACACACCCTAAATAAGTTCAGGTGATAGAGGTTACTGAAAGCTCTGACTGGGTCATGTGTAAGAAAACTCCGGCTTTATTTATTTATTTGTTTGTATTTTATTAAAGCTGTAAAGGACGAGTGTGGTTCGGGGTCCAGGTTCGCTTCTAGTCACTTTGAGCTACAGCTGAGGTTCCACACCTCACATGAGGACTCTCTGAAAAGGAAATGCTCTGTCTGTGTCTTTGTGAACCATGTGTAATAATGAAGCCTCATCATCCACAGTGTTAGCCAATCAGGGACAGTCTGGGGCGGGGCATCCAGTTTTGGTTCCTGGTTACATGACGAAAATATCTATCTCCACACACGGCCTCTAAACCCAGTGTAATACTGTGTTTACAGCTGAACTGCGAGCTCACGCTTGCAAGCCGTGTAAATGTATGACATCATCGTCGTGACAATACCAAGCGACGTGACTGAAAAACAGAACTTTCTTTGTTTACTTTTATTACAAGGTGTTATGACGTGTTTATGCGACAAATCCACCTACAGATCTGACGACACGTGTCGAGTGTTTCTCCTGTTCTCTCAGTGTTTGATGCTAGAAATGAAAATAATAATACGAATATAAACGCCATCATCAGATGCCCCAGAGTGACAGCATTAACAGTGATGACCTTTCCAGAAAAGGCCACTCGCCAGCACCCTGTTGCTTCCTAGCATGAATTCATTTCTTTCTTTTATTTTATGTTTAATTTTATGTCATGTTTACAGAATGAACCTGCTTTTATTTATTCGTGTTAATGTGCAATACGTGTGTTTAGAAGTGTGTTTACTTGCTTTAGTGTTTCTTCACTGAGAAAAGCTGTCTGGGCTTATGTTTACTGAGACTTGTATAACATTATAACATTCCTTCATTCATTTTCCAAACCGCTAAATCCTACTAGGGCCACGGAGAGGCTGGAGTCTATCTCGGCCGACTCTGGACTCGCCAGACCATCACAGAGCCAACACACACAGGTCCATTTATCCTCCCACTCACTCCTAGGTTAGCCTTATGTGCAATGTCTTTGGATTTTGGGGGGAAACTGGAGTACCTGGTGGAAACCCATGCAAGCACACGGAAAACATGCAAACTCCACACAGAAACGACTCGGACTCGAACCCAGAACCTTTGTGCTGTGGAGCGGACATGCTAACCACTACGCTACTGTGTTATAGGTGATATTGACTGTGTGTGTGTGTGTGTGTGTGAGAGACAAAAAGAGAGAGAGAGGGAGATGCTGCATTCTGACTGTATACGGTGTGTATGAGTTTAAACCACAAGCCATAAAATATGTTATTGTTTGTCCTGATCACTGAGACTAAAGTTGGGAATGTAAAATAAGAAGCTGTAAGAGGGAACGGATACTGCCCTGTGTGTGTGTGTGTGTGTGTATACTTGTGCCATGCAACACCGTGTACAGTATATGGTTTGAACTTGTGATCTGTTCAGCTGCATGCAGAAATAAAATGTTTCTTTTAAAGCGAACTGAAGTGAGTTCATTTCTAGATCATAAACGTGTGTGTGCATGCTTTCATAAAGAGTTGATTCATTCTCTGATTAAGTCTCTCTCATCATCGGTAGGAATTAGTTGAAATCATTGAAAGGGAAATGCAGAGAAGAGGATGTGATTTATTCCGTACTAATATTTGGACTTTCAGGATTAAAATCAGCACTTTTATCTTATGGCAACATGTGGATCAGATAAAAGTGAGATCTGTAGCTTCTCATGTAATGTAAAACATGTTAGCAGTGTGTGTAGGAAATTCAATATAGAGAGGAAGTTAGTTTTTGAAAACATGTATAAGCTGGAGCGAGGATGGAATCGGCAGGGATTTTTAGGGAATAAGGGATAAGATGCATTGGGCTTTCTGAGTTTCTCAAATACACAGGATTAGATCAAAAGATTTATTCATTCATTTTCTAAGCCGCTTAATCCTAATTAGGGTCGCGGGGAGGCTGGCACCCATCTGAGTCGACTCTGGGCGAGGACAGAGTACACCCTAGACAGCTTGCCAGTCCATCGCAGGGCAGAAACACGCTGACGGTTATGCAGCTAGCAGCTAGTAACCTAGTTAGCTGCACTGGGGGGACAGCAGTGAGAACCCACCGATAGTGGGGCTTGAACCCCCGACCTTGGCATCAGTAATCCAGCACCCCACCACCAAGCCACCACCACTGCCCCGTAAAAGCAAGGTTTTGTACAATAAAAAGTGTTTGTTTGCTGCACAACTTGGTATTTTCGAGTTTTTATGCTATGGTTTTATATGTACAAGAGCTGACTTTCAGTGCTGAAAATGCCCCAAATGCTGTTCCAAGGCACAAGACGTCCATTTTCCACAGGCCCAAGCTCTGCTCTGCTCTGCACCACACTGGCGATGCCCCCACACAATTTCAGTAACAGAAATATTTTCAACTTTCACCCGTCTGACAAGTAACGCTTTCTCCGAGGGACAAACGGACAAGAAGCGCAAACAAACACCTCGAACCTTCAGACGAACTGGTTCCGTTTTACTCGTTAACGCTGTCCGGCATGGTGGGACACCATGAAACACTGCTGTACTTTATGAATGTGTTGGGTTTGTGTGTTACACTGAACACGTGTCTCATACTGAGGTGTGTTAA
>JBCNYG010000020.1:39756962-39768850 GCA_039654305.1 Porochilus rendahli
TCAAATTATACACATGATTTAATAATGCGTCACAAATGTGTTTTAAGAATGTTAAACATTCCAAGTAAAAGAGAGAGATATGAGTGGAGTGTGTGTGTGTGTGATATGGTGTGTGTATGATGTCTCACCTGGAGTCTTTAATCACTTGGTGAAGATCGAACTCAAACGCAGCCAGTAAGATGTTGTCCAGAGGCTCTGGAGCACTGTGAGACTCCAGGAACATGTCCATACTCGACTAAAACACACACACACACACACACACACACACAAGAAAGTGTATTTAATAGAATTCGCTTGTGTGTGTGTGTGTGTGTGTGTGTGTGTGTGTGTGTGTGTGTGTGTGTGTGTGTGTGTGTACCTGTGCATAGTAATGCAGTTCGGCAGGTTTAACAGTCGGATGAGAGAACAGCAGACGGCTGATCAGTAGATGGTACCAGGTTCCCAACAGCCTTTTCTGTTCTAACA
Source organism: Porochilus rendahli (assembly GCA_039654305.1). Classification (NCBI taxonomy): domain Eukaryota; kingdom Metazoa; phylum Chordata; class Actinopteri; order Siluriformes; family Plotosidae; genus Porochilus; species Porochilus rendahli. The sequence continues at coordinate 39,757,428 of JBCNYG010000020.1, forward strand.
GAGCGTCCTCATCACCAACCAGGACCTGAACACACACACACACACACACACACACTCAGTGAAGACTTCATTAACATTACAGAAATCATGCTATTATAAAAATTAAAGATGACTCATCACAGTTATTATTATTATTATGTTTTAAGGGTATGAAGAGGCCTCACCTTGCAGATGGTCTCCAGGTGACGGTTGCTAGCGAAGGAGTTGTCTTGGATACAGCGCTCACACTCCTCATGCCAGTGTCTCCACTTCACATCAAACTCTGTGATGGTCTGAGTGCTGCTGGGCTACACACACACACACACACACACGTCGTAACTATTTAACCCTGAGTGTTAGCACTGCGTCAAACTTTTCCCTCGTAGGTGAGGGGTTAGTGTTTCAGGTGTGGAGGTGTGGAGGAAGGGGGACGTGCTGAACACTCCCTCTTCGCATTTTTTCTGCCGGTTCATGAAACGAACCAATGATATATCAGTGCCCCCAGGACCACACATTAAACTGTCCTGACTGTTATTACCAGAGTGTGGTTTGTTTAAAGCAAAGAACCTGCCAAGTATATAAAGTCTACAGATCGACATAAAAACACACGAAGGCAGAAATCCTCACATTAAACACCGGCATTTTGTGCAGCAGGTTATCCAGGAGCTGATACGTGGCTCTGGACGCCGGCTGTACAGCCACCTGTTTCTGTAGAACCTGTCGAGCTTCATCCATACGGCCCTGAAGGACAAAACTCATCACCTACAGACACAGAGAGAGAGAGAGAGACAGAGAGAGAGTGAGTGAGGGAGAGGGAGAGAGAGAGAAAGTGTGAGAGAGACGGAGGCAGAGAGAGAGAGTGAGAGAGAGAGAGAAACAGTGAGAGAAGAGAGAGAGAGTGAGAGAGACAGGGAGGCAGAGAGAGAGAGAGTGAGAGAGAGACAGAGGGAGGCAGAGAGAGAGAAAAAAGAGAAAGAGTGAGAAAGACAGAGGGAGGCAGATAGAGAGAAAGAAAGAGAGGAAGGGAGGCGCAGAGAGAGAGAGTGAGAAAGAGAGGGAGGCAGAGAAAGAGAATGAGAGAGAGTGAGAGTGAGTGAGAGAGAGAGGGAGGCAGAGAGAGTGAGAGAGAAAGAGAGAGAGAAAAAGAGAGACAGAGAGAAAGAGAATAAGAGAGAGAAAGAGAGAGAGAATAAGAAAGAGAGAGAGAAAGAGAGAGAAAGAGAATAAGAAAGAGAAAAAGAGAGAATAAAGAGAGAGAGAGGAAATAAGAGAGAGAGAGAGAGAGAAGGTTAATAGTGTGTATCAGTACTGTAGGTTTAGGTTAGTGAGGCTGATGGAGGAGGATAAGAGGCCACAGTACCACGTCCCAGTAAGCGCGATGGCGTGTAGGGCTTTCGCTCTGCTGGACCTCCCGCACCGTTTCATCCACATCGGACTTGTGTAAACGCACCCAGTCCAGCAGGTGCAGCAGCAGAGAGCCGGCTAAACACAATACAGCATCATAACAAACTTCCCAGTTACCATTCGAGTCTCTAATCTTCCAGATAGAAATATTTATACTGGGAAAGATTACAGGGAGAGGAACACACTCCCCAGAGTAGAAATCACATGCAATATATATCCCGTACCAACTGATGTGATCACTTTCTCTACCTAAAACTGAATTATATATAATTATAATAATATAATAGAACACAGACAGCAGCATGAGGGGCTCCAAGAGATATGAAGTTAAAACATTTAATTAGAACAACATTACCAGCCAAACATCACCATGTGCACGTGGCACACGTCTCTTAGACGCAGCAGGGCATTGATATCAGTGACACCAAATGCGCTCTAAAAGTGTGTGTTAAGTCTATATGTATAAGGCATGTACAGCGTGTACAGAGTGTGTGTGTCGTATGAATGACATGAGGCGGCTCTACCTGGTGCTGCATCAATGAAAAGAACCTCACACAGATTCCAGATGAGCTCAATCGCTAATAGAATGGACATCTAAACACACACACACACACACACACGTTTTTAAAAAGGAATTGCATTTTTAGTAATGATTAGTTTGAACGTTGAGGTTTTAATGATAGTATTTTGGTGGTGTGAATCTGAGGGAGGGTTTGATATTACAGTCTCTGTGCGAGTAACAGCGAGAGCATTGGAACAGTGTGAGTACCTGGTCACTGTACTGTCTATTTTCAGTGGACACTAGAGAGAGAGAGTGAGAGAGCGAGAACCATTAACACGAAAAAAAAAATGATAGGTTGTTTTCTTTGCTTTCCATCATCCTCAACTCACTCACTCACCTGCAACCTGCTGCAGTTCCTCCATACAGGCTCGTATCACAGACCTGTAATTCTTACTGATGCTTACAAACCTGCAGAGATACAAACAGAGTGAGCCACAAATTGTGTGTTTATGAGTGAGAGAGAGAGAGAGGACATACAGTATATTTATACATGTTGTATAAATCTGTTATTCTTACTGTGGCTTTTTGTTTTTGCTCGGAACTTCATCTTTAATGTTCTGCAGCCCAACGAAGATGTGATGAGACTCGTTGAAGAGTTTGCGCAGGATGGGTGAGTAAATGTCCTCATCTCTGCGCACCATGTGGACAAAAGAACAACCGGAGCCTCCAGAGCCAGGACCTGTGTGTGTGTGTGTGTGTGTGTGTGTGTGTGTGTGTGTGTGTGTGTGTGTGTGTGTGTGTGTGTGTGTGTGTGTGTGCGTGCGCAGAATAAAGGAACAGTTATGGGTGAGTTACCTAAGCATACCATATGTCTCTCTTTCTCACTCACTCACACACTCTCTCCTCCAGTGTTTGTTACCATGTAATTTGAAGTTGGTCTCATACACCAGCAGGTCTCCTGGACCCCACTCAAAACCCAGGTGCTTCTGATTTAGACCAGCACCTGGAATTGGCTGTATAAATGCACACACACACGACTTTAAATGCAAGATACTGAAATTTAAACACGTATTTTACATGCCGTCATTAATATATAGATATATTGTAAAGTGAGTACTAATTAATTTAATCATCTTTTGAATTTATATCAATTTAATAACAAACTAATCCACATAAATTATGCAATATACACTATGCCATCATGTGACACTGCACATACTCTCAGCCCACAATCTTTACTATAGATTTAAATTTTAGGATTTTTATGGTATTGAGTACAAAAACATTTCAGATTCCCAAGCACTAGTTTCCCAGCACAAAGTTAAATCTTACAGAATAATGTTTGTATATCAGTAAAGCGAGCAGTTTATCATGTAAGGACACTTTTCCGATTAAAAACAAACAGTACACACTGCAGCGTTCGGCTTCAAAAATTAGAAACAAGTGCCTTTTTCGGCAACACTGTTTCACACACACACTCTACATAAAAAAAATTAATAAATAAAAAAACTATGCACACACAACACCTACTCACTCAGTTTGACTGACAGTATACTTAATTTGCATCCTGACAGACCAGTATAAGAATATATTCACTGATAGAGACTTAAAAGCTCTTCTGTAATCTCCACAAGAAATGGGTCTGGTTCAGTAAAATGCTTAGGAACCATTACAAATTGAGATTACCATTTCATTTCTACATTTTAAAAGTTTTAAATGGTTATAACGAGTAGTGAATAAACCAGATCCAGTCCCGGGCTCTGCGAAGGCGGTTCTGTGTGGAGTTTCCATGTTCTCCGCATGCTTGCGTGGGTTTCCACAGGGTACTCCAGTTTCCTCCCACAGTCCAAATACATGCATGTTAAGCTAATTGTCTGTTCTAAATTGCCTTTAGATGTGAGTGGCTGTGTGTGTTCGCAAGGCAAAGGTCTGGAGAGCTGTTCAGGGTGTACCCCACCTTCGCCCTGTGTCAGCAGAGATAGGCTTCAGCCTCCCTGTGACCCCAGTGGGACTAAGCGGTGCACCAGATGGAAATGAGACTTTATTCTAATAACTCTGCACTGGGTCATGGAATAAAGACACACCAGTCTCGTTGAAGAATAAATAAACATTACACAATTTAACGAAAGTGTTAAATTATTATTTCTTGTTGTTATTACTGTGTTATTACTGTTATTATTATCATTATTATTATTATTAGGTCCATAACTTGTAGCTGATATTTTTAACTCTCTTTACCGTGGTTGCCGGCTCCACATCCAGTCCCTCCATTTACAAACAAATAAAAAGAAGACAAAAAAAGCCCAAATAATTACGGATAATTTATAAATTCATTAATTTAAACGGTATTAACTCGTTAACTTCATGAACAAGCTTCAAGATTTTAGCGCCTCAGTCAGGGTACTCGCTGATAGGACCCCGGAAGTGACGCAGGAAGGCAGGTTGTCCAAACGCCTGAATACAAATATATAACAATAAAAGAAAAAGGGCAGCATAAGAGAAATGTGTTTATTAAAAACATTTTTTATTTTAAGAAACAGTGCTTGCCTGTTTGGGAATTTCATTATAAATGTGATTTGCAATATAAATGATTGTTACAATACAAATGTCTGCATGTTTTGTGTATTTGTTCCCACAAATATCATTTTTATATAAATAAAATGATTCTTAACCTTATTCATTATATCATTGTCATTTTAAAGCAATGTAAGTATATACATTAACCATACTTCTATGCTTTTATACAGAAAATATACAGTGCTGATGCCTGAGTTGTGTTGTGATCCCTGAACAAAGATGGCGACCGTCCATCACAGGAATCACGACAATGTGTGACCGACAAACCCAGTCTCTGTTGTCATGGTTACCCCTCATGATGTCCACGTTTTTGCCAAATTTACAGATATACAAGTAGGACAACTGACACTTTTTGCACTTTTACTGTGTTTTTGATTTGCTGGTGTGCTAAATGGCCAAATTATGTAAGAAAATATGTTATATTTTAAGACGCGCGTGCACGTTCACAAGCACAGCGCCGACGAGAGCCCCTGCACGAGTCCGCGCGCGACGTCATTCAGACGTCCTGCGCTTCCGCGGCTCTCGACCAATTAAGGACGATGGCTGAGCACGAGCGCAGGAGTCGTGGCCGCGCACGTCGTGGCCGGTTTTTCAATGCGGGAGCGCGGACGTGCGCGTTCCCGCGGAGTCTTTTGTGTGGCGGCGTAAGGGCAGCGCAAATACAATAACCATGGCAGACGAGAAACCCAAGGTGAGTATTAATATGAGATAATAAAAATACCGTATCCGGTGTACGGATCGTTTTAATATAAGAGGACGTAATGATAAAAATAATCCAGGAGCAAAATGGATGTGCTGTTATAAGATAGAGAATATTCCGCTTAGTGGATAAATACTGTAACTGCTGCTTTAGAAACACCGGAAGAGACGTGCACGCGCTTTGGCGAGGCGGGTAGCCGCCATAATTACACAGCTAGCATGTTAGCTGTTGGCTAGTTCGTTTAGGACTTCTGAGGGTGTTAATGAGCACTTAATTCAGTGGAATCAATTTTGAAAGATTTTTTGAGTGCTTGTGATTAATGAAATCATAACAGTGGCACACTTAAAGCTGTTAAATTAAAAAGTAAATTAATTTTACTTTGTTTTACTGTTTATTAGCATGAACTAGATGTTTGTTTGCTCTCTGTTTACAGAGGATTTACGTCATCTCTACAACCAGCAGTGCTTTATAATGATGTGTCTCATTAGTTCAATTAGTTTAAAACAAGATTGATAAAAAAAACTACTACTTTTTGCTTTATATTCATTATATGACCAAAAGGTATGTTTTCCCTTAACCATCACACCCATGTGCAGGGACTTGGATATTTCCCAGGAGTTGTTTAAGAACATTTTTATGTTGGATTTATCTGAAAGAGCCGAAGAGAAGAATGAAAATGATACCTAGTGTAGTGGTCAGGGAGCTAAACTCATAATCGAGAGGTTGTGGGCTCACATCCCGGTTAGACCCCGCTGGCAAAAGTCTTAAACACGTTTGTTAACCCAGCGGTATAAATGTACGAGTATAAATGGGCTCCAAATACTGGGAAGGTAACGTGCCTTGGGCCAGTGTCCCGTCCAGGAGGAGTCGAGAAAGCTTCCCGCAGCAGAAACCGCGATCAGCGCCGGCTGTGACGAGCCACGAGGCTCGGGAGTGAAAAGATCAGCATATGACTCCACACAGGCGGGAGAAGTGTTTGGTTGTTTCGTCCGGAATCAATTTTGCATTAATTCTTTTAAAAAACATGTAAAAGTAAAATGTGTGGTTTTAAAACGTGATTACATCATCGGCTGACCTGTGTTGCACTCCTGACCTGAGGGTCTTTTCCATATGCCTACTCTAGGAACCTGGCAAAATTCGAACATCCCATTCCAGATTTAATCCTACTATTTTTCTGTAATAATAAACTCCACTGTTCTGGGAAGGCTTTCCGCTAGATTTTGGGACGTGGCTGTGGAGGTTTGCGTTCATTCCGTGAATAAGACGTTGGTGAGATCAGTGTTCTGTCCAGGACCCTCGAGTTCTTCCACTCCAACCTTGATGAAAACCATGCCAGTGATGCTATTTTTTATTCAAATACTTGGAAAAACGTTTGTTTTAAAGGTGCAGATTCACTAGTGAATAACCCGTCTGTGTTTATCTTCCTTTATCAGTAGCTTGTTATCTCTTATTCACCTGCTCTACATCTTGTTTTGGTTCTGTGTGTTTAAAGTAACAACATCAAGACCTCAGAGAAACGATTTTACACGTACTCTACACTTACACTAACCTGGCACTGAAGGAACAACTCATAGGAAGTGGAAAACTGTTCAAAATAGCAGAAGGCAAATGATTACATAAGAAATAACTTGCGTGCTGCATTTTCTCTCCCTTTCTCTCTTACACCCACATTCAAATGCATATATACGATACACACACACACACTCACACACACACACACACACACACTCCATCGGACATGTTTTATAAGGTTAATGTGTAACTTAATCGATTTTTCACTTCGTATCCTCTGTGCCTGTGCTGAACTGATGGCAGCCGTGATAAGATGTTAACTTTGCTCTCTCGCTCACCTCAGGGTGGCGTTGTGTACTAACACTGTGGTACCCAGTATAGGGGTCATTAAGACTTGCATAAAGGACTAAGCAGAAAGCTTCATAAAGCATCATGTTTATTTAATATGCCTGGTAATTGAATGGTGAGCTTTAATTCAAGTTAATTTTATTTTTATAGGGATTTCCTTTATAGATATATAATCTTGCCACAAAGCAGCTTTATATAAATCGAGATATAGATTTAGCTCCTACATGAACAGGCCTGACGTCACGCTGGTGAGAAAAATACTCCCCGAGTTCACACCAGGAAGAAACCATGAGAGGAACCAGACCCAGAATGGAAATCCCACCTCCTTCCTGGGGAAACTAAATAATATAACTCCAAAGAATTCCAGTACAAAGTCAAAGAGGAAACTTAAAGCTATAATAAATTGATTGAAGTATTTAAGGCTTTATTTATTTAATTTAAAATAATGTTGCACTGTTATTTTCTTTGTAAATCGAAAGCATGGATTCCAAGACGTTCAAATTAGATTTCAAACTCAGATGGAATCCAGAGTAAACACCAGTCCTGCAGTCTGGACTTTTCAGTTTTACTTAGTTTTTTTCAGTCCCTAAAAATGCCCAAGCCCCGCCCACTTTCACAGGAAATGATACTCCGAATTGCAGTACGGTTGAGATTCCTCAAACTGTTTCCATCACCATGAGCGATTCGTTTCGTGACTGAACGATGCCGAGGCGTTTGATTGAGACCCGGATCAGGATGTTGAACAGTTCGGACACCCTCCTGAAGCGGGGTACAGGGGTACAGGGGTACAGGCCGGAGTGTGGACTGTACGCTGTGAAGTCTCGTGGTCAGGAAAGTGCACGCCTCATTCTAGGCACGTTGTAGGAAACACGGCTGAAGCTGAAGAGACGTAAAGACTGACCTGTGGGCGCGGACTTGTACGCTCAGGTCTCACGGGATTTGGGATGCTGAAGGCTGCACTGTGATTGGTTGTTTGTTCAGAGAAAACGGGTTGAAGAAGCGTTAGAGAGTAAGGAGGGGGTTCAGGTTGGTTGGGGTGTCAATCAAATCAACTAGCATCTTCCTCTGAGAGTGGGCGGGGTTAAAGACTGTCTTTTTTTAACTCAGAAGACACTGATTGGATTTGTGTGCGCGTGTGTGTGTGTGTGTGTGTGCGCGTGCGTGCGTGTGCGTGCGTGCAGGAAGGAGTGAAAACTGAGAACAATGACCACATCAACCTGAAGGTGGCGGGACAGGACGGCTCGGTGGTCCAGTTTAAGATGAAAAGGCACACGCCGCTCAGTAAACTCATGAAGGCTTATTGCGAGAGACAGGTGAGTATCACACACACACACACACACACACACACACACACACACACACACACACACACACACACACACACACTTCCTACTCAAAGTCTTCCTACTTAAAGCAGGCATTTAAACCCAGTGATGTTTATGGAGAGATGTGATGCGGTTTCAGCGCTGAACTGAATCCAGTCTGATATTCTGAGCTGAGTTTTATTTAAATAATTAGCTGATGTTACTCAGAGGGTTTTATTAGAGATTCACAAATCACAAACTCGTCAACCAGCAGCTGATGATCTTGTGCGTCTGTAACAGGATTAATCTGCAGCGCCGGTTTAGAGGAAGAGACGATAGAGAGGTTACACTTCCTGCTGACGCTCAGCAGGGCGACTCACCGCCGCACAAGGACTCAGGGATCTTAATGTCAGGATAAACGCCGTCACTAAACACGCTGGAGATGTTCTCCATATTGTCACATTTATTATATGATTCCTTTCAGTGTGTTTTTTTATTATAATAATAATAATAATAAACTGAGTGGAAGCAGCTTCTGTTTAAATTTTGTGATGAAAAAGGAAATATTTTTCCAGAATTAAATTTTTCGTGCTTTTTAGTGTTTGAAAAATATTTTGTGGGGGAAAAGTTTCCTTAAAGTGTCGTGATGTTGGATTTCTGTCGGAAGCTTATGCACATATTTACAAAATGCCAACCATCTCATCCAACAATGAGGCACAATCGCAAGTGGAAACACGCAAGTCGGTGGTCAGGGACCCCCCGGACGCTTCAGCTCTTACTGTCAGAAGTAAAAGAAACGTCATGTCAACCTGTGACATCACTGTTTAAAGAACATCCAGTAAATCTCCAGGACCTGAGGGGAACCAGGCGCCCGTCCCGGTGCTCAGTTGCTCTCGGAGGAAATGAAAACGTAAACGTGCGTCCGTGATTTCACCCCGAGTGCCCAACTGATGATGGTTTTTATTTTTTGTTTTTTTGTTGTTGTTGGCCGAGTTACAGCTGCTCTTTTCTTCAGAGCATGGATTTTTATTTCCTCATTTTTTTTTAAAAGGTTTTTGAAAAGTCGCAGTAATTTCATCATGTCAGGAAGTGTGTTGTGGCGCGTCTCATACACCACAACAGCGATATTGTATCGCGGTTTCTCTCCGCCGCAGCACGACCGCGAGATATCTATATCAGGAAACCGTAGGCCTGTATGATGATGGTTAGTGGGAGAGGACCGGGCTGAAGGGAGGAGCTGAGGGTCGCACGGAGGGATCTGGATTGGAAAGGTGCACGGCGTTTCTGTGGATCGTATGGAAATGGAAATGGAATATTGATTCCTCAGCTTCAGCTAATCAGCAGTGAGGAGTGCTGACCTCCACTGGGACTGTGTGTGTGTGTGTGTGTGTGTGTGTGTGTGTGTGTGTGTGTGTGTGTGTGCGTGCGTGCGTGCGCGCTCGGAGGGCTGAACTTTATTTCTTCCTGTCTCGTTTTGTTTTTAGGGACTGACGATGAGGCAAATCCGATTCCGGTTCGATGGGCAGCCTATCAATGAGACAGACACACCTGCACAGGTACGACCCTGCATCACATGACCTGATGTGCTTTTAATACCCATGATTATCCTGTTTCTGGAATCGGATGACGTGTTTGCATTGGCGCTGATCACCCGATGGAGTCCGTTAGAGGAGTGTGGAGGGTAAAATCCTGTTGTTCTGATATAAACTGTTACTCGACTCCTTCACTCCAGTTGGTTTAGAGAGAAACCTGATTACCGGTCGTGCCACGTGTACTGAAAACTTCCCATATCACGTGTCTGGAGCGCGTATCGATTATCATCAATAAAACCCGGGTATTTTCCCGTTAGCTCGGCGTAAATGTGCTGATTATTCCAGAGAATTAAATTTCCTTTCCTCACGTACATTTCTAATCTGATACTCGGACTGATATTGATGTTGATATTGATGTTTGAGTATTGACGGGATTTAAGTGCACTTTTTGATGGACGTGTTAGAAAGCGGCTCATTAGAGGCCGTCAGTCAGAGGCTTCGACTGTTAAAATGTATACATATAGATCATTAATAACCAGAGGGGGCGGAGTCAAATCATACTTTATTACTATGTTTTAATAATAATAATAGTTATAATGTCTTTAGCTATTAATGATTAAAATATAACAAGGTTGTTAAGTTTAAAAAGTAATAATAGTTTAAAGAACAGAATAAACAGATGAGGCAGGAGGATGATAATACCAATGTTATAATAAAATCAGATATGACGTCTGGACCTCCCTGCGACCCGACCCCGGAAGAAGATGAATGAATGAATGAGTTAATAGTGTCATTAGCCGAATCTTTTAATCCTGCAGTAAGGGATGCGGGGAGGTTGGAGCCTATCTCAGCCGACTCTGGGAAGTTTGTAGAAAACGCCGTGGCACCCGTAATGTTTTAGTTATTTATTAGGCTGTAATGTGTTTCTATACGGTTTTAAGTTTCCTCATGTTAATGCGCTACATTCAGTCGCCGTAAACACCAGGAGATGCTCACCTTAAACTATTCATTTATTTATTTTCAGCCAACACAACATAAAAGTATTTTCTTATATATATTTTTATATGGTGTATGAAAATGATTTCAGTAAATGAATAAAAAATAAAGTACTGGAAGCCGCACACACAGGCGGGCGAGTCGGGTCATGATGGGTAATCATTGTATCGTGCAGTTAACGCGAACGTTCTTGCCTGCTGAGGGTGTTTTCTCTCGGCTCTCCTCTCATGGGGGGAAGGGGTGCAGGGAAAGGGTGCGAAGATGGCGTGGGGGAGGGCAAAGAAAGCCCTCTCTAACTTAACCAACACACAAACAGAGAAAGGGTTAACAATAACGGGGCTTTAACAATAATATCGTTACTCGTGATCCGTTCAACAAAATATCATCTAACAAAAATGTACTGTTACAGTCCCACACACACACACACTCACACACACACTCACACACACACTCACACACACACTCACACACACTCACACACACTCACACACTCACACACACTCACACACTCCCACACACACTCTCACACACACCCTCACACACACACAAGCAGGCTGATGTATTCCCCT
>JBCNYG010000020.1:39803791-39813846 GCA_039654305.1 Porochilus rendahli
CACACAGAAACGCCTGAGCTGGGAATCGAACCCAGGACCTTCTTGCTGTGAGGCGGACGTGCTAACCACTACGCCATTATTCCTTTGGTGAATAATTCTTTATTATATTATAGTCCGAAATAACTAACCAATCAGATCGCGCTTTTCCCGTGAGCTATATATCCTACAATTAATTCTTCTTACACAATATTTAAATGATTAATTTTTGATTCAAGTTGCAGTAAAGTTTGACTTACACTAACATCCCTCGACATCACAGCGCCATCAATGTAGAAATAAAGCAAAAGTGAAACGAGTAAAGCTTTTTTCTTCTTCTTTTCATGATCTTCAGAATTCCTGAATTCCTGTTGAGCTTGGAAATTATTCCGAATGTCCCCGATTTGACATAAAAACAAAAAACAAACAAATCACCAAACAAAAACACAAATACATTCATCACCATGACGATCGTGGCGACTTTAAGAACTTCAGTTCCTCCCCGAATATCTTCAGTCCCGGAGGAAGAGCCAGAAGAAGACAGCGAGGAAGACGTTCATCCTTCTCCTGTGTTGATTACACACTTTAACACCAACAACAGCAACAACAATGACCAGTACGCATGTCTTCCATATTTAAATTCGATATTTTACTTACATTAATATAGTCATGTGATCTGATGGGATGTTATTGTGGGTTTTTTTTTTTTAAGAGAGAAGAAGAGGAAAGTAAAGAAGGAGAAAAAAGAGTGAGTTTATTTTACATACAATAAATCTGGTGTGTTCAGTCTGGGGTTTCTTACATTGTCTGGTGTTTTTGGTAGAAAAAAAGAAAAGAAAGAAAAGAAAAAAAGGAAGGAACAGAAGGAGGAGGAGAATGAGAAAGAAAAAGAAAAAGAAAAGGAAAAGGAGAAGGAAAAACAGAAGGAAAAAGAGAAGGAAAAGGAAAAAGAGAAAGAGAAAAAAGAAGGGTAAGTGGTCAGTGGTTTAAATTCCTTCCAGTACTTTTTTTTTCTTTCTCCACCTAAACTCGTCTCTCTTTTCTTGCTCCATGTTTCCGCTGAAGGCCGAAGGAGGTGTTTGTTATTAACCCGGCAAGTAACCTGTATTATCAGTGGCTCCTTCTCATCACGTTACCCGTTATGTACAACTGGACTGTGATCATTGCCAGGTGAGGCTCAGAGAAGATCTTTAATTAAGATCATCATGGAGAAGAGGAACCAAAGCTGCCTCGACCTAAAATCAGCCTCACGTCCATGAGCCGTGTGCAGAACGGAAGAAAACGGAGAACGGCTTCATCTGAAAATCAAATGGTGTCCGAGGCTTAAAATCCAAAATGAGATTTATATTGATTTCATTCCTCTCTCATCATAAAGTAACTACAATATTTTACACAGTAAATAAAGTTTGCTATATGAAGGTAGAACCACTCTTTCATTATTTGAGTCCCCTTTTTATATCCGAAGAAAACGTTGATTGATGTGAAAACCTGCTCATTCTGTACATTCAGGTCATCAGTTCACTTCATTTTAATGCCACATTAATGTTGCTGAGCCTCGACCGGACCAACAGGAGCAACAATGCCATGGAGATTAGATGCTGTGTATAGATAGATAGATAGATAGATAGATAGATAGATAGATAGATAGATAGATAGATAGATAGATAGAATGATTGATTGATTAATTGATCAATTGATAGAAAGAAAGAATCCCCCACCACCTCCCCAGGAGTCCATTCACAGAGATATTTCATTGAGTTTCTCCCAAAAAACTTTATAAACTGAATCTGCTGATGTTTCGTGTCTCAATCTACAAAATCTGCTCTTCTGGGGCAAGAAGGAGAAAATAGAAGTAACAATTGTTGAAATAATTTGATTTAATGACATTAATAATGGTGTAAAGGTGTGAATCCATGTGGGTTAATACTGAGAAAGGGTTCTAGAATGTGAATATGAAACATGAACAAATTACCCAACGCTCATACACGCTTAATATCAAATGTTCGATAAGGAAATTTCCTCTCTGCTACATGTTTATTTGTTTATATATATATATTTATTTATTGTATTTTTTTTAAATGATTAAGCTTAAAAATGTATGTTGATGTTAATGATTGAAAAAAACATCAGTTGAACGTCAGTGAACCAGAGATATATTACACTTAGCCATACAACTGATAAACTAATATCTCTCTCTCTCTCTCTCTCTCTCTCTCTCTCTCTCTCTCTCTCTCTCTCTCTCTGTGTGTGTGTGTGTGTGTTCACAGACAGGAAAGAAAAAACATGATAGTGCGCTTATGACATATTGTAGTAGTAATAGTGGTGTAGTGTAGTGGGCTCCCTCTTGTGGCGAGTCTAGGAATTGTTTTTCAATTTTTTATATTGAAGTTTATATTCCGGAGTAGACGATATGCAGCGGACACACACACACACACACACACACACACACACACACACACACACACACACACACACACACACACAAAATATTATGTACATACACACAGCAAATGTTAGCATGTCCACATTCAAAGAGCCACAAAACACACACATCACTTTCCAAATACATTTTTTAGCAGTTGATCTGTTTACCCTGTACATCTATCAAAACCCCCATAAATGCTTGGATACAATTTATTTTGACAGAATGTCGTAACAGTCAGCCGTGGAACATCACTGTGTGGAAGCATTTTTTAAATATACCAGATTTTTATACATTTTAATGATAATTAATAAAGTAATTAATAGATACAGATATAATAATATCGATAATAACAATAACATCAGGGCTCATTTGTACCACTAAACTTTCTTTAGTGTTTTGCTTGTGTCTTTTTTTTAATGGTGTAGCTTAGCATCTGGCTGGAAGTACCTGGGTTGTTGAAAGAGAGAGTAAACAGCGACAGCAGCGATAAAGTCTCATCAGGTCAGAAGATTAGAGTTTCGATGAAGATTCTGATCCGGTTCTGTGTTCCAGCACTGGTTTAACACACGTTCATCTACGTCCCCTCACAGCTGGAACTGTGTCTCACAGACACACTACACTGTTTATCCTGTTTGAGTTAAAACCCTAAATGCCCCAGTGGTCCCTTCCTTCAAACGTTCCTGCTCCAGAGAGGACCTTTGCTGGGCGTTTGAGACCAAGGCCTTTTCTTCTTTACTTATCTATGACCTTCCTGTTCATTCAGCAGCCATTCATCAGCGTACCTGAGAATCAAGTCTAAATCTGTGGTACATCCACCCCCCTCATTTTTTTCTCACCAAATTTTAGATGCATCCAATTCCCACCCCTCATGTGTTACCTCCCTATCACATACAACCAGGGAGGGGCATAACCATGCACACGCCCCCTCCTGGACATGCGAAGCTGCCCCCTGTCTCTTTATGAACTGCTGCACATGCGCATTTGGAGGTGGCCTATTGCACTCAGAGGGAAAGCGCTATCTGCCCCTTTTGTAAAAATGAGCTTGCAGAAACCCATGGGTTGGCTGCTGATCCCTGTGAGTGACAGGGGAGCGTATGCCATCCCTCCCTCTCATGAGAGCTCGGCCGGTTAGCTCCCATGGACTCCCGGTCATGGATGGCTGCGGCATCAACCTGGAGTCGAAATTGCAATCTCTGAGTCGATAGTCATACACCTTGTCGATGCGCCACTCGGGGGACCGTGCAGCAGATATGTTATGTTTAATTATATAATTATGTAGCGAGCACGTTAGTCACATAATTTAGCCAGAGAAGCCGCTAGACTGTACAGTATGAGTCTTATGTTTTCTGGGTGGCACGGTGGCGTCGTGATTCGCATGTTGGTCTCACAGCAATACGGTTCTGGGTTCGAGTGCTGGGCTTGGTGGAGTTTGCATGTTCTCTCCGTGCTTGTGTGGCTTTCCAAATCTGGTGTGAGCGTGACTGTGAATGATTGCGTGTATGTTGGTCTTGTGATGAACTGAAACGATGGCATTGTTTAATTTATTAATGAATAACACACACATTATATAGTGCTTGTGCGGATTTCCTCTGCGTACTCTGGTTTCTGCCCACATGTCAAAGACCTACATATTACGTCAACAGTGTAGTCTGAATGTGAGAGTTAGTCTTGCGATAGACTGGTGACCTGTTCAGCGTGTAGCCCCGCCTCCCACTAAAAGTCAGCTAGGATTGCCTCCAGCAGGACCCTGATGGATAAGTGACAGTAGGTGGAGTCAAGTCTCACTGAAAGAGACTGAAAGCGCTTACAGCTGTCATAAATGTGTGTTAAAGTGTGCTGGAACGCAGTGAGGCCCGGAGATTTCTGATAACACCCCAGAAGGTTAGTGGACAGAATCATGACATCAGCAAAAGGAAGTGGATCGGGATCTTCACTCATTGGAAAGAAGGAAATCGGGGTGAGGCAGCTTTCGCAGAGGAGGCGTGGCACGGCAGGAAATGGTGAGCACATTGAAGAAGAAGAAGAAGAAGGAGATGAAGAAGCCACTGTTGCATTATGGGAGACGGAGTTAGGAAATTCAGATAGCTCCGTGTGGATCTCCTCCTCGATTTTTGGAAATGTGAACGCCATCAAGAGTTTCAGTCACCATGAGTGAACTCAGCGCCCCGTCACAGATCCACTTTTCCTCAGTGTCTTGTTGTGCATGTTTTTTTAACACTGTGGAGGCACAACTTTTGGATTTTGTAAAATGAGTAACAAATCAAAGGGCAGAGAATTGCATCCAGGAAGTGCTATAGGATTGAAAGCACAGGACAGAGTGACATCACGGCACAGGAAGTGGAGTGATCAAAAAAGTCCCCGAACAGGAAGTGGATTATTGTTATTAAAAAGAGACCTTGGCTATGGGTCCAGACGCTCGGATCCATTTTTACATCAATAATGTGGGCGGAACCAAAAGCTCCGCTTTGTTCTCTCAGCTGTGTTCTAACTGTATTTTCTCTTCTGTATGTGTGTGTGTGTTTGTGTGTGTGTGTGTGTGTGTGTACGTGTGTGGATATTTATATCTCCTTAACATACTTTTCTGCATCAACAAAAATATAGAAAAATAAACTGCTTTGTGAAAATGAGCTCCTGTCCTCTTGTTTCTTTCTTTCTTTCTTTTTTTTACTTTTTATTTTTTTCCCCACACATCTGCAATTCTGTAACTCTGGTCCTGTGTTTCTTGTCATTTCTGGTTGTGGTGTGTTCTTCATTTCTCTGTCGCCCTTGCTGCACTGAACTCTTTCATTCTCTCGATGCATTTTTACTGAAACATAAAATACACATCAGATGAATCTGAGAATCTGCTCTCTGATACAATAATCGACAGAGAATTCAAAATCTTATTGACCTTTACTGAAAGAATAACTTTAAATACATCAACTGAACTGATTCCTAATCGCAGGTGCTGAAGATGAAAAAAGCCGTACTTTGTGTAAAGCGATGTCTCGTGTAGAACGAAGATTTGTATAAAATTATGGTTCTTGTAAAGCAATGTTTTGTGTAAAGCGATTTTTGCGTAAAGCGATGTTTTGTGTAAAGCGATGTTTTCTTTAAAGTGATGTTTTTTACAGCGATGTTTTGTTTAACGATATGTTTTGTTTAAAGTGATGTTTTGTGTAAAGCGATGTTTTGCGTAAAGGGATGTTTTGCGTAAAGCGATGTTTTGCGTAAAGTGATGATTTGTGTAAAGCAATGTTTTGTGTAAAGCGATGTTTTGTGTAAAGCGATGTTCTCTTTAAAGTGATGTTTTTTACAGCGATGTTTTTTTAATGCGATGTTTTGTTTAAAGCGATGTTTTGTTTAACGCAATGTTTTGTGTAAAGCGATTTTTTGTGTAAAGCGATTTTTTTGTGTAAAGCAATGTTTTGTTTAAAGCGATGTTTTGCGTAAAGCGATGTTTTGTTTAAAGCGATGTTTTGTTTAAAGCGATGTTTTGCGTAAAGCGATGTTTTGTTTAAAGCGATGTTTTGCGTAAAGCGATGTTTTGCGTAAAGCGATTTTTTGTGTAAAGAGATGTTTTGTTTAAAGTGATGTTTTGCGTAAAGCGATGTTTTGCGTAAAGCGATGTTTTGTTTAAAGCGATGTTTTGCGTAAAGCGATGTTTTGTTTAACGCAATGTTTTGTGTAAAGCGATTTTTTTGTGTAAAGCAATGTTTTGTTTAAAGCGATGTTTTGCGTAAAGCGATGTTTTGCGTAAAGCGATGTTTTGTTTAAAGCAATGTTTTGCGTAAAGCGATGTTTTGCTTAAAGCGATGTTTTGCGTAAAGCAATATTTTGTTTAAAGCGATGTTTTGTTTAAAGCGATGTTTTGCGTAAAGCGATGTTTTGCTTAAAGCGATGTTTTGCGTAAAGCGATGTTTTGTTTAAAACGATGTTTTGTTTAAAGCGATATTTTGTTTAAAGCGATGTTTTGCGTAAAGCGATGTTTTGTTTAAAGCAATGTTTTGTTTAAAGCGATGTTTTGCTTAAAGCGATGTTTTGTTTAAAGTGATTTTCTGTGTAAAGTGATGTTTTGTGTAAAGCGATGTTTTGTTTAAAGCGATGTTTTGTTTAAAGCGATGTTTTGCTTAAAGCGATGTTTTGTTTAAAGTGATTTTTTGTGTAAAGTGATGTTTTGCGTAAAGCGATGTTTTGTTTAAAGTGATTTTTTGTGTAAAGTGACGTTTTGTTTAATGTTTTGTTTAAAGTGATGTTTTGTTTAAAGCAATGTTTTGTTTAAAGCGATGTCTTGTTTAAAGCAATGTTTTGTTTAAAGCTATGGTTTGTTTAAAGCGATATTTTGTTTAAATTGATGGTTTGTTTAAAGCGATGTTTTGTTTAAAGCGATGGTTTGTGTAAAGCGAAGTTTTGTTTAAAGCGATGTTTTGTTTAAATCAATGCTTCGTGTAAAGGGAAGTGTCTTTTAAAACCGTGTCTACATTACATTAGTGTTTAAGTTTTCTGTAAAATAAACAAGTAAAATAAACTGATTATTTTTTTTGTAATGTTTATTTATCCGATTTGTCAGAAACTGTCCATGAAAGCATCATTAATGAAACACTAACGAGTGACGATGCTGTCCAGTAGCCTCTTTATTCACACACTAAATCCAACCAGTTTACTTTTATATGAGACATATACTGTAGAAACATTACATTATCTTGGAATAAACAAAACACAAGAGGTTTACACATGATTAAACAACTATATTTAAATAAAACCAATAACGGATCTCAGGAAAAAGAAAACAACGCTGAACTGGGTCCAAAACCAAAGCGTAATTCCATCATTCATTCAACCACATATATTAGATTAAAAAAGAGAAAAAATACTTTAATACATCCATAATAAGATAAATAGAGACATATAAAAGATTGATGATAGAATCAGCAGTATATGCAGCATGTACACAGAACTCTATTTACACGTCACAATGTTTTTTTTTTTTTTTGCTCTTTAATCTTCTTTTTGCTTTTTCATGAAATATTTCTTTCTAAAACTTCTAAAACTTTTTCTGGAGCTTGTATTTATAAATCATTGTAGTTCTATGCAGGTGTTTAGGTTTTTAAAATAAACTCATATAGAAACAAACCTTCCTCCAGTTACAAATATTTAATGAGTTACAACTATTTATTAAAAAATACTAAATAACTAAATAATGGAAGAATGAATAATTAAAAATAAAAAACAATGAAGCAAACTAATTAAAATACTGCAAAGGCTCATGAAGGCATTATAAGGTATTATCATTATTTTTACTCCAAACTGTAAACTGTTTAATCTTAAAGAATTCAAAGCACAAACGAATGATTTAAGAATACAGGCTTCGTAAAAAGTTTCCCCAGACGTTTCTTTGATAATAGTGAAGTAAACATGATCGCCTGCATCACAGGGCTTCGCCAAAGACCCAGAGCTTATACATTTTGTATATAGGAGGTGACTAGTAGATACATTATACCTGTGCTGATATGTAGACTTCATAACAGAGTCGTACGTGTATAGCTATGAAATATATATTGTTTTAATATGTACCTGAAAATAATGAGATTTAAAACAAAGCTTAACCCGTTTGCTGGTTTGTTGGACAGTAAACAGTAAAATGTACATCATTAAAAACAACTAAAGTATTAAAATAAATCATTAATACAGTGTTTATTGTTTTTTTCATGGCTCAATACATAGCAGCCTTGGTTTGCATGGATGTATTAGTGAAGAGACGGAGTACAGAAACACAGCTGCCTTGAGGAAATCTGGATGTCCCGTATACGAGTGATGTACACCGGCAATAATTTGAGATGTTATTAAAACTGCTTTTTGTTTCATTTTCACCACATCGATTTTTCTCTGCGTGAAATAGACAGTAAGATAAATTGAGGTGCACAAACCTTATTCGGTTCCTGAATTATTTAATTCAGAGCTCAGTAGAATATATCGAGGGCTGAAAGTAAGCGATGACACTGAATTATGAAAGGTTAATTCAGGAAATGCTCAGTGTTCAGTACACCGGGGGAGAAATGCTGACTCAGACTCTGCAATCTTTCATTATTATATAAAACACAGCAGCGTTCGGATTTATTTCCTCATCAGTGGCTATAATGAGTTCAGTATCAGTAAAGATGTTGTTGGGGATGCAGCCTGTGTTAGCAGCATGTTTATCCCTGACTCTGTGATCAGTCACATCTTCAACTGACGCTTCTGAGCCGTGTTTACTGTTTGGGAAGTCGGTGATTGGAGGGTTTTGCAAATATGAACTTTATTGTTTGTTTAAATCTAATCTTGTAGTGTGTCTCAGCCAAAATTCTTAAGCAGTGTCCACACAGGAGGTGACGGGTGACACACAAATCGCTTCCGTGCTGAGTTACATGCAAACTGCCTCACAACACAAGCGAAACCTAGTGCCTTGTTGCCTAGATAACCCTCTTGCATGATTCCCACTTAAAATATTTCCACGTTAAACTGTGAGCTTCAAGCTATTTATATTGTTATAGTTTATTTTAGCTTACAGGAGCATAATAAAGAACTTATTGTTAATATAAGGATTGAGGCACTGTTTGAAAGTGGAGTTCCTGTTATATGACTCTATTGATAATAAGTAGATTTTGTTAAACTTATTCAGTATAGAATATTAAATCATTTAAATATCACTTTCTTTGGATTTTGTTTTCCTTAAAAAAAAACATTTCAAAAACACGAACGGACTTTGTCTCCATCTCTGGATATCGGCAAGTGTCAAGTTCCCACCCAAGAGTGAGCAGCCAATCAGCATCATGGTGCACATTGGATGTACATACGGAAGAACGGATGGATGCACAAGCCAAAGAAATTTTAAAAAATCAAGAAAATGTTTTTTTTTAAGTATGGCGCTCTGCTCCTGCACGCCTTCCGCCATTATAGACTCTCCTACTGTATATTTAAAAGGCTGTGCTCCAGTAGAGATTTCAATGCTCCATCATTGACTTGCCCAGTTCACTTTGGACGAATCTTAACTTTATTACGTTTTTTAGATAAAATGGATCACTGTACACTTCATGATGGGAAGAATTTCAGCAGAATGCAGCAAAACTAGTCAAAAAATGCTGAAGGAGGATTTGGAATGTCGATACTTTCTTTTACTTGCTTGTTATCGCTCTAGTTGCAAAGCTAGCCAATTAGTGCCCAAAAATACTTCACAGAAGTTCATCTATTAAAATGCAAATGAAGTTTTGCTCTTGCCATCAGGTTTAGTTACCCTAAACACAGCTTGGTTTGCACTTAGGGGAAGTCAACGAGGGTACATTAGGAAAACATTAAGGATACGCGGCACAGGCATCGACGTGCAGTCTGCTTATTTGATCCAGATCTGCTCGTGCTACTGCCGAGAGCACTTGAAGATTTGCCGGTTCACAGATGCAGGATTTTTGCTACACTGAGCACTTCACTGCATCGATTAACCCGTTAAGATTTAATGCCTAATTAAATCAGAAGTCGAGGGGATTTCTGGAGCGGTGTGGTATGTGCGTGCACTCAGATTGATTCACTGTGTGTGTGTGTGTGTGTGTGTGTGTGTGTGTGTGTGTGTGTGTGTGTGTGCTTTTCTTGGCAGAGGTAAAAGAGACCATTCTAATCAAATATCAAACTGCATTAGGTCAGCAAC
>JBCNYG010000020.1:40117603-40138112 GCA_039654305.1 Porochilus rendahli
ACTGTATTGAGCACTGTGCTACGGAAAATCGACTAAGGATTTTATATATATATATATATATATATATATATATATATTGTTTTTTTGTGAGTATATTACATTACTACTATTTATTATGTATTATTTCATTACATTGCATTTTAATCAGAAGAACCATTTTTATAAAATAATTTTAAATATATATAGCAAGTGGGTGGCATGGTGCCTCATTGGTTAGCACTGTTGTCTCACAGCAAGAAGGCTCTGGGCTCAAAGCTCCTGGCAGACTGGGACATTTCTGTTTGCGTGTTTTTTTCTCCAGGTACTCTGGTTTCTCCCCGTAGTCCAATGACATACACATTAGGTCCCTTTGCTACTCTAAATTATCCACATGTTTACCTGAATTTTGGCTGGAGGGTAAAAAGGTAAGTTATAATTCCCTAACTGCTCACTGGGCACACACATATGAGTATGTTCACTGCTTCGGGTGGGTTAAATGCAGAATCTAATTTATCTCAGTGGGATAAATATAGTATCTAATTAAAGAAAGAAAGAAAGAAAGAACAGCTAATAAACAGGTCCATGCTTATGTGACCTATCCATTCATTATCATCCGTTCTGGGCATACCCGTCAAGATCATGGGTGAAGCTGGGGCAGCCAGATGCTGTGTACAGCATGGCCAAGCTAGTGGTGGGTAACAGCCCCTCATTCAGAAAAACAGCATCAGCTGCATCTCAATAAATCATCCAAATGACAGAAAATGCTGCTGTAAAGAATGTGATTTGGGACACAACAAAATAAATGATTGACCATAATGTGAAACAATGTTTTTTCCCCTGTCATCATGCATTATACATCATTTATCGAAGTCTTATCACACTGAACTAGCGGGCATGCATGCCTGACTCATCTCAGTCTGTATACAATAGTCTGCATGCTGTAATCTTCTTTTTCTCTAAACTTTATTTTCATAAAAAAGTGAGATAGGTCCAGTTAATTCTCAGGCCGCATTATAGGCACGAGGGCAAAGTGGTAACTTAGGCCTCAAAGCAAGAAGGTTCTGGGCTTGGGTGTTTTTGTGTGGAGTTAGCATTCTCCACAAGCTTACGTGGGTTTTCTTCAGGAACTCAGGTTTTCTCCCACACTCCAAAGACATGCACGTTAAGCATTTTGGCTCTTCCGAATTTCCCTTTGATGTGATAGTATTAATGATTGTGTGTGCTGCCCTGCGATTTTCTGGTGAGCTGTTCAGGGTCGGCCTCACCTTTGCCCAGTGTCTGTTGAGATAGGCTCCAGCCTCCCTATGACCCTAATAGTAGGATTTAGCGATTCGGCAAATGAGTGACTGAGTATATATACATCCATCCGTTTTCCTCCAATAATCCAAGGACAGACCACAGAGGTAACAGGTCTAGGAGGCAAACCGAGGCATCCCTCTCCCCAACTGTGCTCACCAGATCCTCCTGAGGGATCCCGAGCCGTTCCCAGGCCAGATATTATATATAATCCCGTCAACTGAGTTCTGGGTCTGCCCCGGTGCCTCCTGCCAGTTGGAAATGCTTGGAACACCTCAAAAGGGAGGCAACCAGGAGGCATTCTAATCAGCTGCCCAAACAACCTCGACTGACTTTTTTCGATGTGGAGGAGCAGCAGCTTTTACCCTGAGTTCCCCAGGGACATCTCCTCTCCTCACCCTGGAAAATAATTTCTGCCACTTATACCCATGATCTCATTCTTTCAGTCACTACCATAAACTCATGACCATAGATGAGGGTGAGGAATGTAGGTGGACTGGGACTGTATAGTGATAAATATCATATCATGAAAACGTCAGAAAATATTACAGTATATTTTTAAAAATTATATCACCAAGCTTTAATGAACTGGTTGTTTTACAGCATAGTATTTTGGGGACAGATGCATAATAGATGAGAAAAGTATTTATTCCAAAATTAGAAAAATTTAATTCAGCTCAATTTTTGATGTGGTCTCATCAAATTGTTAAATCTCAGTATGAACTTTTGCTCGGCTGGAGTCAACCCAGCCCATTTATTATTTAAACGTGCATAATTTATCACTTCTCACTAAATTAAACTGCCCGATAAAACTTAGCATATTCATTCAAGGGTAGTGACCTACATGTGAGGTGTTGTAAGTCATTCATCAAGATGTCAGCTTTAAAGACACTTTAATGTCAACTTTAATCAGATCTACTCACTTGTGACATCATAATTATATTTACAGTTTATGGTCATTTGTGCTGTTTTTTTTAACAACCAAATGTTTTTTTTGTTCATGCTGAAAGGTCACAAAGAATATCTGGTGATACTTGTGTTACTAGAATGAGCTGAATATGCAGAATATGCATGTGCTGTATTGACAGGTTGAGAACTAATTAAGCATACAATAAAGTTAAGATTAGCCATAACCTTAAGTAATGTTAAAAAAAATCATTCATTTATTCATTTTCGAAGCCCCTTTATGCTAATTAGGGTCGTGGGGAGGCTGGTGCCCATCTCAGCTAACTTGGGGTGAGGGCCTGGTATACCCTTGACAGCTTCCCAGGCAATCGCAGGGTCAACACACATACAACTATTCACACTCACACCTAGTGGTGATTTGGAACAGCCAGTTTGTCCACTGGGCATGGTTTTGGACAGTGGGAGGAAGCCAGAGTACCCAGAGGAAACCCACACAAACACGGGAAGAACATGTAAACTTCACACACACAAATGCCCAAGCCCCGGAATCACACCCAGGCCATCTTGTGGTGAGGCGGACATGCTAACCACTGCACTACCGTGCCACCGCTAACAAAATATCAGAGAAAATTATTCCATTTATTAAATGGATCCGTTCATCCTTTATCCCTCTATCTATCCATCCATTCCTTATCTATTCCACTTATCTCTCAGGGTCATGGTGAATGCTGGAGTCAATCCCATCTGACTTTGGGTGAGAGGTGAGGTACAACTTGAACAGGTGGCCAGCTAATGCAGGCCTAACAGAGATGAACAACCATTCACACTTACATTCACCTTTGATCTGACAGTGGGAGAAAATCAGAACACCTGGAGGAAACCCATGTAAGCATGGCCAGAACATGCAAACTGCACAGAAATGCAGAGATTTGGAAAACAAACCTTCTTTTCAGCTAGGCGACAGTGCTAATTATCGAGCCATCGCAAAAAAAATTGCAGTCTGTTGTAGTGTAATATCGTTAAAAGTAAATACCGCATCATTATGCTGGAAGACCTTCATGTGATGACTCGAACTCACTAGGAGTGGGTTAATGCTGTTTTTATGACTCTCGGCTGCAAACTAATTTTCAAGGGGGCTGCTATTTTTTTTATATCTCAGACCAAAGCAAAATTGCTCATTTTAATATTATCTCTAATTAAAAATTGTGACCGTTTGTGTGTTGATAGGAAGGTATGTCATACAATGTTGGTAGATTTCATTTAAGATAAAAGTAGAAGTGAGATTAAACAGGAACAGGAAAAGTCCTACACGTTCATTTGTTTGCTGATCCATTTCAGATTCACCCTGTTGCTTTTCCTGTAGTGTTGCTATACCGCAGTGAGTCATGCCCGAGACGTCCTGACTAACAGCTATGTCTTTTGAAGTGGTTCCTTACAGGGCGTTTCCAGAGAATGACAGCAGACTTGATGAAGAAATTCTGTAGCAGTTGTGGCACATGTAGCTTTTCATATGTTTGTGCACTTGTGAGGATAATACCTTTTAATCTGGTGTTTCAGTTAGTTACAGTGTTTTAAAAGCTCACAGACTGAATGTGTGTTTATAAAAAAGATGTAATTATGATTAACTAAGAATCTCTCTCTCTCTCTCTCTCTCTCTCTCTCTCTCTCTCTCTCTCTCAGCCATGTCAGCAGATGTACTAGATCTTTGTTACACAGAAAGCCCAAGCAAGCGTGCATATTTAATCTTTGGTGTTTTCTCCCTAAGGCTTGGGAGTATCCATGTTGGGTTTGTGATGTTCGGCGAACAGGCTGTTTCAGCTCAGCTGGTTTTAATGTGCCTGCAAAGCATATTGTCTTTCTGATAGGCTGCACCGGAGGCCTGTGTACACGAGTGGCAAGTCTTTGTCATGTGACAATGTTGATGACAAAACACATCCCAGGCCATTGCACATTTTTAATTAAGGATGCACCCCTGTAAATAGTATTAGTCAGAATATGTAAGCAGTGATACAGCAGATTAATTTGTAATAAACATCAAGAAGCTGGAATAAATGCAGAATATGGTGTAATTAGAAATTACGATTTGATGTTACAACGATGTACGTTAAGATGTGGCTGTGGTGAAGAGAAATAACAGGGTGTAGATAACTAAACGAATAAAGAATTAAACTTCTGGAATATGTACACAAACCACTGATAAGACGGGGATGGAGCTGGGACAGAAACCTAAACAAAAGCACTTGGCATAAACAGAAGCACATGAAAGCAGCATGAAAGCAGTGCTCATCACGCTGAGAGGGAGAATTCAGTGTAATGGTGATTTGACAGCCTCTCGCCAGAAATGTAATTGCTGTGTATTATATTATGTCTTATAAGTGAAGAATATTGTGGCCCATTGTGATATCACATTGTACAGGCAAATGATGGGACAGCAAAAACAGTCAAAGGCTTTATAGAGGTTCTCGCAGTAACAGGCCTGCTAGCCTTTTGAGTTAAAAGCAAATGATAATGATATTCCTTCCTCAAACAACTGCACATTTGACATTCCAAACCACATTTGTTAAGAAATGCTGTTTTACATTGAGCACAATCACATTGCATTTTTGTGCATGTAATAATTTCTGTTGTAATGATCTGACGTCAGAATATTTTTTGAGAGCTTGTCATCCATTGCGGTTAATTTAGAGTCTATGGTTTAAGCTTCATCACGGCCAGTCTGTACGTCCTCTCTTATTTATTTTACCATCATATCACCAATCCATCCTGCTCTTCTTACTAAAGCCAGGCAGTATGATGAGGAAATATCCAGAATTAAAAAAAAAAGAAAATCACTAAAATGATTTTTATGAAAAATTACTCCGATTTGATGTTTTTGTACTGATTTAAAAATCTTTTCTATGACTTTTTGATCAATTCTAGCATTAAAGTTTTACTTTTATTCTGTTGCATTTTATTAAAGTTTTCTTGTTAGTTTGTTTCCAACCTTACATATCATGAGTTCTATAACACACAGAGGTTTGAGTGTCTTTGAGATTGTAATAACCACATTACAATCTTTGTATACTTATGCAAATGTTGTAAAGCCATTAGCTTGATTTTTGCGTCCTTGATCACGTGCCCACACAGGCAACCCAATAAATGAATTAAGTTGTGGGAAAAATAAATTGCATGCTGTTGGCACTAAGTGCACTTGTACTTGGCAGCTTATTCTCTTGCCTTCTGTATGTATGGTTCTGTTGACTTGCACATGCAACCATTTTTGGAGTTCCGCTTTTAGGCAGTGCCGAAATTTATTATGAGTTGATTATTTAGGGCATAGTTTTACAAAGCACTTGCTTTCAAATACAAATACATTTGGTTGGATAATTCATTCATTTTCTGAACAGCTTAATCCTAATTAGGGTCGCGGGGAGGCTGGCGGCCATCTGACTGTATAATGTCTTTGGAATTTATTTTCATAGTAAGGATGGATCAAGCCTTTTACCTTTCGTTAAATCCTTTTGAGAACGTTGACTGGTTGGGAAAACATAATTGAAGCCCTGGTCATCCACCATGTGGAGCAGCACAGCTCCCTCTTAAACACAGTCATTTCAATAAACACAGTTGCACCTCAGCTACAAGTCACACCCATGTGATTTGAAGGATGCAGTAACCAGCAGGTTCGGTGTGGTTTGTCCCCCTCCCTTAGAGAAATGACTTGCATCTGTGTCTTTTTTTGTTTCTGGCGGTATTAATAGAACTGTTGACTGTGCTCAGCTGAGCAAGTGAACCTCCACTGCACATCACCCAAGCTTGTTTTGAGAATTTTTACCCTGTGAAATGCATTTTGGCTATATATTTGATTTCAGGAAAAAGATCATAAGACAGTGAGAAAACCCACAGAAGCACCAATACATCCACCCACACTAAGATAAAGTGTTATCCTATAAATAAGAATATTAGAAATACCCCCAACCCTATTCACTCTCCTCCCCACATAGGCCTGTGCAGCATAGCCTACATTTGCCCACTGGAACAAAACTTTATGTTTCACGATTTTGCTGTGAGCAATTTTCAGTTCCCCCTGTATAATGACTCAGAGAAATTCCACAAAAGGATTTAAACCTCTAACCACACTTAATGACCAAACTTTCCCTTAAATATGGTAGTGAGTAGCACAATACTCTGATTGTAAGCAAGAAGAGAAACACAGTCAGGGCAAAGATCTGCAGAAACTCTTGCTAACAAGCCTGTTACTGTTCATGTCAGCAGATCAGCGGATCAGAACCTTCACTGTACTCGGGGAATACACAGATTGACCTGGAAGTCATGGGGCATTTGCTTAAAGAAATAAAGGAAATGAATTTTAATCTCAGTGTTCTGCCACACTGAGGCGCTTGATTGTGGAACCGCGTCACATTCATTTTGTTCTATTAACACTTTTCGCCTGAAAGCTTGTGACTATTAGCTCGGCATCGCAACTAATAAGCTAACATGTTCCTACTTGTTGTCATGCTTGTCATGCAGTCTGATTAAGAGACAGAGTTAATGAGCGGTCCTCTGTTTCTCTAGTGCTTTTCTGCTTTTCCCATTTTCTTTAAGCACAGCACTGTTGTTTGTTTAACCCCGCTTTCATCCATTAATAGTAAGAGACTATTTGACCAGTAAAGCTACTTCTGATTCTGAGACGGCATATTAATGTTCTGATCAATATTGTACTTTGTACCTGATTTAATATATATTAAGAATTGCGATTGGCGGCACAGTGGCACAGTGGTTAGCACATCTGCCTCACAGCAAGGAGGGCCTGGGTTTGGTGAGGGTGTTTCTGTGTGGAATTTGTATGTTCTCCCCGTGCTTGCATAGGTTTCCTCTGGATACTCCGGTTTTCCAAAAACATACACAGTAAACTAAGTGACTGTTTCAAATTGCCCTAGATGTGAGTGAGTGTAAATGGTTATGAATGTTGGCCTTGCAATGCCCGGCGAGCTGTCCAGGGTGTACCCCTCTCTTGCCCAGAACCGACTAAAATGGGCCCTGCGACCCTAATTAGAATGAAGTGGCTAAGAAAATGAATAAATTTATTATAAATTATGAATGAATTATATTATAATTGGCGACACGGTGGCGTAGTGGTTAGCACGTCCGCCTCACAGCAAGAAGGTCCCGATTCCCAGCTCGGGCGTTTCTGTGTGGAGTTTGCATGTTCTCCTCGTGCTTGCGTGGGTTTCCTCCAGGTACTCCGGTTTCCTCCCACAGGAACCTAATTATAGGGTCTAAGCAACTGATTATAGGGAATAAGCAGCTGATAAAGTAAATGAATGAATGAAGAATAGAATGTATTTATATGTTGAAATGAATAACGATTCTACACAGTATACACTAAATATCATTACTAAATCACGATTATTCACTGAACACGAGGTGGATATCACCGAATTATCCTGGAGATGGAATGTCCAGGGAACTATTCAGTGATATCCACCTCGCCCAGGGTGAGTAAGAGTTTTATTAGACTTTTAATCGTTACCCTTTAATTGATCCCAGCATTATCTCGAGTGTGAAGGGTGGATAAATCTGTTATATCGAGACAGTGAACCAATCAGATCACACCGTTCCCGTGTAGCGTAAAGTTAATAATGTTAATCAAAATTTTATACCTGTGTAATATTACCTAATAAAAACTTTCTAAATTAATTCCATTTGTAAATAGATGAATAGAAGTTGAGTTTGGTAGGTAATGTACTAAAGAAGGTATTTTCCGGAAAACACAGTAACAGCATGGCGAGCAGCTCGGAGCGTGACTCTGACGGAACCCTCCAGAGAGCATGTGTGAGATGAAACGCCTGCTTCTGAACGTCTGCTGGGAATTGTGCTTTTATGTAATTTGAATGCCTTTAAAATGTTTCCTCTGTTTATCAGTGGAGCGTGCACTGTACGCACCCCTGCGATGATCTGTTACTATAGAAACAATATCAGAGCAAGTTCATTAATAAAAGTAATGAACACCATCTGACCAATCAGCTTGCAGAGTTCCTCAGTGCTGAGGTTTGGTGTTTTTTTTATAAAACTAGTGTTAAACATAGCTGCAGAAGGTAGAACTGATGAT
The DNA here is from genome assembly GCA_039654305.1 of Porochilus rendahli. NCBI lineage: Eukaryota > Metazoa > Chordata > Actinopteri > Siluriformes > Plotosidae > Porochilus > Porochilus rendahli. Next base: position 40,125,873 of record JBCNYG010000020.1, read on the forward strand.
CGACACGCTGAGAAACTGACACGCCCACTCATCACTTTTGATTGACAGATGAGCCAGAGAAACGTCCTTGCAGGAAAATGCTAATCAAACGCAGCGATACGTTCTCACAAAACCGCCGTGCTCGTTCAGGACCGGTCCAGCACCACATTCAGCTCTCCAATCACAGGCAAGAGGAAGTGGAGTGAGGACCAATCACATCGCAGGAACCCTTCGGGGTTCCAGACTGTGCTGCTTTCACTGTAAGATTCATGACTCATGCAGTCAAACCGCGCACTACAGAACCCACTAGCAGAGTAAATAGTTAGTCATGCACTGATCCTCGGTTCCAAGGTTTAATACTAAACGCAATCACAAACACCATCAGTGGACTTCCTCTTACAGCAGCGCGTCAGTATCCCAACACCGACGCAGATCGTTCCTCAGGCTTTCACTCACTTCATATTTAAACGCTAACCAGTAACACTGTGGGGGTGTGGCTCATTAACAACTGGGCTTTCTTGACTGTTGTGACACGTGATTCGACAAGTGTGATGTTTCTGAAATGAAAATGAAAATTTTGTTGTTTTTCTTGACCAAGTGAAGTGTCAATCAGATACTCCCGCCTCCCTTTTGACCTTTCATGGGGTATGAGAGATCATTGCAAAAATCATAAAAAACTTCATATAAAAACCTACAAGATTTTGGCTAAACAAAAGAAAGTTTAGAAAGCAGCCTATTTAAACCTAAATTTAATCTTTCTAATAAAAGTACAAAGGTTTGGGAATTTTTTGCTGTTGGTTTCAAGTTGAACAATTCACCAAATTTTACGGTTTTATCCCTGATATAATAATAATAATAACAATTTATAAATGTTTCACGTTCATTTCTGAAGAAAACGCACTTTAAGAGTTAATTTGTGATTTTAAGTGTTCAACTTTATCTTGATTCAAGAAATCTTGTTAAGCGAAATGGTCCTGCTGGTCGTGCTGCATGGACAGATAAGTTCGATTTCTTGAATTAAAATAAATCTAAAGAGAAGAATATAATGTAAAGTTAAACATTTAAAAAGTGGCAGTGGTCGCTCAGTGGTCAAGGCGATGGGTTACTGATCCGAAGGTCAGCGGTTCAATCCCCTCTGTCACCACTGTTGGGCCCTTGAGTGAGGCCCTTAACCCTCAGTTGCTCAGCTGTATAAATGATAATTGTAAGTCGCTCTGGATAAGAACTGCCAAATGCTGTAAATGTAAAATCAGAAGTTAACTCTTAAAACAAGATACATTATCTGTCACTTGTAAATCTAAGGTTTTTTATCTTGGTAAGAACCAAATAATCTGCAGTGTACTTTATGTTCCACATCATTGGATCGGCCATTTGTTTTAAAATACTTCTGCATGTCATTTGGCTCCTCCCCTTTTACTTCTAGCTAAAATTAAATGGATGCACACAGCAACCCGATATGATGATTTCGTAGCATTGAGCATTACATGTACCGTACATCATAATAAAATACATTTAAAATCCATCATGTGAACGATTTAACATTTCACTTTAATGTGGTTTAAAACTGATATTCAGTGCGTGGCTAATTATTAACGCTAAACTTCATTCAGTGCCACGTGTTAAAGATGGATGTGTTTGTAAAATGTAAATAAGAGACAGTGGACTCATTAGCATCGAGCGTTTTAGGCTTCAATTATATATTTATTTTACAAACAAAAAACACATAATTTCAATATTTGAAAATGTTGTAAATTGTAAATGTTCGCACTTGCTGATCTGCGAATGTGGGGAACACGTGATGCCTTAAATACAATAAATACAAACAGAAAAAAAAAACCTAGAAAGCAAATATGCTAAATATCAATGCTGCCTTAGCTCTTTGATTTACTCTTTAAATAACTTTATACTTTAACTCTAACTTTATTAACATTTTTAATTAACTACCAAAAACATAGGCTGCTAGCTAGCCGGCTAACACTTCAGCAGATGGAAAGATACCTAGTGTTACTCGAGCTAGCTAACACCACAGTACTAGCGCCAGTGAACGTGTGTTTGTGTTTTTAAACGTATATTTTTTTATTTATTGAGTTATTTCGTCTTGTTTCTTGTGTGATGTAAACTTTAAAATGTATTATTTACACTTCTTTAACCAACTGGATGTTATGTGCTAATTTCTGAATCTTTCTTTAAAAAGACAAATTAAATTAAGTTTACATTTAAATGAGCTAGCTCACTAATGTTAGCTTGATTGGTACACTTTGTGGGTCACTAGCGACCCTGTGGATGCTTTTATTTCTTACTACATAAATTTCTTTAATTCAGAAACATGAAGCATTTCCTCCTGATGATATTATTATTAAATAACAGAGTTAACATCTTTAATAAATGTGTTTATTTAGAGATGGCTGAAATAAGAAACTGGGAGAATTTTACCTTCTTTTCTAAACTTAGCTTAAAAATCACCCAAAAAAGCTTCCTATCAGCGAGCGGGCTAATGTCTGGATGCTAACCGTGCTAGCGTGAGATAATTCAGTAACATGTTTCCAAATACTGTGTTTAGAATAATAAATACAGCCATGGGTTAGTCTTAAAGCAGAAATAACGATTACCTTTACAGTAATAAGTTTTAACAGAGTTTATTTGTTTATGATTAAATCTTTTTGGTGTTAATCCTGAGATGAACATTAGCAACTGCAGCTGAGTTCACTGGTAAATAATAATAAAATAAATAATAAATAACTACTGCTGGGTAATATTAGCAGGATGAAAGCATGGCTAATCCTGCTAGCTAACTGTATAATGCATCCTATTAACATATTTAAATGGTTAAATATCCAGAAATTCTAAAGTTTTAAATATATTTTAAATACATTTTTGATTGCAGAGATTTATTTAATCTGATGTAGCTAACTTGTTAGCGATTTGTTATTTATTCAGATGACATTCTGGCATGAACTGAGTGTTGAGATGTTATTCGCTAACTGACTAACCCACCGCTAATCGTTTCTAATTTAAATAAATTATTACTAATAAAGAGAAATAAGTGCGGAGCCACATGTTGCGAAGTGAGTGCGAGGCCGTCTGTGTTTGGTCTCTTCAGTTTGGTGTGAAGATGTTAACGAGCTCGAGTGTGGAATGAATCAGAGTTTCATCTGAAATCATCAGAATAGAATCAATAGATTAAACCATTACCAATAAATGGATGTGGCCATCTGCAGCAATCATCTGTCAATTCATCTTTATTTTTGTAATTTATTTTGAAAACATAATTGATTCTGAGTGAAGGCCACGCCCATTTCATGTAGCACCTTGCCAGGTTCTTCAGCTTGCCCCACCTGTAATGGCAGAACCCCACAGGGGCTCTTTTCTCCCTGTTCCTGCTGTTAGAAGTGTTAAATTCATAAAGAACCCCTGAGGATCCTTCATTCCTTCAGTCCTGCTGTCCAGATCCATGGTTTAAACACAGGAAACTGGACTTGCTTGAGGTTTATGAAGATGTCGAGTTTCACTTCTATAGAACTGAAGGTGAAAAAGCTTCAAGAAACGCAATCAAATCCAGTTGCCCTTGTTTCTACCTTGGATCTACTATGACCCGAATGACTGCGAGTCCACACAGACTTGCAGTCCAGTTGGCTTTGTGGCTCCACCTTTCTATACCTGGTTCTGGAGCTCATTGAGTTTTTGCCAAATTGAAGAAACCAAACAGACTACTGAACCCACGACAGCGAGAAGTGGCAGCCGTTAACCTGATGATCTACCCTCACTTAGTTCTTCTAATTCTAATTAACTTACAGAAATGACTAGCATGCTAATTACAAGGACTGAGTTCGATAATAAATGATGATGAAGTTGTGATATCAACCTTCTGTATTTTCAGGCAGGTTTTAGAGAACATCTTCTAAACATTAAAGATCAGTCAGGTTCCTGTTAAGGTTCCTCTGCTGGTTCTCCTGCAGATCATTCACAGCTGATAAGTTCCTAACCAGCTAGCGTCAGCTAAATCCAGCTCGTGTTAGACACTAACATTTGGTTTTATTATTTTACGTATTTAAAGTCATAAACATTCACTGTGTTCGATTTGTACGTGTTCTGGTTTTATTTTAAAGAATATTTTAATTACTAATGTGTTCATGAGTTTGTGGAGGTATTTCTTGCCTCATACCATTACAGTAAACATGTTCTTCACAGCTGGGGTGTAAATGTCATGTACCTGATTTTATTTTGTATTTACAACAACAATAAAAAAAAAGTTGGTTGTTATTATGTTTGTGTTTTTATTTCTGTCAGCGTCACTTCACCCTGAAGATCGTTAATATCTTAAGTAGCCTAAAAATCTTGAAGAACCTGAAGATCCCAAACATCATAATGATCCCAAAGATCCCTATGATCCTGCGATCCAGAAGATACTAAAGATGGTCATGAGACCGGTCCCCACGCTGATCATCAAACTACCCAAAGGGAAAAAAGACAGAGTTACCAAACCAACTCAAGAAACAAATCATTTAAAAAGTCATTACAGTTTTCATGCTAAAGGAAAATAAATATAATATATATAAAATATATAAGATCAAATTATAATAATGATTTACAATGTAAGAAAACTAATATTCTGTATCTCTTTGGTATTAAATAATAAAAATCATGCACTTGATGCCCAGCTGTTCGGTTCCAGCTGCTCCTTCTCGAATCCCCTCAACACCCTCCACATTACACCTGCTGAGACTTCAGGTACAACAGGATGAACATTCTCAATCCCTGGAAACAGCCCCATCTAGTGGTCTGGGTATCAACACACATGGAGCTCTTTACTCACTCATATTTTTAAACTTAGAAATAAAAAAATAAAAAATAAAATAAGGGGAAAAAAATTAAAAAGATTAAATACACTTTGAAAAGTAAATTAACTTATATTAGTTTTATTTATTTAAATTCTTTTTTTAAGTGATAAGAATTTATTTATATTGGCGTAAGATTTATTTGGGGTGACCTGGTGATGTAGTAATTAATTCATCCACTCCAAGAAGGTCCTGTGTTCGAGTCCTGGGCCTGTGTTCATGTTTCCATGTTCCACACGCTTGCGTGGGTTTTCTCCGGGTACTCTGGTTTTCTCCCACAGTCCAAAGGCAGGAACAGTAGACTAATGGGCCGTTCCACCTTGCCAGATGTGTGTGAATATGAATAGTTTTGTGTGTGTGTGTTGTTCTGCGATGGACCTGTGAGCTGTTCAGGGTGTGCCCCGCCTTAGATGAAAGTAGGCTTCTTCTCCCCATGACCCTAATATGATTGTGTGGTTTGGGAGGAATGGAAGGATAAAAGAATGGATAGATAATTAGAGGGATGGAGGAACAGATGGAGAAATGGATGGAGGGAAGGATGGATGGATGGATGCATAGATGGGGATGGATGGAAGGAGGGAGGGAGGGATGGAGGAATAGGGAGAAAGATGGGTGGAGGGATAGATGGGGGATGGATAAGTAGAGGGAGGGATTGAAGAATGGATGGGGATAGATAGATAGATGGATGAAGGGAAATATGGATGATAGTAATAATGTGGAGAAAATGTAAAAACAAACTTGTAAAATATTTGGGAAATAAATCCTTTTTATCTGTAAGTAAACATCTCTAATAATAATTAATAAACAAACAGAATCAGGTGTAGAGCTGCACACCTGAAAGGTGTTTGAATGTAAACAGGATGTTGGTGGGAAACAAATTCAGTCATCCCTGGCTGAAATAATTTAAAACTTAATGATCAATTTGTTTTAAACAGGATCTGATAGGATCTCATGACGTCCATCCATCCATTTACAGAAACACTTAATCCTATTAGCGTCTCGAGAAGGGTGGAGCCCATCTCTGCCTAATTCCGGGCCGGGACTGGGAACACGCACACCCACACACCTTTCAAACTCTGACTCACACCTAAGGACAATCTAGAACAATTAACCTCATTGGAAGCAAGGAGAAGAAAACTGGGGTACCCAGAGGAAACCCACAGACGTATGGGGAAAATACGCACACAGAGAACACTGCACACCGAGCCTGGGATCCGGACCCTGAGGTGCCCTCATCCTTTAGCGTCCCACAGCGCTGTGTGAACACTGCATGGGGGCAGTTCAGTCCTGGTGATGCGTTGTGCTGATCTGACCACCAGCTGAACTACCCTACCAGGCGGTAATGCTGCCAGGCAGAATACTCTCGGTGGTCCATCGTAGAAGTTGGTGAGTATTCTGGAGTCTGTGCCAAACTTCAAAAGAAAGAAAAGCAGGATGTACATATAAGTTATTAAAGGAAGCTGCTTTATACTATCGAACAGGAGAAGATTTACACTGATGATGATGATGATGATTATGATGATGATGGTGATGATGATGGTAATGGTGATGGTGATGGTGATGATGATGATGATGATGATGGTGATGATGATGATGATGATGGTGATGATGATGATGATGATGGTGATGATGGTGATGATGGTTGTGATGATGGTGATGATGGTGATGATGATGATGATGATGATGATGATGGTGGTGGTGATGGTGATGATGATGATGATGATGATGATGATGATGATGATGATGATGATGATGATGCTGATGCTGAGGTTGGTGGTGATGATGGTGATGCTGAGGATGACGGTGATGGTGAGGATGATGATAATGGTGATGATGATGATGATGGTGATGGTGATGGTGATGGTGATGATGATTGATGATGATGATGATGATGATGCTGAGGATGACGGTGATAGTGAGGATAAGGATGATGCTGAGGATGACGGTGATGAAGATGATGGGTGGAGACGAGGTGAAGAAGAGGGACTATAAAGCACTTAAAGGTATTAAACGAGATAAAGCAGAAGAGTGACACACAGGGAAGAATTAATGAGAAAGAATTGCAAGAGGAAAAGAAGAGTAAGAAAGGATCACTGGAGGACGTGTAGTGAGAGACAAGAACTGAATTGATCTTAAAAAAACTAATGTGAGGAGGAGACAGAGACAGGTTAAAAAAGGAGCGAGAAGAACAAGAAAGCAACAAAAACACTGTCTCTATGGAGAAAGGGAGGATGTAAAAGATAAACAGATAGAGATAGATAGAGGTAGCAGAAAGGGAGGAATGAACGGGATGAATGAGAGGAGAAAGTGTCCTGGGGCAGAAAGAGACGTGAAGTCCTGAGGGACAACGTGAGAGGGAAGAAAAGAAGGAGGACAGGAGACAGGGATGGGGGGAGCGTGGAGGGGGGCCGGAGTCTGGCGCTGTTGTTCCAGCCGTCACACACTCAGCCGTGAGGGAGTCCCTCTCATAACCACACACACACACACACACACACACACACACACACACACACACACACGGTCCTCTGGGAGATCCCGGCGGCGAGCCTCTCTGTCGCTGTCTGCCCCCCCCCAAACCCTCTCTCTCTCTGCACATACACTCGTCTCTCGTTGTGACAGCTCAGAAGAATGCCCCCCACCCCCACCTCCATTGTATGTTTGCAGCCCTGCTGGAACACCAGACAAATGGGCTACTTTCCTGCTAATGTCAAGGGTAGTATAAATGTGTGGTCTGCACACACACACACACACACACACACACACACACACACAAACTATTGGTTTCAGGGTCAGGTGCGTTAAATGTGCTTGTTACCCCAGCAAGCTGGTTATGTTTTTGTTGGTGTTGTTTGTTTATTTGCTGTTTGTTATCCACTTTACACAAAAGGTTTTACCAGGGGTGTTTGTGAGTAGAGTTCTTCCTGTGGGTTTCCTCCTGGTACTTGGTTTTCCTCCAACATGCCTTCTCCCAGAGTCAGCTTAGACCCAGCTCCCTGTGACTCTAGCAGATTTAAGCGGTTCAGGAAATGAATGAATGAATGAACAGTACACTCTGTACCTGCGGTGATTCCGTCTGGATGCTCTGGTTCCCTCCCACAGTCTAAAGACACGCACTGGCGTTAGGCTAATTGGCTATGAAATTGCCGCTAGATGTCTGTGTAGGCATGAATGGACCAGCTATGGAGCTGTGGCAGTACAGGTGCATGGTGATCCCAAGCGCAGGTAAATGGGGAGGGTTAGTGGACGACCTGGCGACCTGCCTTATAAGGAAACACCTCACCAAGAGCGCTCTATGGCAGTACAGTCACTATGAATTGGAGACACAGAAGAGACCGCGTGCCATCCTGAGAGAGAGGAAGGTGCAGCAGGGGGAGTGTTTCACCACTTGGTACTTCAGTTTTTGTCAAGGTTTGAAGTGGTGGGTGTTTCTTCAGAGCAGATTGAGAAGTAAAGTCGTTTGTCATTAGTGTAGCAGTGATAAGACATGCCTGGAAAATAAGTTTAATTGAAAAACCAAAGTAGCCCGAGTACTGACACCTGCTGTACTCTAGTAGTAACGATATGAGGTGATGAAAGTGAAGCTCTCCATGTTTCCAACTAGGACTGATCCTGTAAAATCAATGACGAGGACTTGGTGATTATTGGTGTCCAAATAAGATGAAAATGGAAGGTATGCTAAAGAGTTTTGAAGTGGATGCAGGGAAGCGTGTCTTTAGTGGATTCTAGAATGATGAGGTGTGAAGAGTAGACTTGAAGAGTCTCTTGATAGAGATTCAGTGATCATCATGGGCATTTTTTGGGCATGAGCGTCGTCCCGTAAGCTGCCTGGAGCAGTGTGAAGGGCATCGGGTCGGCAGATGGTTTAGTATCATCTCCTTCTTCAGTGTGAAGCTCGAATGTGGGGACGTTTGGACCTGTACGCTGTCTACGGCGTAATTCCTTCTCCGCCGTTGGACATGTGGGGGTGAATAAACACAGGTGATTTCTATCAAGAATCCAGGGGCTTGGGAACGCCATCATTCCATCTCCAGGACAGCAAGTTGAACAAGGAAAGTCATTTATACTTGAAAAGTGTGCAAGAACAAATAACTGTGCTCTCTAAATAAAATCATCAAAGTTCACAGTCTGAGAGGTCATGAGAATATTGTTGCTAGACAACTGGGAAACCATCATGACCGTCAGATATAATGATTCAGCCAGCGAGAAGGACGACTCCAACTTGTCCGTGGTGACATCATTTTATAAATAAACAGGATTCCAATTCATGACACTTGTGCTTGAGAACCCTTGTGACCTTTGCAGGCTTTGCAGGGTAATAAACGGGAGCGTCAGTGAGAGTAGACGATCGTTTATTTCTAGTGTGCTGCACAGGACCTCCTCAGACTCCAGTCTCTCTGAAGCTCTCCTCCCATCCTCTCTCATTCAGACAGGCATTCCTCGAGGAGCCATCCCCCCTCTCGGCCCCATTCTGCAACTCCAGGAGGACGATGCTTTAACAAATATCAAACAAGCTCGTCTGCTGAGATGACACCCAGACACCAGAGAGATTGATCTTTATCCACCTCAACCGCTTTCACCAAGCATGTGGAAAAAAGTGAAGAGAGACCTGACTGCACTCGTTTTCTCTGAACATCACCATGTCCCAAACGACCCTGTGGAGAAGAGGAGGGAACAGGATCGTGGCATTACGTGGTATTTATTCATCCATTCATTCGCCGAACCGTTTAATCCTACTAGGGTCGCGGGGAGTCTCAGCTGACTCTGGGTGAAGGAGGGGTTCACCCTGAACACCAGGCCTGAAGAACTTTGGGGGGGAAAAGGCTCCATTAAATTTTGGAGATGATCAGGATCAAATTCTGGATGCAGGAATGTTTTAAGGATTATTTCACATTGAGAGATTTGGGCATTAGATAGACAGATAGATGGCAGGTCTATATTGGGGATGTATTCGCTTGGTTGAGGCTTGCGCTCTCTCTCAGTTTGAGTGCGAAGAAAATTGTTTGATGAAAAGAAAGATGTCGACCTTCACACGTCTACTGATCCTGCCACTTTGCACAGCACATTGCTACTGGCCAATCACAGCAAAGATGGATGGCCTGATCTTTCCATATTGCACGGCCTCCAGACGTACACATCAGATCTTTTGAAGGTTTAAGAAAGCCTCGTGGCTTATTCAGGACCGGACCGGGACGCACAGCGAGCTGATTTCTGGAACTTCGTATCAACAGATGATTTGTGTTTCACACAAAAGCAAACGCTGACTGTCTCCGTGCTCAAAGGATCAAAGCCTTAAGAACAAGCAACCAGGGCAGCAAGAGCAGGACCGAGCTGTTGATCCAATACCGCACCTACGTTCCCAAAGGGCTCCGGAACACTTCGAATAGCCACGTACACCCGAGTACAATAGCGCAGGGACCAGAGGAAGACATTTAACATGGATGTTAGAGGAGCAGTGAAAGAGAATTTCATGTAGCAAGAGAGAAGGAGGCAGCGGAAAGAGTCGGAGCGAGATGATGGAGCCACCGGACACAGATTGGGGACTGGAGGGAGATAAAGAATGCTGCTCCCCGTTTCATTCTGTCCTTGAATCGGATTTTATGAGCAGAGCTTTATGGCGGTCGTGCGTATATCTGGGTCATCTAAGGGTCTGATGCAAAATCCATGAGCAGTGAATTTTTTATATGAATATCAAAAGCGAAGAGATCTGACATCGAACAGCTGACAAGGTAAGAATCTTCCTGCAAGATTTCCGTCATTTTATAAATAAATATTCAATACAAATATATTTTAAAAAACAATATTCATCGGTCAATTCTATAATCATTACTGATTCATTGCTCTTCTAAAGTGCTTTCTTTCTTCTACTAGAGTCACGGGGAGGCTGGAGCCCATCTCAACCGTCTCTGGGCAAATTTCAGCTCCGCAGTCCATCACAGGGCCAACACAAACACAAACATTCACATTCACGCTCACACCGAGGGGCGATTTGAGACAGCCGGTGAGCATGCGATGCATGTCTTTGGACTGTAGAGGAAACCGAAGTACCCGGAGGAAACCCACACAAGCACAGGGAGAACACAGGGAATCGCCATCGCCGAGCCTGGGATTTCAACCCGAGACCATTTTCCTGTGAGGCAGAAATACTAATCACTACACCACCGAAACGCCAATCCCACTATCTCTTAAAATTATTAGGAATTTAAGAATATCCATAAAGCATCACGAGGTCACAGTAAAATATCATGGGGCACTTTAAAAAAAAAAATAAATACAAATAACAGCAGTTGTTTACAGTGCACCAGTGGGCTTTGTGTTGTACACTGGTACACAGAACCTTGCATTGTTTATGTAAAATATTCATAATCATTTATATTTAAAAAGAAATATCTTTTATCGTATAGTTTGCATCTGAATCTCTGAAACTGCAGGTCCTTCAGTCAGCACCCCGATCATCGCACCCAGGCTGAGGCCTGATACGTTCCTGGAAGCCTTTTACAAAATGATTCCCAGCATGCCTCCCATCTCAGAGCATCTGTTATAGCATTCACCCTTACACCAGCACAAAGTGGCACCCTTTTCTCCTTCTCTCCGGAAAATCCATCTCCAGCCTGCACAGGAAGTGACCTCGGCCCGGATAAAGAGGGAGACGAATTATGGACGCAAGAAAAAATAAATAAAAATCACTAAGAGAGCTGCTATATCCACTTCTTGCATCCATTCTGAAGATTTAGGATCTGTATTATTTTAGAAACGGACTGTCGTCATCATCGTGGCCTGATAATTACAGAAGCCATCTGGTGGGAAACGTTAGGAACTGTTAGCGATCTTAGCTTTTCTTATGACTTCATTTATGACTTCAATTCAACAGAATTATTACAAATATTGCCGTTGTAATTTCAAATACATTTCCAGAGAGCCTAAAAATCAGTCTTCAAATATGTGATTAAGATGGAGGTTGCTAAAGCCATTAGCTAGGTGGGAGAGCTAGCATCACAGCCATGTTGTGGTTACAGTGGTCAGTGGGGTAGAAGTGCTCAGTAGAGTATAAAGCATAGAGTTACCCCTACGTGGGGTGTTCACTGCCTCAACTTCATAACTTTACATTTAATTCTTGAGTTTACAGTAACTTTACAGTAAAGTCCTGACTTTATAGTAGCTCTAGAGTTAAGTAATGAGTTTACAGTAACTTTACAGTGAAGTATGGTAAGCTTACAGGTAAGCATTGAGCCTATGGTAACTTCCTAGTGATGTGTGCAGTACGGAGTTTGGGTATTAAAGTGAGTGTGAGAGTAACATGGTTTCTTTTGGATAGTAAAAAAAATAATGATGTCATGATAATATTTGCATTACTTGAGGAAGGGTGTGTGTGCGTGTGTGTGCGTGTGTGTGTGCGTGCGTGTTTGTGTGCGTATGCGTGTGTGCGTGT
>JBCNYG010000020.1:40437449-40454294 GCA_039654305.1 Porochilus rendahli
GCATAGCCGTCAGCGTGTTTCTGCCCTGCGATGGCCTGGCGAGCTGTCCAGGGTGTACTCTGCCCTCGCCCAGAGTCCGCCGAGATGGGCGCCAGCCTTCCCGTGACCCTAATTAGGAATAAGCGGTTCAGAAATGAATGAATTAGAATGAATATCTCTGCGCAGCTGTGATACACAAAGCACTGAAACTTCACTTTATCTTATAAAAGAAACGGATGAATTCTACCACAAGTTTATTTCAATAAATAAAGTCTCCCGGGGTCCCCTGCTGTTCCTACATGGTACTGATGTTGAGATGGACGATTATTAGAATGCTGATTGTGATGCACCTCCCGACATTTTTTATCTTCATCCCTGGTTTTTGCTAAAAGTTATAAATATTTGTGTTATAGTTCTCATCTGATTGAAATCTTTCCATCCACGTCTTCATAAATCATAGAAATAAACAAACTGCTGCAGGTTTCCATCTTCCAAGGTGATGATGACAAGAAAAACATGTAGAGCAGTTTATTAATTTATATTCCATCCTGCAGGAAACCTTTTCTTTACTTTTTATTTTATTATTTTTTGCAAGTTTGTCTATTCACTCCAGGGAACTAAAGAAAATGATTACACCCCTTAATTCACAGAATGTAAAAATTGATCTGTCCTTTTACCAAATTCATATCAGTGTACCAACAATCCAATCATCTGACATCATGTTATAAAGAGAGACAGCTCAGAAAACAGCGACACTTTAGTGGTTAATGTAAAGGTTTTATTGTTATATTATTATTATTATTATTATTATATCATTTCCACAATTCAGGAAAGCAGTAAAGGAATACTGAACTAAGAGTCAACATGAGAATCAAACTAAGAGTCACATGTCAGTGTTGATCATGTTGCTTAAAGTGTTGTTCACACAGGAAGCGGTGAGCGATAAGCAATTCAAGGGACATGCGATTCACCTCACGACATCAGCAAACATCGCCCGTGGTCAACTCAGGTCGCCTAGGTAACCCTCTCGCATGTTTCCTGTTTCCAAATGTTTATGACAACAATGATGTCATGGTAACCATGACAGTGAACAGCCAGTTGCCTACTGGATGTGTAGATCTGCAAGCAGTATTAAGCTCGTTCACTAATAAATAGCTTATGTTATTTTAGCTTATAGCGTCATAATAATTAGACGGTGATGATGATGATTACTATTATTGTTATCATGTGGCGTTTATAGAATGGAGTGTGTCGTGCATCATGAACCCGTAAGAGTTACATGTATATAAATAAACCCACAGGAAGTGCTGTTTGTTTCAGATACATGGACCCGCGTGTGGCGTTTCCGGTTATTATCCTTGTAAAATATCCGCGTGCAGACAGCAATAACGAGCTGCACTTCCATGTTGATGTGGGCAGAGTCATTAATCTTGTGTTCGTTGTTCCCCTACAATAAATGTTTTGGGTTTGACAGCATCTATCAAGTAATAGAATCTCTAAAATCTGATTGGTTACTGCTCGAATCAAACCGCAGGAAAGTTCAGCCCAGCTGGACCGGCCACGCCTCTCGTTGCTCATTTCGTTGAGGTTTGTTGACTTTACACGGTTGTGTGTTGCTCATCACTTCCTGTGGACGAAGCTTTAGATTAAATGAATTATTCAGAGTACAGGCTGAGATACATATTTTTATAGAACGTTAACATTTATAATAATGAGCACATTTCCACACATCAAATACAAGGGAACATTGCAATTTCTCCCTGTTGTGTTACTGTACTACACATCAAGTACAGAATAAATTAATAAAATGAGACGTCATTGCTTTTTATAATAGATAAAATCCGATTTTAGGGGAATGATTACATTTTGTTATAACTAAAAACTCAAGATTGCAAACTGCCTGTGTGCAATTTACTGAATAATGTGCTTTTGTTTAAGGCATGTATTTCTTGGCTTTCATTCTGGGAACGATCTGCATGTCTCTAACATCATGGTGCTGTAGCAGCCAACACAGGTACCTCTCTGTACCCATACCCCAGCCACTGGTAGACAACGGAAGGACTTTCCTCATGTCGATGTACCATTTGTATGATTCCTCTGGAACAGCATGGTGTCGTAGGGCTTCCTGTACCATCTCCGGGGTGGAATGTCGCTCCCCGAGCCCCACTGTCTCCCCCAAACCCAAGAGTAAATCAGCTGCTTTTGCTTTGGTTTCACTAGAACCGTCAACGTACGCTTGGTAGAAGGGCACGCTGAGGTGATCCATTTCTGTCAGCCAAACAGCACCACCGTAATTTTCAATCAAGGCGGATTCTCCTTTACGAGTAAGCTTTCTACCAAACTGAGGCTGCCCTTCTTGTACCCATTCGATACAGTCAGAGGAGGGCATCATCAGAATGGCTTGCTCCAGAGTCACTCTTGGGAGCGGTTTCTCCATCGTCTTCATCAGATCCTGAGCATGAGACAGCGTTCCTGCTGCACTTAGGATGATCTTTGAGTGATTTTTTAACATCGCCTGGGTCAAGTGGACCACGTAGCCTTCTGCTACGCTAATAGCAGCATCCATGTCACCAAGCAGCTCACACTCCACATGGTAGAACTGATTCAAATGAGTAGCATCAGGGTCCTCTCCACGAAAACTGGGGGAGACGTAGTATGTCCCTGGAAGCCCATCCTGAAATCGTAAGAAGTATTCTAGCACAAATTGCATGGAGTCAGCCAAGTATACATCCTGGCCTAGCATATTGACAAAAACAGGCTCGGAGTCAGACCCAAGGCCCATTGGTGAAGAAATGGTGTCAGTTGTGATTGGTGTCAGAGCATACGAGTACTTGCATTTGTTACCAAAGTAATCAACTGTACTGTGGAATAGAGTATTTTGGATCTGAAAGAGATTGCGGTACCATTGGCTCTTGATGGCTAATATGGAATGGCTTTGTGGTTTTTCCCAAGAGTGAGGCGGAGTTGTCCTTGTGATTGTGATGTGCATCTCTTTAAGAGCATCTGTACTTGCTGGAGGGCCATCTACAGATGTGACATATCCAGGATAGATTGGGCTGAACTGAGGAGGAACAGTGGGAGGCACTTCACTTGTGACGATTGGAATTAACTTGGCGTGGGCATAATTGATTTCCAACCCCTCAAATATGAGGGCCACACCTTGAGCACCCATTCCCTCTTCCAGAAGTCGAGCTACTTTCCGTGCTGCCAAGATAAGGGCGGTGTAGTTGTTCTTGTCTAGACGGAAGATGTCACTTGATAGTGGTTGTCTTGGCACCAGAACTGTAAAGCCAGGTGTATTAGGGAATGGTGTAAGAAAAGCTATATGTTGATTATCTTCCCACACACGCCAGTGTTGCTCTTCCCCTCTTACAATGCGTGAAAACAGTCCACAGTTCGATGGGTTTCCATGAAAATCGTAGTAAGAAGGAACATTGGCTGTTGGGAGCTGAGCCCTGATTTTTGCCTGTACATGGTCAAGGAATGCGTCCTCACAACGTGGACCACTCTTTGTACTGCAGTAGCCAGGGTCATGTATGTGGAATTCCTCTTCCCTGGCAAGATAAGGCCTCCAGTTGGGTTCTAGGCCATGAAGAGGTAGGATTTTGATAAGAGCAGGCTTGTTTGGTCTGGGCCTAAACACAAGGGCACAGCGGTACACTCCAAGTTTCTCACAAAGCAAGTTAGCAACTGTTTGGGCCCCTAAAAATATTGCCACATAGTCAGGAGCAGCTAAGTGGAAGATGCTACTTGGTCCATTTAAGGCCTTTCGAGTTATAATGGTTGTTCCTGGGGTCCATGGTTCAGAATGCAAATAAGCTACTAGTTCATCAGTTTCCCAGATAACGTTTGCAAAATTCATTATCGGTCTGAAGACTTCAGCTCGGGCGACACCATGGATCACTGATGCAACAAACATTACTCCGGCATTTGTTTCAACTACTGCATCACCTTTGTGGTCGACAGCAATGATTCCAGCACAATTTGCATCTAGAACCTCGTGAATCACTTCATGACAGGCTTGTCTCAGAGTGTAGCCCTTGAGGTTGTAGAGACTAGCTACTTTATGAGCAACTGTCTGTCGTAAGAATGCATCGCCATCACCAGAGCACGTCACAGCTAGTCTATCATCAGCGTAAATCCCAGCCCCGACAATCGCTGTGTCTCCTACTCTACCTTTCCACTTGCCTACTAACCCCCCTGTGGATGTGGCTGCTGCTAGCTTGCCCGAACAATCCAGAGCAACTGCACCTACAGTCTGAGGATGGTTGTTTGTATTTCCACTGAGTTTCATTGCAAGTTGCTTGTATCTGATATCTGTGTGAAAGTATTCTGTTTTCATTTCCTTTTCTTTTTCTGAGAGACCCTTCAAAAACTCTTGAGCGCCATCTCCTGTAAGTAATGCGTGTTCACTCTTATCCATGACATGACGAGCTGCTTTTATTGGGTTCTTTGCATTGTGCAAGCAAGCCACTGACCCAGAGTTCTTTTTGTGTCCATCCACAATAGTAGCCTCCATCTCAAGCCCACCATTTCGGTTGAACACAGAGCCCTTGCCAGCATTAAATATGAAACAGTCTTCTAAAGCAGTAACACTTCGCTGCACTGCATCCAGACTGCTGCCTCCACAGCTTAGTACTCGCGCTCCCAGTGTAAGTGCAGTATAAAGGGCAAATTCAATAACCCCAATCACCTTACTGCCCAACATTATTTCCTCACCTGCCCCACCATGAATCACCAGGGTAAAATCTGGCTTTCCTGTCAGAGTAGGATCTGGTGATTGTCTGGCCACCACTTCATTCCATTTATTTGTAAAATCATCTTCTGAAACACCATTTGTTTCTTTCTCCGTTCCAAAAAGGCATTCAATGGCTCCCATTTGACCAGCAATTGCATACTTTACTGCCAGAAGCATCACCAACTTGATGTTAACCTCAAGACACTGTTTGAGTTTTCTTAAGATGCCAGCAAATGTTCCCTTTGCATTCAGTAAAAGACGGACCTTGTCTTTCTTGCCTAAGTAGGTCACAGCTAGCTGGTCATTTGCATAGACATTCCCAACAGCACATTCAACACCTTCCATCGAATCGGATCCAGTCAGGTAGATGGAGGGGCATCCAAAAACATCTAGAAATTTCTTAAGCGGGTTGTCTTGAGACATACCATTGCGCAGGACAGCTAAAAGAGGTCCTACACCACTCCCACTTTTAGTGGCTTTGATATGTTTCTTGTGATCCAGGAATGCTAAGTGGAACTGTTGAAAGAGCTCAGTGGTATGGCGAGGAACATCATCTTGTCCAATGCAGGACCCCAGGGCTGTAACTAACTGCCGAGACAGCATTGTCACTGAATATGTGGGATCGCAGCGACCGTGTTTATAGTGTCGCATATGAGTAGGAGTCACCATGATGTGTCTATCAGCTGATTCGCCAAGAGTTTGCCTTAGAGACAGCTGCAATGCAAAATTGATCCATGCATCATACAAACCTCTGTGATCCCTTAGAGTGGTGAAAACATCTGGGTAAGATGGAACCTCAAAGGTCACAATAGGATTACCTGCTTTCGAAAGTGGGTAAACAGGTTGAGCTGGCAGTTTAATACCTTCTAATGGGAACTGAAGAGGTTTTGGGTGGGAAATACTATGACCTGATTCATCTGTATGCTTTATGGTTAGGGACTCTGAAAATGTCCATACACATCTAACCACAAGGCCAGCCACCATGCCATCAAGAGCACTGTGTTCAAACAGCATGCCAGTTACACCATCTCTGAACACCACCATGTTGACCACCTGAAAAAAGGACAATAATTGCATTTCAATTTCATGAGAAATTTTATTCAAGAAAAGTTTGTTTTCTGTGAACAAATATCTTCTTTCTACACTGAGATTCAGTCATCTATTAATTAGCTGAACTGCGTAATCCTACTAGGGACACAGGGAGCCTGGAAGCTAACTCAGGTGATTCTGGGCAAATGCGGGGTACACCCTGAACTGCTCACCAGTCCATCACAAAGACAACCCACACAACCACTCACATTCACACCTAGGGGCAATTTGAAACAGCCAATTAGCCTACTGTGCATGTCTTAGAACTGTGGGAGGAAGCCGGGGGAGTGCTCGGAGGATACCCATGCAAACAAGCAAGTCCACACAGAAAAGTGTGGAGTGTGAAGGGTGGTGTGTGTATGTCTGTGCATGTTGGCCCTGAGATGGATTGGAGAGCTGTTCAGAGCCAGCCTGCTGGAGACCCTAGTAGGATTAAGTGGCTCAACAAAAAAATGAATGGAATTCAGCCAAGAATGACTATCATGCAGTAGTGCTGGAAGCACAGTATTAAACCAGCTTTCATAAATGAAGGTCACAACACACATCCTGGTTAGTTTCCAAAAGCATCCATGTTTCTTTCCACATACCTTGTCGTAGTACCTCAGACACTGGCTGTTCCCTCCTCCCAAACGGACTGCGTTGAGGGTATCTGCCAGATCTACTGGTGCACAACAATCTTCAAGAGCCAGAGCCAGAATGGCACTCTCCATCACTCCGAGTGATCCTGCTGCTTCTCCACCAGCTTTCAGGATCTCCTCCCTGACAGAGTACCATGCTTGACGATTGAGAGCAGAAAAACCACAAATGGGGGAAGGATCATGAAGGGCTGCTGCAGCTGGAAGATGCGTTACATGGGCTAGCTGGTTGTAGAGATTGAGAAGAGGTACAGGCGAGACCTTGCGTTCTTCACTACAGCGCTGTATGATCTGGATTGGAAATATACCGCCTCGGCAGAGAACGATGGCGTGCAGACTTTTTGGATACACCTGAGGAAAAAACCCAGAAACGGTTACACTGTGATTTTGAAAGTATTATTATAGGTGCTGTTGAAATGGGCTTAGTGTTCTGGGTATACAGTACACCTTGCTAAGTAATATCAGATGATGGGTATATTTGGTCTCCATTTGACTAGCATTGGTGCATCCATACCTTTATCTGATCCTGATGTTTGCCTGGTAAACGGCTGGCAGCAAACACTTCTGACTGTTGCGTACGCTCGGTAGGTTCGTCGCCCTCGATAAGCCAGGGCTCGCTGTACAGCTTGGCTACAGCCCACAGCAGGTTGGTAGCCCTCTCGAGCTGTACACACTCTCCTTCGATTTTGGACGGGGGCAGAACTGAGGGAATTGCTGTGGAGGTCGGCAGAGGGTCGAAACGGGACAGAAGACGCTGTTTGAATTGATCAGTCACCCAGTTCTCATGGCAGGAGACGCTGGCTTTCAGCTTCTTGTGGATGTCCTTCAGGACTTCTGTTTGCTGTGAAAGAGCCCTTTTATACTGGAGGAACTCCTCAGGACTCAGAACAAGCTGAAGCACCCGGCTCGCTTCTCTCAAGGTGAAGTCCAAGTCAGGAACAGGGTAATCGAGTAGCGCCATCCTGAGGACAAGAGGAACAAGGACGGTAAAACTTTAATCACTTCCTGGGTTACAAGTCAAAACTAAGTATCTCTTAATGGAATGTCTAGAAATTTGTTCATGAGCTTGTATTTAGTGGATGAGTGCAGAAGTTTTGCAGCTCTGCCCGTTTTGCAGCTCAATCGTCGTGGGGAGGCTGGAACCTTTCTCAGCTGATACGGGGTAAACTCTGAACAGCTCACTAAACACTAAACACTCTGAACAGCTCACCAGACCAACAGTGCCAACACACACAACCATTCACACTCACACCAAGGGGCAATTTGGAACAGCCAGTCAGTCTACTGTGCATGTCCTTGGATTCTGGAAGGAAACCAGAGAACCCAGAAGAAAGCCACACACACACACACACACAGGGAGAACATGCAAACCCCATGCAGAAACACTCAAGCCCAGGACTTGAACCCAGTTTCTTGCTGTGAGGCGGACGTTTGAGGTTTCATTATTTTTTCCGTTTGAATTCCCTGTCATGGCTTTTTCACTCCTGCTTCTGTTTCCTGAAATGTTTGGATTTGTTTAGTCCTGCTCTTCATCTCGGATCTTTTCTTATGATCACTGTTATCTTTTAGATCATTTTGCCCTGTATTTGTGCTTCAGGTTCTCATTCCTGTGTCGAGCTTGTATTTTCTCCTGCTTGTTTTTTTCCATTTCTGTGGTTAAAGTGATCACTTTTTGTGAGCCACAAGGAGCACCATGTGACTCGGGTATAAATTGCGGCTGAATGGTCTCTTCACAGTTCACATGATCTG
Source organism: Porochilus rendahli (assembly GCA_039654305.1). Classification (NCBI taxonomy): domain Eukaryota; kingdom Metazoa; phylum Chordata; class Actinopteri; order Siluriformes; family Plotosidae; genus Porochilus; species Porochilus rendahli. Next base: position 40,445,640 of record JBCNYG010000020.1, read on the forward strand.
CAGTGTTTCATAGCTTAGGCCAAAATTTAATAACATCATTAGCTCATTTTGCCAAACCAGCGAGTCCTCACGGGAAATTACGACGCCACACAGGGGAAGTTTTGAGGGTCATTTTTCTTCTTGTTTAGTGAACCTTCTGTTTCCAGCTTTGTCTCCAGATTAAGCTCGTCTGGTGTTTGTGTGTCACGTCTTCATGAAGACTGTTATGATTATTCATTCATCATTCATTTTCTGAAGTGCTTAATCCTAAATGGGACGTGGGGAGGCTGGCGCCCGTCTCAGCCGGCTCTGGGCGAGGACAGAGTACACCCTGGACAGCTCACTGTTGTGATTAAATTATTTTAAAGATCGTACTGATGTACAAATGAATCTTCGACAGAGTACCAAAAAAATCCTTCACACAGCTACATTACCTACATTCACATTTCCATGTTCTCCCTGTGCTTGCTTGGGTTTCCTCTGAGTACAACGGTTTCCTCCCACAGACCAAAGACATGCACATAAGATTATTTGGCTGTTCCAAATTTCCCCTAGGTGTGATTGTTAATGCCTGGTGTGGCCTGCAACGGACTGGTGAGCTGTTCCGGGTGTATTACACCTTTGCCCATAGGATTAGGATTAGGATTAGGATTAGGATTAAGCGGTTCACAGAATGAATTAACTTTTCAAAAAAGAAAATTAACTTAATTAAATATGATGCTCAAAGGAAAAAAAGTAATTTTTGAGTTTTGAAATAGTTGAGTATCTAAAACATTTTGGCCTCCATACAGAAAAGTTCATCACATTAATGAGTACATGTTTTTAAATATCTTCATGTTGCGTTTCGATCTTTTAAGTTACTATTATAGAGATTTTAGTAAAATACTACTACTAATAATAATGATGATGATGATTTTAATAATTGTCATCTTCTTCTTCATCATCATTATCATCAGCAACACATTCTGACCAATCAGAATCCAGAAGATATTTTCATATTCATTTAAATCTATATACACTTCTATAATTATTTTAAATTATAGAATACATTTCATTATCTATCTCTTTAGCGGTAATTTTCACTCACCTCAGAGCAGATCGTTGTGTGCTGAAGACAACAGGCGTTTTGCTGTAGAGGATGAAGAGGGTGAAGTCTGAAATGCTTAGCGAGTGACTTTAATTACAGAATTTAATTTCCCTCCTCCCACTGCGGGCCGAGTCCATCACTCCCTGTCTGCACCTCCTCATTCTTTACAGTTTATATCAAGAGTAAAGCGAAATGAGCAGCTGTTAAAGATCTTAAACCTGTAAGCAGGACTCTGTGAAATCCTGGACACGTTCAGATTATTAATTTGGTCTTTATTGTTTCAGTCTGGCAGCACGGCGTTTCAGTGTCACTGTCCAGTAAGAAGGTTCTGGATATTCCGGTTTCCTCCATCAGTTCAAAGAAATGCACATTAAGCTAATTGGCTGTTCCAAATTGCCACTTGGTGTGAGTGTGTGAGTGTGTGTGTGTGTGTGTGTGCTCTGTGATGGTCTGGTAAGCTCTTCAGGGTGTTCCGTACTTTCGCCCAGAGTCGGCTAAGATAGGCTTCAGCCTCCCTGACACCCTAGTAGGATTAAATGCTGAAGCAGATGAATGGAGAATGTCTTTGCTGTGTGTCTCAGTTCTGTACACAGTAAACAGTGTTTTATTTTATTAATGTTTCTCTGTAAATATGAGAGCTATAATATATATCCAAAATGTTTTTATTTTATAACCATGTTGTTTTGTTTAGCAAATCACGAGTGTATTTATACTGTAGCGTGTGTGTTAAAATCCTTTCAATAGTTTGTAAAATTTATTTTCAGACATGGTTATTGTTAGTGTAGAATCACATTATAATGAGTATAACTATTATATCACTGCACACTTCAACAAAAACACTTTTCACATTTTAAATCATGCTTTTATATTTTTTTACTTACTGAAACAAAACAACGGTACTGGTTTTAATTACCCATGTGCTCATCTTACAATATGTTTTATCATACGTGCACAAGAAAAAAACTTCTCCAAAACTTGCTATGAGCTTCACTCTTCACTTCACACTTTTTACTAAGACATTAAAAAATAATAACATCTGTGTGGTCAGGATTTTGCTTACAGGCAAACTAATAAACAAACAAAAAAAAAACAAATGCCTTTGATTACACTACTTTTACCCAGACACCGTTTAGGGTGGAGGTAATAATTTTAGTACATCAAAGAGCTACACTTCACTGTGTTGATTTCACCACAGATTGAGAGTACGCTCTTTTACATTTACATGCTAAAATGTGTTGAATTTTATGACATTAGATATTATATATATATTTTTTTGTGAACTTGCAGTTGAAAATAATTTAAGCATTTAGCATTAGTGTGACATGTTTATTCAATTTAAATAATTCAGGAATCCATTTTGCATTAAACACATCTTGCACTATTATTCATTTGCTGAATGATTTAATCCTACACTGTAGTCACGCAGAAGCTGGACGGTATTTCTGTGCCAAAAAGTGGAGGGAACCCTGAACAGCTCGCCAGGCCATCACAGGGCCTTGGTGGTACTGGGGCTTGGACTGCTGACCTTGTGATTACTAACCCATTATTTATTAGTAACCGATAACCTTAACCGCTAAGCCACCGCTGCCATTTACATCAATATACTTCCATAAAATAATAATTCCATATATACGTAGAATGATACATTTTTAATTGTTTAGATAAATTGCTGTGTGTTGTCATGCAAATAATCGATCCATTAGCTCATTTGCATGCTGTTTTTGTTGCTGTTGTTGTTGTAATGCATTAAATGATTTGTTAAGATTTACTTTCAAAACAGTGTGTTAATAATGCAAGTGTTCAGTTAAAAAAAACCTACACAATTTTTTTTGACCCCGGAAGTAATTTTCTTTAGGGGGGGCGCACCCCGAGCAGATCAGTGGTCACGTGGTGTTGGTGTTCCGGTTCTTGAGCTGAGGGGAGTTTGTTGCTTCGCAAGGGCGAAACGGTTCACAAACTTTATTAAACGTAAGTGTTTCTGCTAAAGATGCTAAACTCTGGTAACTGCGATTCTTTCTGTGTTTGTGGTGTGTGTACTGTGGTTTTATGATTCTTTTTCCGGTGTTTTTTGCCCATTAAAGGTCACCGAGTAAGGTGTTAGCTACCGAGTTAGCCTCTTAGTTCTCTGGAATTGTGTACCGTGTTCCCTGTATCTCCTGCTATAATACTATTATTACGGGTTTATAATGATGTTTATATCGTTTATTATGTTCTAGTTGTATTAGAAATTTTGTATTTAAAGCAGTAGTGCTATTACAATAATTAAGTTAAAGTTATAATTCTGGTTCATTCTGCTGTAGATAGGCTCGAGGTCTTCACATTCATTTGAAGTTAATATTTTACTGATTTATCTGTGGATTGTGTAAGTAAATCACATTTTATTTAAAAGTAAATCATTCTGAATCTCTGAAGAAGACATCATACTTTTATAATCAGTTATCTCTGTTATCTCTCTTGTGTAATTCGTTATTTTTACCAAAAAGATGAATAAACATCTATCTAAAATAAAAGACTCCTTTCACATGAACTCATTAGTCCTGACAGGAAACATCACCACATGAACCACTACACGTTTTTAATCTCAGTGGGGAGGTTGTCGTGCATGCTCTGGGCGAGCTGTTACCATTGAAACGATAATGTATAGCACGTGTGCATTAATGTCAACCTGTTCTGCTGTTGTACAACATTAATGAACACCGTCTGACCAATCACGATCCAGAACTCAGATGGATGATGATAATATCCGGTTTGGTTTAAGTCATGACTGTTAACAGTTGAAAATAAAGATGTGTAACTTTTTTTGCTTGTCGGTCTTTGTGGTTTCTCTACTTGTTCACTCGTGCGCCGTTCGTTGTCAACAAAAAACGCATGATTTTGTTTCACTGCTGTGCTGATGGAGTTGTGACTCGTCATAGGGTGTGGCCTGTAAACAGTACACTGTACTGATAAACTGAACTCGAGTTTAAGGAATTTATGAAAAGAATCTGACTCATACATGCCCAGTGACATCAGAATTGAATTAAAGGACAGAAAATAAGCTTCTCTCTTATCTGTGTCATGGTGGTATTGAGAAGTGGGCGGAGCTTCAAATCTTGGACATAAAAAATGGACATAAATAGGGAAAACGTGTGACGTGAACATTTCACTGCGTAGATTTGATTTTTTTAAGTATAAAAATATACTTGTCATGTGATTGTTTAGAGATCCATTGTTTGTACTTTGATAACAATGTTGTAGTGGGCGGGGCTTTAAATCCTTCTGGTAAATGCAGGTGCGTGTATGTGTGTGAGACTGTGAGAGCTCTCCCTGATGGGCGGCTGGTCCCGCAGCGCTGTGCTGGAGCTGTACCGAGCACTGCTCCGCGCAGGGCGCCACCTGCAGTACACCGACCGTGACTACTACAGACGTGCCATCGCCCGTGAGTTCCGGCGCTGCCAGTCGCTCAGTGAGCCTCAAGAGAAAGAAGAGGCGCTGAAGAGGGGGCAATTCTTCCTCAACAGTCGTCTGGGAGGACTTGTCTAAAAGTCGGCGTTAATAAGAAGCAGGTAAAGACATGTTACACAAACTGCTCTGCAGACATGACTGGTGCGAAAGAGAGGAAACACTGGCATCCTTACTGTATTTTTATTAACGGTTTAGTTCGTGTGAGAATCAGATGATCATCCTGTAAAAGTACCTGAAACTGAGATGAGTACTGACGTAAGAGTCATATTAACCTCTCTCTGATCTCTCTCTCTGATCTCTCTCTCTGATCTCTCTCTCTCTCTCTCTGATCTCTCTCTCTCTGATCTCTCTCTCTGATCTCTCTCTCTCTCTGATCTCTTTCTCTCTCTGATCTCTCTCTCTGATCTCTCTTTCTCTCTCTGATCTCTCTCTCTGATCTCTCTCTCTCTCTCTGATCTCTCTCTGATCTCTCTCTCTGATCTCTCTCTCTCTCTGATCTCTCTCTCTGATCTCTCTCTCTGATCTCTCTCTCTCTCTGATCTCTCTCTCTCTGATCTCTCTCTCTCTTCCCCAGTGAAGGATGGCGGGAGTGAACAGAGATCGGAAAGGAAAAAAAGATGATAATGGGCTCGGCTCAGCCATCGACTTTGTGCTGTCCAACGCCAAACTGGTGCTGGGGGTCGGAGGAGCCGCCATGCTGGGCATCGCTACACTCGCAGTGAAGAGAGTAAGTCTGTGCATGATACAAAAGTTGTGTGGCCCGCTTGGCTCCGTACATCATCTCACCTGTAGAGTTCCTGAGTTCCGACACCGTGTGGATCCGTCAGAGCCGTTTGCGCTTTGATCTTTTATTTTGAATGCTTCTTGTTCATGGTTTCTGATTTCCCGTTAGGTGAAGAGTTTCTGCTGGTCTCTCACCTCCCTCTTCTCCTCTCTCATCACCTCCTTCTTCTCCTCTGTCATCATCTCCTTCTTCTCCTGTCACCACCTCCCTCTCCTCCCTCTTCTCCTCTCTCATCACCTCCCCTTTCTCCTCCGTCGCCTCCTCCTTCTCCTCTCTCATCACCTCCCCTTTCTCCTCCGTCACCTCCTCCTTTTCCTCTGTCGCCACCTCCTCCTTTTCCTCTGTCGCCACCTCCTCCTTTTCCTCTGTCACCACCTCCTCCTTTTCCTCTGTCACCACCTCCTCCTTTTCCTCTGTCACCACCTCCCTCTTCTCCTCTGTCATCACCTCCCTCTTCTCTGTCATCACCGCCCTCCTCATCACCTCCCTCTTCTCCTCTCTCACCTCCTCTCTTTCCGTCTGTTATTTCATTTCAGATGTATGACCGAGCCCTTAGTGCTCCCTCCAGCCCCACAAAAAGCAGCCAACCAGGAAAGAGGAGCTGGGAGGAGCCAAGCTGGCTGGGGTCATCTCCACGGACATTGAACAGTGACATGAAGCGGAACGTCAGTCGGTCTCTGCAGACGCTCCCCACGTCCTCCAGCTCATTTCAGACCGGTTATTATCCTACACCTCGTATTATATTACACTGTAATCACACACTGCAGTGACGGAAACGCCGTGTGTGTGTGTGTGTGTGTGTGTGTGTGTTTAGATTTTCCACGGAGGAAAGCGGGATGTCCCAGCGGCAGCAGCAGGAGCAGTAGTAAAGCGGCGATGCAGCGGGGGCGGATGCGTCTGTCCCTGCAGGAGCACCTGTGGGCGTTTTATCACGAGCGTGTGAACATCTCGTCTGAGGAGCAGCAGGCAGCTCGACGTGCCGCCCTGGACATCTGCGCAGAACTTCGCGCTTTCATCCACGCCAAAGTTCCAGACATACCGCTGCGAGACATGTACCTGAGCGGCAGCCTCTACCACGACCTGCAGGTCCGCACTCCCCACCATCACCAACAACGATAACGATAATAACAATAATAATAATAATAACAATAATAATAATAATAATGACGCCCCGTGACGGTGTCTCTCTGCAGGTGGTGTCGGCGGATCACGCTCAGCTGATGGTTCCGCTGATTCTGGAGAAGGGTCTGTGGTCGTTTATTCCCGGTGAAGAGACCATCATGAACGTTCCTGGGTTCTGGCTTGTGCGCCGGGAGAACCTGGAGTACTTCCCTCGCGGCTCTAGCTACTGGGACCGCTGTCTGATTGGCGGTTACCTGTCTCCGAAGAGCGTGCTGGAGGCGTTTGAGAAGCTGGTGACTGGGAGCATGAACTGGCCGGCGATCGGCAGCGTGCTGGGCTACGTGGTCCGTCCTGCCGTCCCGTCGCAGGGGGAGGCGCTCACGCTCGCGCTGGAGGTGCAGTACGACTCGGACCGACGGCTCCACGTCGACTTCCTGCCTCTGATCGTCTCTGAGGATGCCGTGTCCATGATCGCCAAGCCACACCGTGAGCGCGAGAACTTCTGGAGGCAAAGTTTTTGGTCAGCGGAAACCACGAAACTGCTCGCCCTCGACCGAGACGACAACGGCTGCCGCTGCGTTTGTCTGAAAATCGCCAAAGCTGTGTGCAAACTGAACCCGGCGCTGGCGCCGCTGAATGCCGGCCACCTCGCCAACGCCATGCTCCTGTTGAGTGAGAGTGAGCACGACTGGAGCCGTGAGGCACTGGCCGGGCGTTTCACGCAGCTCATCCGTACGCTGGTGGGACACCTAGAGGCCGGGAGGTTGCCCTGCGCCCTGGATCACAAGGTCAACCTGCTGTGTGAGCTCACGCCACGAGAGGTCGACGACCTGGGGTACACGCTGTACTGCTCGCTGTCGGACCCGGAGAGTCTGCTCAGAACTGCGTAACGTTAGCTATCATCGCTACCAGGCGAGCTCATGCGCTAGTGAGTTAAAATACGGGCTGAGTGAGTGTGTGTGAGTGTGTGTGAGTGTGTGTGTGTGAGTGTGTGTGAGTGTGTGTGTGAGTGTATGAGTGTTATGAGTGTGAGTGTGTGTGAGAATAAATAAAACGGTGCTGATGTCTTAAACACGAGTCCCGTTGTTCGTAGCGCAGTGCTGGGCGGAGTTACCGTCCCCACCCTGGGATTGGTCATCGTCCTGTAGCCACACGCCCCCAGGGTTGTACCAGAACAACACGACACTTTTTAATCCGTGTATACGCATGTTTATGTCACAGTGGCTATAAACAACACCGTCCCCAAAATTGCTGTAGGTCATGTGACCATCGAACAACAAACCGTGTCCTGAAATGGAGGAAAAGCTCAGTTACAGCTTCATCTCTGACTTTTACGCAGTACTGACACTGGAGACTCCTTCCTCCCACCCCTGTGAATGAGCTGTTACTATAGAAACAATAACGTATCAGAACAAAAGTGTTAATCCGTGCGGACCTGAACTGCTGGTCCAGAATGTGGAACACTTTCTAGCCCTTCAGAATCCAGAGCTCAGAGGTGGTGTGTGCGTGTGCGTGTGTGTGTGTGTGGAGGTAGAGGTTTATTTTCTTACCTTCTTGTTTTATTAAATTAAACAACATGGTGACATTTCACTGTGTGTGTGTGTGTGTGTGTGTGTTTAAGGCTCAGGATGAGAGGATGAGGTTGAAGGATGAAATGGAGGATGAAGGAGTTTAGGTGAAAGAGATCATTATGCAAAACATCACTTTCATGTTTTCTCTTCCACGTGGGGGGCGGGTTCGGGGGCGGGTTCGGGGGCGGGTGTTATGATCTGCCTGTAAAGAGGGTGTGTATATTTTTGGTACTTGAAGGATATTACTGTTTATGCCTCCTGTGTTATTCTGTGAAGGTCGTGTGTGTGTGTGTGTGTGAGATGTCTACTTTGCACAAATGACCTTCAGTGTGTAATAAACTACAGTTTAAATGGATATTAAAGCTGTTTATGAACTAAAATCAAACACAGTGATTCTATCTGATTAGTTTAAGTTTATTTAACCAAAGAAATGTTATTTACGGTAGAACGTGAGGATGATGACGTGAGTCGACTGTAGCGTGATGTAACATGTCTTGTGAAGTATTAAAGCCACAGCGCTCATAATTGGAACATCTGCTTGTGTTACGGTGTCTCAGTGATACAGGAAATAGGTTTTCTTCTAGTAAGGAGGAGAGAGAGAATAAAGAGAGACGGCGAGTGAGAGAGAGAATAAAGAGAGACGGCGAGTGAGAGAGAGAATAAAGAGA
>JBCNYG010000020.1:40480015-40491977 GCA_039654305.1 Porochilus rendahli
GCTCTTAGTGTACAGCGCGTGCATGTTGTGTTTTTTTTCTACAGCAGGCACGCGCTGAGGCACACACCGAGAGAGAAAGAGAGAGAGAGAGAGAGAGAGAGAGAGAGAGAGAGAGAGAGAGTGGATGTGTCGCAGATTTTAAAAGTCCGTGAAAGCAGAGGGGAGCTCGCGCGCTCCACAGAAAATGCTAGAAAAGCGCAGAAGTGTCCGGATAACGGCACAGACACGGGACAGCACGAGCTTCCGCACGGACCGCACAGCGAAAAGTGGCAGAGAGGCGCGCGCCAGGAACTGAGAGCGAATAAATACAGAGGAATAAAGTCGGAGCGACGCTGGAAATGGAGCTGTCATCCATCGGGGAGCAAGTGTTCGCCGTGGAGTCCATCACCAAGAAGAGAGTTCGGAAGGTACACTCACACACTCACACACACATCCAAAACCCCCAAATAAACAGAAAACACGCAGAATTGTTTCAGGGACGCTTTAAGAGAAGCTCGGGGAATTCGCGCGCGGCCGTTTCTGTTCCAGGGGATTTTATTAATGAGAAATAAATGTAGAAACGGATGAAAGTGCACCGCGGTACTTTCTACGCCAGGTTGGGAGTTTGGGTAACGAAATACGCGCTTTAACCGGAATGACGGTCCCAACTTTTCCCTTTTTTCTGAATCGCTAGTAGTCGGTGCACTTTTTAACTGCCGTCCCTCGCGCGCGCTCCGGAGCCCGTTTTATCACATCAGGCAGAGGATCAAACATCTAATAATACTGGAGACCAGCATTTATGGAAAGATACGTGTCCTCATCACGGGTGTGTGTGTGGAGGAGAGAGGAGAGCAGAGCGCGCTCCAGCGCTTTATTATAACCTGCGTATGGATGGATGGGTCGCGTGCTCTCTCTCTCTCTCTCTCTCTCAGCTCACCCTGGCTACGCAGTTTGTTCACACGCGCACGAGAGAGAGAGAGAGAGAGAGAGAGGGGAGGGGTGTTCAAGGATAGCCGAAGGATTTCTCTCTCTCTCTATTTCCAGCCCACACATTTCTCCTTATTCCAATAAACATCTGATAAACTTCACCGCTAAATAACCTGCGTGTCAGCGCGCGAGCAGCATCCTGCTAACGGCGTGTTGTTGTTGTTGTTGTTGTCGCGTGCTGTCGGTGACTCATTATCACGGGGCTGGATTCCAAATCGACGCGTTACACTTCCATTTCGGTGTGTGAGTGTGTGTGTTTGTGTGAGTGTGTGTTTCAGTGTGTGTGTGTGTGTGTGTGTTTGCTGGGATTCGAACGTGATTTTTAAAAACCCTAAACACGGCCGTTGCGTAACCGAGATGTTGTTTACATGTTTCCCATTGGCCCCGCCCACCATCCACCATCCATCCATCCGTCCATCCAAACCATCCCATAAATGTTCTAGAACACCGCGTGGTGTGACGTCACAGCCAGCCGTAACCTAGCGATGGCTACGCCTACGTCATAAAAAAGAATACAATTCTCTCAGAGCGCGAGGCAGAATTCGGGTCTTAAAGGGACAGGAGCTTTGTTTTTACTGGGAACGTGTGCAAAGTTATTCTAATTAAGCATTAACTCTCTCTCTCTCTCTCTCTCTCTCCATCTGTCTTTCTCTCCCTCTCTCTCTTTCTCTCTCTCTCTCCCTCTCTCCCTTTCTCCATCTCTCTCTCTCTCTCTCTCTCTCTCTCTCTCTCTCCCTTTCTCCATCTCTCTCTCTCTCCCTCTCTCTGTCCCTCTCTCCCCCTCTCTCTCCCTCTATCTCTCCTTCTCTCTCTCTCTCTCCCGCCCCCCTCTCTCTCTCTCTTTTAGGGAAATGTGGAGTATCTGCTGAAGTGGCAGGGATGGTCTCCTAAGTGAGTAAAGTCTAAACTTCATCATCATCTTTTTAAAAATGAAAACAAGCCTCACACAGGACACACGTGATAAAAAGCTCTCACTCATCACCATTAAACCAAAATGTCAATCATCCAGTCTGTGTTCCACCGTTTAAACCACCGCAGTACCGCTGCTCATCACCCAAATTCCTTCACACGCCAACTCTAAACCTGTGAACCAGGTGCTTTTCATCGTATCTCACGTGTTTACAGTCAGGAGTAAAACATTAGCGTATTGGATGTGCTGTTACAATAATCCGCTCGGATCCTGCGGTGTGGCCCGGCGTGAACCTGCAGTTACTCTTACCGGCCAAATGTTGGGTTTTTTCCTTTAACGTCCCGTCCACAAGTTCTTTATTCCTTTTATACAACAGCAGCGGTTACACTGTGTACCACGACGTGTTTTATTCAGCGACTGTTCAACGAGGGGGGCGTGACATCGAGAGTTTGGTCGAGCGCCGCACGCTATAATAGTTTATTTATTTATTCATTAATTTCCCAGCCGCTTACTTCTACTAGGGCTGTGAGGAGACTGGAGCCTATCTCAGCCAACCCTGGGTGAGGGTGGGGTACACCCTGAACAGCTCACCAGTTCGTCAGAGGGCAACAACCATTCACGCTTTCACCCAGTGAGTTTAAAGTCATACATTAAAGGTCGTTTTGTTACAAAGCAGGTGAAAGATAAGATATTTATGGAACAAACAGATAAACATCAAATAAATTTGATTAAAGTTCCTGTGGGAAATAAAAACTGTCTTTAAGTTTTACTACATCATCAAAATAAGATTGATGGACATCTGAATTAAATGATTACTGAATTGCTTAATTTCTTAGTTTAGTAATATTCAAATTATAAATAAACGTTTATAAATTTGGGGGCGGCCTGGTGGCACGTCCAGCACACAGCAGTGAGGTCGTGGGTTCGAGTCCTCGGCGAGGGCGTTTCTGCATGTTCTCCCTGTGGTTTCCTCTGGGTACTCTGGTTTCCTCCTACAGTACAAAGACATGACATTAGGATAATTAGGCTTTTTCCAGTTGCCCCTAGGCATGAGTGTGAATGGTTGTGTGTTGGCCCTGTGATGGACTGGTTCATTCAGTGTCGGGTGAGAGAGGCTCCAGGCTCCCTTTGACTGTACGAGAATTAATAAATGTTGCTAGCGTTATAAATGCTAAGGCGGTTTAAGTGGAATCCTGTGTGCGGCTGGAGACGCAGTAATTCAATACAGAGACTTCTCAGACTTTTCTTGGCTGCAGTTTCACACTTTCACTTTCGACATCTAGTCATGACTACACTCCGAGGGTGAAGTCCTGCAGAGCCGAGTGATTTCCCTGATCGTTTAACTCCCTCCATTCAACCGGCCGCTTCATCACCATGTCGTCTTAAAGAGTTTAAAGATTCGCCCGCGTTCACGTGTTAGCACCCAGAGCCATTTCCACTGTTCCGATTGTTTCTGACAATAGAGATTTGACTGTGTGTGTGTGTGTGTGTGTGTGTGTGTGTGTCAGGTACAGTACATGGGAGCCGGAGGATAACATCCTGGACCCTCGGCTGGTTCTTGCCTTTGAAGAGAAGTGAGCGTCTCTTCTTACACTTCACATGAGTGAGAAAAATGCTGATCGGAATCCTCCGGTTCCTCCTTCTTCTGCTTCTCTGTGTCCGTCCCTAACCCTTATCGTCTTACCGTGTGTGTATGTGTGTGTGTGTGTGTGTGTGTGTCATAGGGAGGAGCGGGATAGAGTGCAGGCTCACAGGAGGAAAGGCCTGAGGCCCCGCAAACTCATCTTACGGGTAGGAGCACTTCCCAGAAACCCATTTCTCTGTAACTTTCATGACCGGTGACATAATCATAACAGAGACAGCCTTTTAAACCAGTCACTGATGTATGATGTCATTAGTGTGCACCTTGTGTTCCTCCACTATCTACCGAACCTCATCATTTCCTCCAGAGTACAGGAACGCATCGCATACTCAAGCTCAGCTTACAGACTTATTCCAGTGTTGTTGTTTTATTAACAATATTTATATGTAAATATATAAATATATCATGATATTTAGGGAAATAAACAGAGATCCTCTTGCGTTTGATTCGTGACATCCAGGAATGTGATTCTGTTATAAAGGCGCGTCCTGTACTCGTATCCGCTGAGTTAAACGAGCGATAATTAGCACCAGCAGTTCAACGCGCTAAATAAATAGAAACATACACACAACTGGAAACACCCAGAGAGCGCAAACCTCCACCAGGCCATAAGGTCACTCACAGAACTGAGGTGTTCATGCTACACAATTCAGGATTTTAAATTTAATCTTCCTCTTTCAATAGTCTGTGTACATTGACCTCTGACCTTTCAAGGTCCACTCTTTTCTGCACTAACACTCTGGTACTCTACAGGCCTGGTATGAATTAGAACTAAATTCACAAAGATTTGGCTGAGATAAGATTATTAAAGCGGTGCTCCGCGTTAGAGATCAGGGATGTTTCGAATTTGAGTATGTTTATAAAGATCCCATTAACGGATTGTTTTTAATTTGTGCTCCATCCTACTTTAGAAAATAATCATCAAATCTGGGCATGAAGTTTTAAGTTATACTGAACACAAACTAACCGAACCGAAGGTGAACCCAAACCTCCGGGTCGACGTAAGAGTCGGAGTCCGGGGTTAAACATGGGTAGTCTCAGGTGTTTATGAAGGAGCAACTCAGTGCTGCGTCCTCACGGAGAGTAAACCTGCTCACTGACGATCAGCGCTTATCGACAGTGTTAATTAGCACACACCCCGCAACACCTGTGTCGGTTTTTATTAAGGTAATTATCAGCCCATCTGTTCACACATTATTAACTTTATATTCTTATATTCTTTAGAAAACAGATGCACTGGATCGTATTTGTATCATTATGGAAAGTTTAGTTATTTAAACAGCAGCTGTGACGTTAAAGTTAATTTTATGTTTGTTTGGGTTCTAGTGGCGTTTAAGATTTTAAAGGAGCAGTGGCTGTGTGGAGCTCCCTCTGCAGGACGGGAGATGAACTGCAGCTGAAACACTTTTGAGTCTCGAGACAAACTCGCTCACTCATTTTCCGAACCACTTAATGCTATTCGGGTCGCAGGGAGGCTGGAGCGCATCTCACAACCATTCACACTCACACCTAGGGGCAATCTGGAAGAGCCGATTAGCCTAATGTGCATGTCTTCGGACTGTAGGAGGAAACCGGAGTACCACGATCACCTTACAGCGGGAAGGTCCTGGGGTCGAGTCGACTCGGTGAGGGCGTTTCTGTGTGGAGGTTACGTGTTGTCCATATGCTTGCGTGGGTTTCCTCCAGGAACTCCAGCTTCCTCCCTCAGTTAGCGTCCCTCAAAGACATGCACAGTAGGCTAACTGGCTGTTCCGAATCGCCCCAGGTGTGAGTGTGAGTGTGAGTGCGAAGGGTTGTGTGTGTGTTGGACTGGCGAGCCGTTCAGGGTGGAGCCCAGAAGCAGCTTATATACGCTTCACCGTCCCTGCGGCGCTAGTAGGATTCGGCGGTTTGGAGAATGAAATGAATAAAGATATAAATGTTTGAAGGATTAATATGAGATTCGTCTGTTAAATGCATGCGAAAGCCTGTTTCTTAATTCCTTAAAATATTTTACAAACAGTTTTGTTTGTAACTTGGTATAAAAGTGTAAATTATTTAATCGATGAGTAATGAGTTGTTATTTATATGACGATTAGATGACAGTTGCAGGATGTTTGTTGATTCGTAGCGTTTTGTTCTTGTGATGATGTAGAACCTCTACACCATGGAGCTCCGAAGCGCACAGAAAACGTCAGAGAAGCCCACTCCCCGATTCCGCCTGTCACTCGCCCGGTCCGTGGGGGCGGGGCTACAACACAACGGGCGGCGTTGTAGGAACGGTGAGGGCGGGGTCTATCACCACCGCCTCTTGAAGCGCAGGAGCAGGCAGTGTGTGCCCAAGCTGTCAGAACGTGCAGAATTGCCACGGCAACGAACACTGACCCTCGAGAAAGACGCAGGAAAGGAGGAGGAGGATGAGGAAGAGAAAGAGTGGGAGAAAGAGGAGGAGCAGCAGGAGAAGAAGAGGCAGAAGACGGACAAAGAGGAGCATCATGACATTCCACACGGTATGTGTAGCACTGCATCGGCATGACAACTGTTGCTAAGATACAATGCATGTATCGTGCAGTGAGGGGGGTCAAAGAGGCCACGCCGAGTCTCTCGAGCCGTCACGACTCAGTTCTGGTGATCGCTAACAAGCTAAATACGGCTCGCTAACTCGCTGAGCACTCTGCAGGAACGTGAAGAGAGAGTTTGTGGAGATCTGAGCGGAGCTTTCAAAGTGCAGTGACACACCGTAGCACTCGTTCTGTACAACACATCGCTTCCTCGCGTATCTCAATGCCGCCCTGGTGCCGTACCGCGCTCTCTCTGATGACTCACTGTGAATGTGCCATATTGCCTGGAGATATTCAGTGTGAGAATTAGGGATGAAGTGTCAGCAATCTATTGGCTGGTGATCTAATGTTGTGCAACATTCATAAAAAAAGAGACGCTGAAAAACAAGCACATCTTCAAGGTGCTTCAGCTGCAGTGCCAGTTACATCATCCTCACTTTCATCAGCGGCGACGACAAGCCCAAGTCATTCAAGCAACATTCTTTAAACCCCGCTGTTTCTGGATCAAAGAAAATTCCGCTAACTTACAAGTTCACTTGGACTCTGCAATCCGACTGGCTCTCAGAAATACCTGAAAAACCGTCACGGCAGAGATGTTTCAAATCTGAACGTCACCTTTCCTCAAGCAGCTAGCGACTGTTAGCAAGACACCTTACCAGCTAACAGCATTCATTCGTTCATTTGCCGAAAGTCCAATTCCTACTAGGGTACACAGTTATGTAAATGTAATAGCTGATTAATAGACGGAAATTTGATTAACTTCTTAAACACATCGACACGAAGAGCAATGGTACGTCTGGGACCGCTCCTCGCTCACTGGCGAACAGTAATTTAAAGGTTTTCTGTGACACTCAGTTCTGAAAAACTTTAATTCCTTAATTTAAACTAGCGCTTAACCCGTAGAAAATCGTGACATGTTAGCAAAACACCCACCCGCAGACCGCCATGAAGGGGTACAGTCAGAGTTTTTACTGACGCTTCTCATTTCTCTCTCGCCTTCAGCCCAGGAGATGACACAAGACCACGCCCCTTCAACACAGGGATCTGTCATCACAGATGAAAAAACAGAACACTGCACTCCCTCCACTGACCACGAGGCGGAGCCACCAGGCGCTGAGATCGGTCCAGCAATGGAGCAGACGGCGAGCACTACCATCACTTACACACACGAACACAAGCTAACCACAGACGCCTCGGGGGGCGGAGTCTCTCGAGATAAACCCATGACTGACAAATCACCGAAAAGCAGCTCAGGAGTGGGTGCGGTCACAGACAGGGACCAGAATCGAGCATCGGTGATAACGGTCCAACATTTGATTGACAGGTTTGTACAAGATGAGGAGAGAGAGACGGGTGGTGAGACAGACAGCAAAACGCAGAGAGAGAAGGGCAAGGGTGAGGTCACGGCCGAGTGTACCACCACCCTGCAGCTGAGCACAGAGGCCCGAACGGACGAGTCTCAGCCGTCCGAGATCGCACGGCATCCTGGGAAGGTGACTGTGACTAAAGTAACCATTAACTCACTGACGGTGACGATTAAAGAGGCGATGACGGCAGAAGGGTTTTTCAGCAGCTACGGGCTGCAGGTGTGACAGACGCGGACAAAAGAGGAAACACTTTCAACCACCAGTACTTCCTGTCAAATTGCTAACGTGGCTAACGATCAAAGAGAAAGAAGTTAGCAAAACAATCTGATTAATGCATGCTAGCTCCAATTCGTTAGAAACATTAGCGTTTGATGTGAAGTACGCCTTATTCACGCGAGAGTGAACGATTACAGAACCAGCCGATGTGTTGATCTGCCGATGTAGTGAAGCCTTTCGCTGTTTTTGCTTTACGGATACTTGTCTGTTGTTAAAAAAACGTTTCCATCTCCGTCCTTTTGTTTTAGTGAAAACGTGAACAGTAGTGGAAGGGATTCCATGTTGTTGACAGTGACGCCTTTAAATGCACGCAAAATCGAACGCCGTTTCCACTTAACGCATCGTTCTTGTTAACAGTTCCGTTTGAACAGAAGAAGAATAAAATGAAGACGTATACACATTTAGTACAAGTATTTGTTTCAGGTTCGCTGGTGAGCGGATGACATCATCCCGTAGTCTCTGCAGCCCTGTCCCCGTCTGGAAGAGGTGAAGGTTTAGGCGGCTCGGGTTTTGCTCTTGCCTTGCGCGCCGAGGCATTGCTGCATTTTTAACGAGTTCGTAACGGTTCACATTTCAAATGCCATTGCACCGGCTGTACTGAAGCGTAGGCTGCATTCACAAAGCGTTGGAATACAGTGTGCTTTAGATGTATCTCTAGCATGCGATAAAAGTTGAGCTGAACTTTACTTCATGTGGTGACAGCAACAAACAAAAAATATATATAAACTATCAAAAAAAACATTTTTAAAAAAGAGAAAAACATGCCATTGTATGACTTGTTTATCATTTATGGCAAAAATACATTTTTATTTGATTTTCCAATAAATAAAGTGACAAAACTGTTGTGTCAAATTTAATTTGTGGGCCATCTTTTACTACATCGACAACTTGGCATCTTTATGATCCAGTACTTACGGAAGCTCCTGGTTTACTGGAGAAAAGTTGGAAACGTAGAGATAGAAGTGGAAATCTGGGTTACTTATTTCGCTTTCAGTACTGCAACTTCAAACAACTTCTTTTCCCCCAAACCTTAATGAGGGTTTAATTCAATCCTGCTGTCTTTATTCACGAGCTGTAGCGGTCCTGAACAGAATAAATACATTTATTCATACCAAAACCTGAAGTGTAACAGTATACACCATACTGTACGGTATACATTTTTAGAGTGGAGATCCTGAGCAGAGCCCCAGAGGCATGGAAGATGACTTGGATGGTTGTCCTGGATCTGTGCCACCACTCGAAAGCCAATAATGCTGCTGCATCACCAATAACAATAACAATAATAATAATAATAATTATAATAATAATCATCATCATCATAACAAAAGTGAAAACCAAAAATGGCAGCTCATACAGCACCACTCAGACTCACACAGGATAAACACACACGATCTAACTCAGGTAGGCTTTCACTGAACAAGACACCAATCATTAACAATACCGTTAACGACGAGCATAAACTCGTTACACGGATCATTAAACTAACAAGACGGTGATCGAACTGAAGGAGGAAATCAGCGAGTGAAAGGTGGTGAGAAGAAAACTTGCTGATAAGCTTTTCTTCTTTCACTTCAGACTGTAGTCGGGAAACACAGGAGAGATTAGTGGATGTATTTCCTCCAGGGTTGAAGTTGATTCGGCCCTTGAACAAGCTCTTAAAACAGGCCTCGGACTCCCGTCAACGGAGATTTTCATCAGAAGATAAACGGTTAATTTGGTGAAAATTCCAGTCAGGAAACAATTGTATGCATGTTTATGGAAGGGTCTCCAGTCAGTGCTTCGTAATAGTCAGAGATAAAGCTGTAAGTTTTGCGACTCCTTGAGGACAGGCGGGTTTACACTCTTCGAGTTTCTCAGTAACATGAGAGAAGAAATGAGAGAACTGTATCTGCTGTATATGGGTGTGTTGCCCTGTGATGGACTGGTGAGCTGTTCAGGGTGGACCCTTAGGCTCCAATCTCTCTGCAAACCTAGTAGGATTAAGCAGGTTGACAAATGAATGAATGAATACAAAGGACATGCCGTTCTTTCTAAATTAAAAAAACTGTTACCAGGTCGCTATGGCAATGAGACAGTAAGCACTTTCCTGTTAGCAAATCTAAGTGCCTGGACATCACCGTCAAACAAAGCAACTTGTTGTTGACATCGTTTTATTACAAAAATGGTATGGAGTCCAAGGTTTGTTCCTTTGTACAATAAAAAATAATTAAATTAAACAAACAAACAAGGGAAAAAAATAAAAACCTCAGCGCAATGAGATCTGTGGGTGGAAGCAAAGAGGAAGGAGAGATCAGTTCTTTAGATAAACTCTAATCTCATTTATGCATATTAGCATAAACACGCACAGGTGCGCACACACACACTTCTGTGAATACACACCTCCACTAGCCAGTAAGTGTAATAGGTACTCTCCCCCCCCACACACACAGGAAAACAGGACGTAGTTTGCCCCATGAGGACACGATGGCTAGGCATTTTAAACAAATGTGGCACAAAAGGAAACAAAAAAGGTCCACTGGCCAAAACCGCTTAGCCTTTCAGTCCACAACACTGCGATTCTTCTCTTTATCCATCATGTAAAGAAACCACTCTGCAAATTCTCAGATATTAAAAAATAGACTCTGTAGAATTGTAGCAGTCTCCTGGAGCCAAACAAAAAATAATCACTACAATAAATAACAAATGCAAAACCAAACTTTTCAAGGAAGATATTCATGACATTTGAATAATTAATAACAAAAAAAAAGAGAAAAGGAATTGTAACATTTGTCGCATTTCCGTTCTGTAAAAATAGTAACAGAGACCGCTTCAAAAAGCAAAAAAATATTTATAAAATAAAACCCATTGCATTCAATAAATCAGTACTTTACATTTTTAAAATATTAAAAAATATATCTTAAAAAGGTAAATACTCCCCCAGGCCTGAAAATATTACCTGTATTCTATTCTCTGAGTCTGAGAAACAAGCCTTTATTTGTTCACAATTGGCAAAAACAGAAAAAAAAGAGACATAATTTAGCGTTCACACTCATAACATTCCCGATTATGTAATTTCTGCCTCTCCCACAGGAAGATCAGCGTTCCAGATGTTCATAATTAAGAAAAATTAAATAATTAATAACCGTATATATATATGTACTGTATATATATAAAAAAAAGAATCAACAACGCTAACACTGTCTCTGGCAAGGTTTTCTAACTACATGTCTAAGGAGTTCATATTCACCCCGAGATCCTGTCCACTTGGGGGTCGTATGTCTTTCGCTCCCCCAGGGTGGAGTCCCACCATGCCACTAAGATGTGGTAGCATTGCATTCCCACCAGGGTCCATGGCATTCTGCTGTAACTGGGGAGGAGGAGGAGGAGGAGCCATGCCAGGTAGGTGCTGCTGTAGATGGGTGGGGTGTGGTGACGCGGTCTGAGTCTGCTGCATTCGTGGGGACGGACTTGAGTGTGGTGGTTGCGACTGTGGACGAGGGGAGGGTTGAGGTGATCGCACTTGGTTGCTGAGAGAGCTGGGGTGTGGCTGGCCCTGCAGATGTGGTGACTGTGACATTTGCTGCTGAGGGCTCATGGGATTATTCTGCTGTGCAGGCGAAGTCCCACCTAGGTGCTGCTTCTGTTGCTGAAGCAGCCGCTGGTGAATTGCTTGCTGCAACATTGCTGGAGATGATGTCTGTGTTCCTCCTTGTCCTGGCTGCATCTGTGGACCACCTCTATCAGGTCCTTGCAGTCCAGCATTCTGCTGCTGCATTTGCAATCTGTGCTGATGTTGCAGTCTCTGTTGCAAGGCTGCAGCAGCAGCTGCCTGTTGCTGTGCTGTGTTGCCTGGGTAACCCTGCTGTTGAGCCGAGTTGCCTGGAAAAGCCTGCTGCTGAGTCAAGTTGCCTGGAAAACCCTGCTGCTGGGTTAAGTTGCTCGAAAAACTCTGCTGCTGGGTCGAGTTCCCTGGGTAACCTGGTTGCTGTGCCGAGTTGCCTGGGTAACCCTGTTGCTGAGTTGAGTTGCCTGGGTAACCCTGCTGCTGAGCTGCGTTGCCTGGATAGCCCTGCTGCTGAGCCGAGTTGCCTGGGTAAGCTTGCTGCTGCACAGAGTTACCTGGGAAACCCTGAGCAGAGTTACTTGGGTACCCTTGCTGCTGTGCTGAGTTCCCTGGGTAACCTTGCTGCTGGGCCCCAGGTTGTGTCTGCTGACCCTGCTGACCCATGTAGCCCTGCTGCTGTGGGAATGCAGTGTGATTTCCCCCTGTCTGTTGCTGCTG
>JBCNYG010000020.1:40568149-40590947 GCA_039654305.1 Porochilus rendahli
AAATGTGGGTGATGTGGGAGGTTACTGAACATAGAGTTAAACTCAGGAACCTTCTTCTACACACACACACACACACACACACACACAATCCTGTGTGTTGACCTACACAGACACCACATCACTGAATAAACAACTGCACTGTTTATGACTGAAGTACGAGACATGAACAGATATATCTGTTATAGATCAGCGTGGAATCCATCCGCATCCTCCGCACTGTTGGAGGAAAGAACACGGGGCTCAGGGTTTTAGAGACACTGAATCAGTGAACGAGTGAATGAATTAATGAATGAATCAATCAGTCAACCAACACTGCAGGCCAAAAGACTCGAAGACTCCAGAAGAAGCCTCTAGAAGAGGAGGAGCCTGAAGATGAAGAAAGCCTCAGTAGGACACGTGTGGACTCGAAGTTGTTAGATTAAATCTGGTTGGAGGTACCAGTCGTACAGCAGGGGATCGTTGTGGTATCGTGTGAATCGTGTTTACTGGAGACGCAGCGACTCCGATTTATGAATGAAACCCCAGACACTCACCAGGCGGCCCACAGACCCCACAGACCCCCGAGCCCTGCAGCTCGCTCGGACGTGATCCGTCTCTGATGACACGGTGAAGACTGGATCTGAAACGGAACAGAAACTTCATGCTGTCACATTACAGCACGCGGCAATCTTTCTTTCCCTTAATTTAAAGAATTATAATATTCAGATAAGAGTTCATCTCTGATAAAGTTCGGAGTAATTCTATTACCATAAAGATAATCGTACACCCTCTCCGCCCTGCATCTCTTCTCTCCTCCATCTCTCCCGGGAAGCGTGCTCATTTTAAACTGCTAGCATTTTAAGATCTATCATTTCACTCTGGAAAATTTAAAGTGTAATGTTGTTGCTCGGGTTGCTGTAAGAAAACAGTGACGGGCCGTTACGTTACCATGGAGACTGTACACATCCGGCATAAGCGTTATTCATCTTCACCACCAGAGGGCGCAGTGGGGTTCATCATCTCAATTATTGATAGTGGAAGTGTTATTATTATTATTATTATTATTATTATTATTATTATTATTATTATTATTTATTGGTGTTGTTGTCACTTGTTATATTAGTTTATAACAAAAGTTATATTTATACATTACTGGGCAAAGGTCTCTGTAATTTATTCAACCATATATCTTATGGTAATTTATAAAGTGTTACATTTTCTCTTTTAGCATAAATGACAGTGGGATCACTGATCTGTCAGTGTTCAGCCATGACACAGAGCCCCTAAAGAAGTGTCTCACTGAAGGGCCGTCAGGGGGAGCCTGACCTCTTCCCTTCATCATCAACTCCCCCAAAACTATGAATAAGAGACTGTTATATAAGACTGGAATGTAAGAATTGTATTGTGGGATCCCTCAGACCTTTGATATTGATCCAAATTACCTTAAAATACTGAATAATATCAATACATGACTTTTTTCTTTTGGCTGTGCCGTGTACACAGAGGAACAGCTTCTGTCCCGTATGAACCTGCTGGTGTCTGTGGAAGGCAGTCCGGTCAATAAATCTCTTCCCACACTGTTCGCAGTAAAACGGCTTCTCTCCGGTGTGGACGCGCCGGTGTCGCTCGAGAGAACTCTGAAAGGTAAAACTCTTCTCACATTGTCCACACCGGTACGGCTTCTCTCCGGTGTGGACGCTTCGGTGTAGCTGGAGATGACCCTGAGAACTAAAACCCTTCCTGCACTGTCCACAGAGATGAAGCTTCTCTTCAGGATCACTGAGACGGTGTATTCTGAGCTGATTATTTTTAGTGAAACTCTCCCCAAAATCTGCACAATTGTACATCTGAAAAACATAACAAAATGAGTCAAGAAGCTTAAATAATTGTACATGATATTCTGGCTGATTAGCACACATACACTTCAAAACATGCTTTTACAGTACCGTCTGAATCTGACTCGAATAATAGATGAATATTATCTATCGTTTCGTTTAACTGTATGCATGGGAACTTTTTTCAAAATAAGGCGCAATACAAAAAGTAATTAATTCAGCAATGACCATTAGAAACAGTGAGTGGTTGTCTATTGTTTTGATTCAAGCATTATCCACTTGGGATAACGTCTATTATCCCCCACATAGCAGCCAATCAAAATGCCCTGTTCCTCTGCATTAGATACAAATTGTTATTATAATATTTTCAGTCAGAAGCTGATAATTATTATACATTAACATATATACATATATAATTGTTATACATTAATATTTATACATACAATTATTATACATTAATATTCTATATATATATAATTATTATACATTGATATGCCACTGATAAATGAAGCTCTTGAAATACATTTTTAACTCACGTTGATGTAAAAAGAATAAAGTTTAATCACTTTAAATGTGATTGTAAAACTCGTTTGAATTCTTTTTAGAAAGAAATTCCTGTACAGATGATTAGCAGAGTAAGCTAACTGTCTAACAGGGGAAACTGGTTCAGTTCTTCTGTGGATTCTACAGCAGATTTTTAGCTTCACACCGCCCCCTGCTGGACGACTCTGGAATTATCACGCACTATACTGGGGTCGGCGGCTTAACACTCCAGTGATGCTGCAGTACTGAAGTTATTTAGAGTCATTCAGATATATTAGTAATTTCTGAACAAAGCTGCAAGAAATAAAATCGATTGTACTAACACTGGCCAACCTATTACGAACACTATGGTATAACTATAGTGGTGGCTTAGTGTTACGGCGACGGGTTACCGATCCGAAGGATCCCCAGTACCACCCGTGTTGGGCCCTTGAGCGAGGCCCTTAACTATCAGTTGCTCAGATTTATAAAAATGATAATTGTAAGTCGCTCTGGATAAGGGCATCTAGCAAATGCTTTACCATGTTGAAATGATCACATTAAATAATCGCTGCTATAATGATTTGAAACGTTGTAATGTAACATGAGTTGTTTGTTTAAGATTCTTCATGCCATGTTTGGTATCACCGTAATCCCGGTTTCATGGGGAACAGTGTGGTGCCAGTGTTTACATCTCTCATATATAAATTAGGATATAATACACTATACACTGATCTGTCATAACAATAAATCACAACAAAACCCAAATTATTAGGATAAGTTTAAATCAAAACGGCCAAAAACATTTATTTTTCAATAACAGGCTAGTCGGGTGGTTGTAATGTTAAGGCTGATAGATGTAGATGTGTCTATACAGAGCGCTGATTACAGGACCGTCCAGCAGGGGGCGCTGTGCAGGGCTGTGGTTTGGACCGTAGAAGAAGAAAAGCTGCTGTTTCTCTGTTAGCTCTCTGTGCTAATCACCTGAACAGACACGACTTTAAGAAAGGAATTCACGTGTAAATGAGGTTTATTTTGTTGTTTATCTGAGCTGCTGAGTTTCTGTGTTTCTCCTGCAGGGTCCTGCTTGTTTCCTCCTCTTATCATGAAGTCCAGACGGAGGTGTTCAGGAGAACCTCCACAGACTCCTGCAGCTCCTGGATCGAAGGTAAACTTCCGCCCTGGGATCTGGGCCTCTCACACTTACACTCGGTGTTTGGGATGTTTATGGTGAGATCATTTATAATCGAGTCGAGGACTTAAAACCAGAACCGCTTGTGTCCAGTTTTGGTTAAAAAACAAACAAACTAATAATCGTAAGTTTTTCTGAGCCAGAAACATGAGAATAACATTTAAAAGAAAAATCTGATAGTAATTGTTCAGGATTTGCCAGGGTTTCTTTTTAATGAAATTTTCTCAGATTGGCAGATTTGGACCTCAGCGGTCTGGTTTTAACCCGCTGCTGTACTGGTGGTGGAGGCGCGTCAGCGGTGAGAGCGAGAAGAAATGTTGGACGACTGGAATTCTTCCAAGTTTTCGAGTAAACTGTTATACTCCGCTGTAGTATAATTGACGGGCTCGGCGCCGTAACAAGTCCCAAATGAGTGATTTTGAGAAAAACACAAATAATCGGATGAAGTCATTTATCACATGTTTCGGGATTTTAGTTCGAAAGAAGCTGCAGGTGTTCACTTTGAGAGACGTTCAGCACATGGGGAGAGATCCGCACCGTCGGAACATGATGCTTCCTCGGGTTTCATCGTGAATGGACTTCAGAAGGGTTTGAGTGAAAAGCTTGGATTTAAAAAAAGTCAGAATTTCTTTTATTAATTCCATTACTACTGTCTTAACTTCATCGTCCACTCTGTGTGGAGCACAGACTTCTCTGTGTTGAAAGCGCTTACGGCTCTGAGGCTCGAGGATAAACACTGATGTAGTCGCACGTGCGTGTTAGCTGCGCTGTAGACTGTAAGGAATATGCAAATAAAATCTAAAATCACTTGAGCATCTTGAACCGTTTTATGTTTTCCAGACGTATCACTGCTCCGATTGTGGGAGGAGTTTTACAAAGGGTGGGGATTTTAAAAATCACCAGCGCAGCCATACCGGAGAAAAGCGGTACGAGTGCTCCCAGTGCTGGAAGAGCTTTACTCGCCGGAGTTCTCTCCAACAGCACGAGCGCGTCCACACCGGAGAGAAGCCGTATCAGTGCGGACAGTGTGGGAAAAGTTTCACCCAGTTGATTAGCCTCCAGACACACGAGCGCATCCACACGGGAGAGAGGCCGTACGACTGCTCACAGTGTGGAAAGCGGTTTACTTGTCAGAGTAACCTGCAACAACATGAGCGCACCCACACCGGGGAGAAGCCGTATGAGTGTGGACAGTGTGGCAAGAGCTTCACCCAACTGTTTACTCTCCAGATACACCAGCGCACTCACACGGGAGAAAAGCCGTACGACTGCCCACAGTGTGAGAAGAGGTTTACGTGTCAGAGTCATCTACGGCGACACGAGCGCGTCCACACCGGGGAGAAGCCGTATCACTGTGGTCAGTGCTGGAAGAGCTTCACGCAGCTGTTTTCCCTCCAAGTGCACCAGCGTATCCACACGGGAGAAAAGCCGTATCACTGCCCACAGTGCGAGAGGAGGTTTACGTGTCAGAGTCACCTTCGCCGACACCAGCGCGTCCACACCGGGGAGAAACCGTATCAGTGCGGACAGTGCGGGAAGGCTTTCACGTGTCAGAGTCACCTCCAGCAGCACCAGCGCATCCACACGGGCGAGAAGCCGTACCGCTGTGCGTATTGCAGCAAGATTTTCACTTGCCACAGTCATCTCCAACGACACGAGCGTATCCACACCGGAGAGAAGCTGTATCACTGCGGACAGTGTCAGAAGAGCTTCACTCAGCTGAATAACCTCCACCGGCACGAGCGCATCCACAGGATAGAGCACGGTGCCAGGCGCATCACTGCTCGTGCGGTGGCAAATGATGCACAGGTCAGGGTTTTTTAATATCCGCACCCATCCAGCCCATCCCTGGAACCGACCCCCAAAAAATAGCCATTAATTAATTACGGTAACCCGATGAACAACCACCAACGTGGTGTAGTGGTGTCCATGTTTCGTTTTAACCAAAATACACTGATTGCAAGAGGCTGATACTCCAGTCTGGGAGAGTCTGGATCTACGCCACTGATCACACGGGTAAATTGCTCCAAATGGGATTTTTTTAAACACCTTTTTAACCCTCCAGTAGAAGAACAGTTGTCATGGCTGCCACTTGGACGGTTGGAGCCCAGCCGTGGTTCACAGGCTCCGCAGCCCCCCGTTCTGAGGAGCCGAGTGTGGTTTGACCCTGAGAGGCGCTGCTATAAGAAAAAGTGTGTTTTGGTTAATAACTACTGATGTGGGCACCGATGCGTCCCCTTACTGTCACATGCAGGATTTGCACCTTTTGAGAGAGTAACCTGTTCGGTTTTTTTTCGCCTTTGGCACGGAGGATTCAACGGCCACTTTTCCAGAAAAAAAGCAAAAACATGCTGAATTGTGGACCGTCCGACCGCAGCACATGATTCTGTTGTATTTTTGTACCCCATCATGATACCTCACCTTCTTCCGGTTAACCTGCTTATTGTGGAACTTTTGGAACCTCTCTCATTTATATAAATATTAGCTTCTCTTATTACAGGTTCTGATGCGCTTGCTGTTGGTAAAAAATGAGTTGGTCAGTAAAAATACTGAAAATATTTTTTGTGTTTGTCACATGAATACGTTTCATGTGAATTAATAAATTGGACAATAACCCAACCTTTCATGTCTCAGTTTTTAAATCTCGAGAGCTTCCTTTATTGTAACGGGAGCCTAGTCTCACTCTGAGCCTGATAATCCCTGACAGTTTCGTCGCGGGACATTCGTTTAACCTGGTTGTTTGAGAGATGGGAAGCTACTCACTGCATCACACTTGAGGTAAAAAGAATTGTTGCTGGCTCAAAAATTAATCACTAAACTAATCATGAGTGTTTGCACATTTTAATCCAAACAGTGACGACTTTTGGCCGGGCGGTGTACGTTCCGTTTCTACTAATAGATCCCCTGAAATCCTAAACACTGGACGGTTTAATACCGGATCACTTACTTTATTTTAATCCTTTATTTAAAACGTAATCCGAGTCCTTTCACTGTACCCTACGCAAAACATCGCCAGTGATCCATGGAGGAAATGATTAGAAGTTTGTTTGCAGTTCTCACGGAATGCCCCAGTACAGATGAACACAGGTTGTGGGTGTGTTACTGGTTCTGGTTCGCTCCCTGCTGGATTCGTCTGGCGGCACTTTAAAAAGAATTGCACGAGGATTGAAAAGGTCATGACTGACACATAAACACTGATAGCAAAATATATATTCGAAGAAATAAGGCACTGGAACTTTTATTCACACTCCATAAACATACCTTGGGGATAAGTGTAGATGGGAGAAATGTGGATTATAATCTAAAACCTGGTCTGGTTTTCTGCCCTGATGTTTGCTGGGTCCTCCAGCAGGGGGCGGTGTGCAGGTCCGCGCTCAAGTTCGTAGAAGAAGAAGTTGTTTCCTGATCAGGAAGCTGGAAGAGCTTCATCTCCTTCCTGGGAAAATAATTCATCATTTGGACGATCGAGTAAAAAAAAATACCCGAGTGTCTTAATTTAAAGTATAAACTCCACCCTGCTTTTAAATCCAAGGTGAGTTAAACTGAAGCTGGTTTGATTTTCGGCTAAAATAAGAATAATTAAATGTTATCACCTCAAATTAAGACACATTTTCTTCTGAGGACCCGAAAACTTTATTTATTAAAATAGCACAAAGGAATATGACCCCTTTTCCCTCCCCACATTAAAATAAAACTCAACAGGAGTTTATAATATCGGATTGTTTGTGTGTTTTCACTACGAAGGAGCTTCAGAGATGATTTAAATGCAGCTTATTAAAGCTGGACGAGTGAAGTCTGACTCTAAAGGTGTCATTTTCTGTCTTTTTTATAAAGTACTTTCCAAACAGAAAAACTCACATGATGGATACCTCAAGAAAAGAAGAAAAAGATCGATCAAGCATTAATTGTCCTAAAATCTGAATAACGTTTGATAGGATCCTATCAGTCCTGCATTCAAAGGTTCTGCTCCGAGAGGTCGGTATTCAGGGTCCGATATGAAGCACTGCAGAACCAACCTACAGCCCAAATGAGTAAAAGACCCCAGAAGAAGCCTCTAAAAGTGGAGAAGCCTGAAGATGAAGAAAACACCGGTAAGACGTGTAAGGAATTAAATATCACTTTCGAATACACGTTACTTAGACTTTGCTTTATTGCCATTCAGATAAACAGGAGTATAAGCAACAAAATGTCACTGCGTTTGCTCACTACAGTATAAGAAATGAAAAAAAAGACATGAAAAATATGAAATATAGACAATATTTTTAAAAATAGGTATATATAAAAATGTGCAATACAGAATCTGGACAGTAAAACTATACAATATAATTCAAAGCTATATTCTATTAAATCAGGTTAAGAATACGTCATACAGCGATGGATTATTTTTATACCGCTTGAATCGTATTAACTCGAGATGTTTGTGCTCATATTGACATGAAACTTCAGGTGGTGGCACATCACTGTCTGTGGTACACGTCACTCCTGCGGAAGAGCCGAATGGAAGAATCCAGAACACGCTTATCAAAGAGGAGGACGCCGATGATGATTGTCTATGTAAGATCCCAGGGCACATTAGTGTCCAGTTCACCGTAGATTCAGTTTAATAGGTTTTCTTTTGTCTGGAACTCTTTTTAGTCGGGATGTGATGTATTTCAGAGGTCAGAGGTCGTCGCGATGTAAATTTGTTTAAATTTTGCTTAACGTAGTTATACATATTGTATAATAATAATGGCTCTTAGCAAAATTGATCATAATTCAGAGGGTATCAGCTCAATTACAAAACGATGTTTTTTCTTTTTTTAACAAAGAAATACATTTGCTTATTAAAAATATGAGTCTCTTGATGGTGTTGGGATTAAAATATTGATTTGTGATGTTATTACAGAGTACAGTGCTTTGTCTGATGTAATAACCTTTTTTTTGTCTTAGAACAAAATTGTGACCACGCCCGTTTAAGGATTTTCACTGGACTTGGGGACTTTTACCCAACCTGTGTCCCAGAGATTATTAGATTTTGTAATGTCAAGGTCACAGGATTATGAGCGACTGTAATTTCAGAACGAGTGCCGACAGACATGGCGTTACTATGGAATACTAATAGGAGACTGTTACCTTTGACCTTGAGGTCCTTCACAAAGGAAGATTTTTACCTTCTAACTTTGATGCATCCACATGTTACATGCTTGGTGTGTTGATTCAAACAGAATTATAAATGTAAATATTTAGCGAAGGTTGATTTTTATATATATATATATATGTGTGTGTGTGTGTGCTTTATTTTTAAAGTAATGCATACAGCAGTTTTAGCTTTGTATTTAACTGGTATTCAAGCAAATTGCTTGTGTCCTTTCTTTGTAGACTGTGAGCTCTGCAAATCCTTCTATATTAACAAGTGTGAAGTTCACGGTCCTCATGGTTCTCAGCTCATTCCATCTGACTGCTCCCACCGTGGCAAGAGTTTTTCAACACCTAGGGATGTGAAGGTCCACGAGTGCATTCAGACAGGAAAGAAGCCGCATCACTGCTCTGAGTGTGGGAAGAGTTTTGCCCATCAAAGTAGTCTGAGGTCGCATAAGCGCATTCACACGGGAGAGAAGCCGTACGGGTGCTCACGGTGTGGGAAAACTTTCAGTCATAAAGATACTCTCAAGAACCACCTGCACGTTCACACGGGAGAGAAGCCGTATCGGTGCTCACGGTGTGGGAAGCGTTTCAGGGACCGAGGGACTTTCCGATTCCACCAGTCCGTCCACACGGGAGAGAAACCGTACCGATGCACAGAGTGCGGGAAGATTTTCACCCGACAGAGTTCTCTCCAACAGCACCGGCGCGTACACACAGGGGAGAAGCCGTATTACTGCTCGGAGTGCGGGAAATGTTTTAGTCAGCATGGCACTCTCCAACAGCACCAGCAAACACACAGCGAAGAGAAACCGTTTCAGTGTATGCAGTGTCACAGGAGGTTTTACAGGCAGAGAAATCTCCAGTCACATATGCGCGTTCACACCGGGGAGAAGCCGTATCACTGCTTGCACTGTGGGAAAACCTTTAGTCATCACAGTACTCTAAAACAGCACCAGCGCATTCACACCGGAGAGAAGCCCTTCCACTGTTCCCTCTGTGGGAAAAGTTTTACTCAGCACGGTACTCTACAGTCACATGCACGCATTCACACCGGGGAAAAGCTCCACCAGTGTTTGCAGTGTGGTAAAACATTCACCCGACAGAGTTCTCTCCAGCTACACCAACGCATTCACACCGGAGAGAAGCCGTTTCAGTGCCTGCAGTGTGGGAAGAGATTCAGCCAGAACGGCACTCTCAGCCAGCACCTGCGCGTTCACACCGGAGAGAGGCCTTATGACTGCTCGCAGTGTGGGAAAGCGTTTAGTCAGCGGAGTACACTCCACCAACACTGGCGCGTTCACTCTAAGAAGAGAGAACAACAGGATGCAGAATGTGAAGCGCTCTGATGAACCTTGCTCTTCAAAAACACCAGCACCGCGTAACAGTACGAGACAGTGTACCGCTGCGCGGAATGTCCACCGACAGACACAAGAGGCTTCTTCAAAATAGACTGCGGAATTAATTCTCTCGCCAAACTGCTTAATCCTACTGGAGCCTATCTCTGCCGGCTTTGGGTGAAGGAGGGGAACACCCTGAACTTTTAAACATGACATTAAATTTAGTTCTGATATGTGTTTTCAGTAAACCATACAGCTGATTGTCATCAGTATATCAGTGAAAGCTCAGATCAAGACTGCAGTCGAATATGACCTAACCTAGCCTGTGTTAGCCTTAGCTAACCATTTTCCGTTACCTGGATGGAAAACACCTTGAGGTCAAAGGAAAGTGTAAGAAGAATCCATAAGGAGGTAGTAAAAAGACAGCTGCAGTGCTAACGGTATCTGACCGTGTTTCGGTTATGTAATCAAGCAGCAGGCATGTTATGGTCTTATGTGTTAAACTGTGATGTTCTGGAAAGGAACTACAGAAAGGACATCCTCGCCATACGCTTTCTTACCTTGATATTTCCTAAACATGGGCGACAATGACAGTATTACTTCGTTACACGGTTAAAGTTTGAATACGGATAGAATGTAGGCTCCCGGGTGGCTCAACGAATCTTATCATCTATAAATGGTGAGTTTGAATCCCAATGACGGCCAGAGCCATCTCTGGCAGGGACCTCGAGACCATATTTGGCAACATCCATCAGTGAGCTCATGCATATGAAGGTGGAGGGATGGCGCTTTCCTCCAAGTTTGTTATGCTGCTCCAGAAATTGCAGCAGTTAAAAAATGGAAATGATGTGTCAGGAGTTAAATGGTAGCATGTGGTGATCTTTGCCCTTCCTGGTTGGTAGCTGTTGTAATAGGAGAGAAATATCTGCTGGCTGGGAATTGGCTGGGGAAAGTAGGGAAACCCCCAACCCAAAATAAAGGAGTAGGCGACAAGGCATACAATAAAGATTAAAATTAAACAAAGTGATTGACATATTAAGAAGTTTCTCATCCTCATATTTACTCTGTAATCATATTTAGCTGCATTAGTTCCAGTTCATTGTATAATTGTTTAATATTTCTTTTGAAGAATGATTTGTGTGGGAATGTTGCACTAATGGTGCATCGCTTTAAAAGTAGTAACTAGGAATTGTCTCAAACTCCTCCCCCCTTTTGTAGAGAATGGCTTACTGAGCCCTCTATTCAAAGGGATGAGAAAGAAAGCATGGAAGCACCTTTGCTTGGCAGTTCAAACAGCTGTTATCATGGATAGCACTTAGATACCTCCAGGCCATTTCACTTAGTTATGAACCTTGAGAAGCAAAAGTGACAATTCACCTGCATTCCATATTTACAAATGATTATACTCAAATGTATTATACATCATTTTAAATGGACACAGAACTCATTGTGGAACAAAGTGGTAGGTGGTCTGTGAGAATAGTAGAAATGCTAGCAGAAGGAATGATGATTGTTTTAAAATCCAGATTAAAAATATGCTTGTTTGCGATAACACATTTCATATATTTCGATTATTTTATCTCATGTTTCCTAACTAGGTTTTTTGGGTTATACCATATTTATATTACCCAGGTTTATCATTCATATTCATGAATATTCAATGTGAATATTCAACATATTCATGTTGCTTATTCATCCTCATTTGGATGAAACCAGATAAAAATAAAAACCCTGTAGCAGAATCTGCTTTTTTGAGATTTCAGAACAAGCAGGGACTCTGGCATGACTAACCGAGGACAGAACTAAAAAGAAGGCCAGGAGACCATGTGATATAAGGTAATTGGCCAATCGACATGATTGTTTTTAGGGTGTTACTGGGTCTATGAATGCATTGAATGAGAGACTGGCTAGCTTTCATGAAAGCACACCATCCTGCAGTAGCAGGTGTCAAAGAGGTTGCTAGTCAGGTTCTCTTCTTTCTCTTAGTCAGTCAAGGAGCATGAAATAATACTGACAACAAAACAATAATTATGATAATAATAACAAAACAATAACAATGCTGATAATAACAACAATAATGATAATACCAATAATTTATTGACTAGGAGAGGGGGGGTGTAAACTAGCATGTCGAGTTATCAATCACTACTGTAAATGTAAAATGGTCAGTACAGACCTGCAATACACAAATACTCTTTACCCTAGACAAATATGGCAACCACTATTGTGAGGCCATGTGACCAATATGTGAACGTCCGACTTGGAATGTCACAGAGCTCCGTTTTCTCTGTAGGGTTGTGATAAAACTTTTACTTTTAACTTTTACTAAGGTTTACTTTATTGATGTTAATTTCATAAGAATTTGGTGTGAGATGATCACAAATGTTTTTTCCAATGTCACAACCATTTCAATGTGCTGTAATGAAACCAGCGTGAAGTCAACAACGTGAAGAGCAGTTAAAGAAGAAATAATAGCTTCAAGATCAAACGACTGTCAGCAAAACACTTCAGATTATAAAAAGACAGAGTTGGAATGGTGTCACCTTCTCTTCCAGAGGATCGTAACTACTTCACTCAGTTACATGACAATAACCCTTTCAAAGACATCACTACTTCAGAGTTTAGACTCCACCACACTAGTTCAAGAAATCAAAAAGTTGATTGTCATATTTGGTGAAAAAAAGGTCTTATTCTTGAAAAAAATTCTGTTCTTCTTCTGTTCTAATTATGTAATTAGCCTTGTGTAAATGTAAAATATTAAACATTTTACAATTTACTATTAATCAGTACAATATTTTGCCTAATATACATATTCAGGATATTTCAGCAGTTATTTCCATTCCTTCTGCTAGCACAAAAATTAAATTTTTGTTAAATGTTTATTACAGAGCAAGACTAAACTATGCTTCTGTGAGTGTGTAGGAAGCTCTTAAGTCTTGGATAAAAACCCCTCCTATTATTATAACCACCCATTCCAGAGACAGGGTCTTCCTTGGTTTTACCGAAATCCAATCTGAGGGTTTTAGTGAAATAACTCAAAAAATAAGCCAGGTATCCACATGAAACTTTCCCAATGTTTATGTTTCACAATACATTACATGTAAAAACATTTCTGTCAATGACTTAATATAACAGAAAATATTTGACACCATGACCTACTGAAAAACTTGGCTTTTAAACTTTGATATAAATCAAGTATCACAGTGTTAAACTAACTTAGCCAAGCACAAGCTTGAAAATAATCAAATGAATATTATCCATTAAAAGCATGTACAAATAAAGAGAAATTAATGTTTTTTACTTAGTAAACCATAACAATATATAATACAAACTTTAAAAATATTTGATGTAACTAATTACATTGGTTATTGTTCAGTGGGGCTAAAGTTGATTAAAATAATGACTCAAATTATAATAACAAAATTATACCAGGATAGTGGAGGATTTTTTTTTGGTTTAATGCTGGTGTGTCTGAAGACTAATCTGATGGTGATGGGTTTGTAGTTGGTCTTGGTTTGTGCTGGCTCAGCATCGTCTGCACCTTTGAAGCTGCACACCACACTGCTTAATCCTGCACTAGAATTTCCCATGTGTGTGTGTTGAAGGATAATTTCTTCAATGATGCCTTGAGACTGTCTACGTAGTGCTTTCCATGGACCTTATCCAGGTACCAGTTCCCCATACAAAAGTTTTGGGAGTCTTGTATCTGGCGTAGGCACGAATGTGACCTGCCCAGATAACCTGGGATCGTTGCAAGATGACATATATTGATGGGAGGTTTGGAACACTATCTTGTATAGTCCTGGTGTATCTGAAGACTACACTAAATGCTGACTGGTTGATGTTGGAACTTATCAAGAAAGACCTCATCTCTGTTCTCCAGTGAGTGCTACAGTGCTACAGCCCGTCTCTGGTGTGGATCTGCTGGTGCATGTTGAGACTACTCTGTCGTGTAAACCTCTTTCCACACTGTGTACAGATGTACAGCTTCTGCCCGGTGTGTGTGAGCTGATGTCGCTGGAGCGTGCTCTCTCGATTAAACTGCTTTCCACACTGTGAGCACTGATACGGCTTCTCTCCCGTGTGGATGTGTTCGTGCCGTCTGAGATGACATGCTCGAGCGAAACTCTTCCCGCACTGCGTACAGTGATGTGGCCTCTCTCCTGTATGGTTGCGCTGGTGCCGGTGGAGAGTACTTTCCTGATTAAAAGTCTTCCCACAGTGCACACAGTGAAACGGTTTCTCTCCAGTGTGGATGCGCTGGTGGATTTGGAGGTTATTCTGCTGGAAGAAAACCTTTCCACACTGTGAGCAGGGATACGGCTTCTCTCCTGTGTGAGTCAGCTGATGAAGTTCCAGTGAATTTGATTGGCTGAAACTCTTCCCACACGCCGAACAGACATACGGCTTTTCTCCAGTATGAACTCGCTGATGCCGATGGAGGGCGTTCTGGTAAGCGAACTTCTTCCCGCAGTCGGAGCAGGCGTACGGCTTTTCTCCGGTATGAATGAGAAGGTGTCGCTGGAGCCCGTTCTGGTAAGTAAACTTCTTCCCGCACTCGGAACACTCATAGGGCTTGACTCCGGTGTGAATGTGTACGTGTTGTTGAAGAGTACTCTCTCGATTAAAACGTTTTCCACACTGTGTGCACGGATAGAGTTTTTCCCCGGTGTGAATGGTTTGATGGGCCTGAAGGTGACTTTGTCGAGCGAAACGCTTCCCGCACTGTGAGCAGAAGAACGGCTTTTCCCCGGTGTGAATACGCAGGTGTCGTTTCAGATGACGTCGTCCAGCAAAACACTTCCCACAACGTGAGCAGCAGAAGGTTTCTCTCAGATCATGAGAGATCTTAATAAAGTGAGAACCCGTGCACGTCTGCTTATGGGTGGAGATTCCTGGAATTTCGGGTTTCATCTCTTTTAATTTCAGGACGCTTGTGTTTTCGTCAGAGTGACGACATCTCATATGTTCATGAAGGTCAATTTGTGATGTGTAGAAAAGTGAACACAATGAGCAAGAGTAACGGTTTAATGGGGAATCATTCGTTTCTGAAAAATAAAAAACATTACAATAAAAATTATTAATAAATAAACAACAGAAAATAATTGTGGTGCTTAATAAAACAAAGACTTGATTTTGCACAGCTTGTAATTCGGTTCGGTGTCTGAATGCATTGCCTTGATAAAAAAAAACATTATTGATCACGATGCTGATTAGCTGTTATGCACCGAGATGTTAACCGGCTCTTAATCATCTCCAGCATCACTACCTGCTAAGGTAAGTTTTTGAAAGGTTTCTTTAAAAGGAAACGAAGACTTAGTTTGCAGCTTGTTATACACAGCGACAAACATGCTCGGCTTCAAGGTTTACTACATCTTTTCAAAATTCAGTTACAATATTTCAGGCATCAAGTCCTGTTCATGGGAAGATCACTTCCTCACTAAGGACCGAATCAGGTCTTGTGTCCTGCTAGACAGCCGTACACTGTCTGAGTATTCTAACTGTACATATACCAGTGACGAAGGAAGGGTTCATTTACGTCCAGGTCGTAACCGGGAGAAGTTACTCCGCACTGAAATCCAGAGAGTAGCAGGAAAAAAGTTATCGCAGTGGATATACAACACCGATATGCAAAAAGCCTGTGTAGAGTCCGTGGTTTGTGTTTATGAAGACCTGGTGTTCTGGTTCACGCGGCGCTCTATATACAGCTGAGGCTTTCCGGCGGAAACTATGGAGAAAGTTTGAGGTTAGCCGGATTGGGAAAAGGCTCTTTGTAACAGAAAATACATCCACACACTGACTTCCTCTGAACAAAAAAAAAATTCACAAAGTCGGAAGGTTGTCGTGTGTGCATTCGACATATTTGATTCTATAGTGGAATTTACAGATGATGCTGATTGGCTGTTAAGTATCACGGTGTTGATTGGCTGTTGACTCTTTGGCAGGAGCCTGATGTGTGCCGACATCCGGCAGTGTACACTCAGGTAGTATTTCGGAGTATTTTTTACAGTGCTATTACTCTTTTTTTTTTTTTTTTTAAGAACGTGGCTTAAACCTTTAAAACATCAACAGAATAATTAATCAAAACCTGTAAAACCCTCGTGAGGAGCTTGGCTTTTACGCAGTGCCTAAACCTTTGTATTATTTATTAATATGACATCTCCTGTTTACAAAAAGCAAGTGCGATGGCTTTGGAGATTCTTTTAGGTATGGGGCTCTGCAGGAACACAACTATTAATTCAGTTACTTTCAGTTTCACTACAGAGTTTAGTGATTTACAGCTTCATACAAAAAGCTCAGTGACCTCGATGGTACGTTTTAAAAATAGAAAAAGGTTACAGTTGATAGTAAACATACAATTAGTGATATAAATGTAATATATTGTTGCTACCGCTTAAGGAGCACTTTCTGTTCCAGACGCAGGTGAAAGTAACACCAGCCTCCTTCGCGTATTTCTCGTCATACCACACCAAAAGCTCCTGTTTTGATTTGATGGGTCGACAGCAACGATAATAAATCTGCCCTTGATACTGGAATGCCACCAGATTCGTCTCTTCATTATTACGAGCACAATTCACGTACCTGAAGAGACGAGGAAAGAGGAACACACAGGAAAACGCTGAGGAAAAAGACCGCACTGTGAAGTGAGACACGATTAACAAAAATACAGAAACAGAAACCCGACACACTCTCACGCTGTAAATGTGTTCCCACCTCATCCAGTTTGCACGGCTCTCTCTCTTTGCATCGACGTATTTCTCACAAAGTCTGCTGCTGTAAATCTACAACAAAAACAGTTTGTTTCTCATCTCTTTAAATAAATAAAAAAAACAACGTAGATATATTTTTGGGGTAAATCATGATCACACTGTTCACACATTCTAAAGGCAACACTAATCCGTTTAGAATCTGTTTCTCTCTACATTTGAATAGTACATGTTTATAACTCACCACCCAAGAGTAGCTACTCGCCATGGCTTCTTCTTTGCCCACCAGGTCTCCTTGGTAAGGTCCAAAGTGAACACCGACTGGAACTGTGTCCCCTTTATTAAACACTCCCAGGCCTGCATTAGGAATACCAGATTCCTGAACCTGGAGACCAGGGGGAAGGGTTTTTCTGGCTCGGTCTGAATCCCCCGTAGGGACAGGGCTATCGGGGAGGAAGAGTGCAGGGCCGTGTACTTCACACTTGTGGACGAAGTCTGACCTGCAATACTCGCAGTCTAGAAGGACAGAACAATGGAAGTGAACATACACCATCATGCAGGTCCAAAATTATTCCTGAGTAACTCAAATAACTGAGTTAATCCTAACTCGAATCGAGTTCCTCTCCCAGTGGCTTTCCAGTCGTTCTTGTGTAGGGTGTAAGAGCCGTTCATATTGAAGTATGAACTTAATCCAACTCTGGGTGAAGTCGGGTTGCACGCTGAACAGCTCCCCAGTCCATCGCAGGACAACGCGCACACAACTGTTACACACCTTGGGGCAATTTGGAACAGCCAATATGCCTAATGTGTTTGTTTTTGGACAAAGGGAGGAAAATGGAATACCCAAAGAAAACCACACGGAGAACATGCAAACTCCACTCAGAAACTCCCTCGCCAAGCCCGCGACTTGAACCCAGGACAGCCGTGCAGCCGCAGCCCATTCTCCAGGCGGTAGCTGGGTGTACATTACGCATCTATTTTCATACATTTATTTTCTGAAAGATTGAAAGGTTTAGGCAGAATTCTAGCCCGTCACTGAACATCTGGTAATCCCTGTTATCTTACAGAGAGAGTCGTCGTCCTTAAGTTCTTCTTTTAAAGCTTTTTCTTGGAATTCTTCAGCCAGTTGATCCCCAAGGATCGGACGGACCACACAGCTTGACGTCTCGCCACCTAAAGTTTGGTCATTCAAAAAGATGGGAGAAGAGTAACCACAAATCAAAACTAAAGGACGAATTGAATGATCCTATTTTATCACAGACAATCTAATGCTTCCTTACTCAAGTAATCTTCATTCTGAGGTTCCTCTTTTATAAACTTCTCATGAAAGCCTTCATTCTGTTCCACAGGGGTCACATGTCCCACACCGCATGTCGTCTTCAACACTAATGGTTCATCATTTCATCATGAAACAAAAAACATTTTATATTTTTCAAAATATAAATTTCTAAATTAAAAATTTAGTGTAAGGATTTGTGATTCAGATTGCCTAATCTAACTGAATTTGTACATATCTGATGGATTTTCTGTCACAACTGAAGCCCAATTAGAATTTATAAGAAGAGCCTGGACCCATCAAGCTGATCCTCAACTGAGGACTTTTCACTGTAAACAAAGCTCCTGGGACAAGTGACCTGGGAATCCGGTGAGAGACTTGCAAATAAAAAAAAAACCAAAACCAGTGGGATGCTTGTGATTAAACTGGTGAGAATGGTCAGTTCCATGGTGGGGACAGAGCTGGGCAGGGTGCGGATGGCAACCAAGAGCAGGGTGAGGGTAGGCTGAAAACTGTCATGGACAAACCCTTAGAAGAAGTTCAGGAACACATTCAGCCATAAGCTGCTTTCACCTGGGCACTTATGCCAGAACAACTTGCAACCAGAATAAGTTGCCATACGATATGAATATCTTTTAACAGTGGATGAATCCATAGACTTGCATGGGAACAGTGACATTCCTGCCATCCTTGAGTCTACTGCTGCCTTTCAAACAGCCTTGGGAGAGGCAAAGGGAGTAAATCCTTACAGAAAATCCGGAGTGACGTCCTTAAAGTGGTTGGATGTGAAACCTTCACTGTGAAACCTTCTTGCAATTTCTGCAGCTGAGCTGGTACCAAACTTTATCTGCTCATCCTTTCCTTTGATCATTCTAGCAGAGTCATTACAGGAGTCTTGTGGTTGGGTAGCCCAGGGCCTCCGTATCACCTGCCCAGGTTTATATGGCACTGTGGAGAGGTCACTCCATGGATATCGCAAGACACTGGCACAACAAAGGAAATGGCAGTAAACCGGATCTAATCTCATCTGAATGGCATATGAAACGAGTGTCACTTCCAATGGTGGAACATCTTACTGGATGGCTACCGCCCACCTCAAGCTGGGCAGCCCCCAGCCAATTAGGTGTCATCTTGCCACTGTATGCTTGCTTTACTGGGTGCATGGGGCTTACAAAACACGTTTTCGACAAGCAGTCAGTAAAACCCTGAATCAGGCTAAAGAAGAACAAGAAGCAAGAAGTCTCCCACTCGTCGCATAACAAACTGGGATGTTAGGACCATGTGTCCTGGAGAAACTGATGATCTTTAACAAGACCACCATTATCGACAAAGAACTTCAGAGGCTGAACATAGACATAACTTGTCTCAAGGAGACCTGTCTGCGAGAGAGTGGTTCCATCAGGGAGACAAACTCTGTTGAGGCATCCTCCGAGGGAACAGCAAACAAATCCTTGCTCTCAGTCTGGCAACCTCACTACAGGCCAAGTTAACATCTACAGTATCTATACCCTACTCTCTGTTCTACTCCTGGACCTAAATACCTATTCTATGAGGCCCTGGCTGAGGCAGTACCCGACGTACCAAGTACTGAGAGAAAATCCCTTCTGGGAGAGTTCGGTGCTAGCGTGGGAGCTAACTGTGATGCTTGGCTGTCCTGCCTAGAATAGGGAAGATGAACAAGAACAGACAGAGACTGCCTGAGCTGTGCTGCTATCATGGACTATGTGTGACAAATACATACTTCAAGTGCAGGGAGCATCACAAGGTTTCCCGGAGACACCTAAGGTCTCACCACTTGCACCAGCCAGGTATAGCAGTCACCATGCATGCAGATGTTGAAAGCGTATTTCTCTCCCGCAGCTACCACAGTGCAGACTGTGACTCTGATCATTCCATTAAAGCCATCAAAATCAGGCTTTCCTGAAGAAGATCCACCACTCCAAAGCCAAGGAGCAACCGTGAATCAACACCTGTATTACCAACAACTCAGAGAGGACCCGGCAGTTTATCATCAACAGTCGTAGAGAGGCTCTAGGAGAACCTGCAGATGATGACGTCACTGTGGACTCCAAGTGGTTCCACCTGCAAGACATCATCTACAACTCAGCCACTTCTGCCTCTGAGAAGCATGATTGCTAACTGGTATGAGGCAAGCTAGGAAGAACTGGAACCAGAAACAGAAAGAGGAACAAAGCAGAACAGACCGCATGGTGCTGCGCCAACAACTACTGACAGAATCTGTGCCGCAGGATACAAACAGCTGTAGAGACTAGGGATACAAGAGGGCTGTATGATGCCATCAAGAATGCAGTAGGCACCACAGCCTCGAAAACAGTACCTCTGAAGTCCAAGACAGTTAAGGTCATCATTGACCAAGGAAAGCAGCGGGAACAAGGGGAAGAACACTGGAGCTGCACACGACTCAGAACGTGGTGACTCACACTGCCATGAAAGCCATCCCAGGCTGGCTAAATGCCGTTACATTTTCAACATCAGCTTGACGCATCACCATCTTTAAAACATTGTGAACTGTCTTACAGATACTATTAGTTACATTCAAATGCAGATAGCTTCCGTAAAAAAACTGTATTATCCAAACCATTTCCTTACAGTCTTCATCTTTGGTTTCTTCTTTTATGGACTGTTTTTGAAATCCCCCATCTGGTTGGTCCTCAGGATTGAAGAGACCCAGAGAACCTGACGACCTTCCAGCTGAATCCTTTGCCATGATCAGCTAGTAACCGAAGGCCAAAAGTATATCCATAACACAACAAACGTATAAGCAACAATCTATGGTTTATATAAATGACAGAATAAAACTAATAACGTAGTTATTAAAGATACACTTTACCTGTGAAGGCGTAGCCGGAGTCTCGCGGGACAGTCTGGCATCTGCTGGATTCATTATAATAAGCCTAAAGTTGGGTCAATAAATTTGGTAAAAATAATTAACACAACCAAATCCAGGATGTTTATTATATTGACAAGTTTATTAAATTGCACAAAGCAGATCATTCAATTTATTAACCAATGAGAGTGTCGAACGCATCACTTTTTTGAATAAGGTAATTTAGATTATTAGTTATTACAGAGTGTAAGTCTTTATTTTTTTTGACAGGTGGCACATGCACTTTTATATCTGTTCATCGTCAAATGTTGACAGGTGACACACCCCCTTCCATGCCAGGCATGCTTGTTTTTAATGTTCTGGTTTTCCAGTGACCATATTTGGTCATAGTGGAGATGGTTCTGGGGAGAGATTGTCTCCATAAATCAGATTGTTCCAATGTAAATGTACATGTAGTTTATCTGTAAGAGCCAGTTCCAAAATTTTCAAACGCAAATGTTGTGGCTTTAGTTTCTATTTTAAAAACATTTATTTTTGTATATTTTTTGTAAAAAACAACAAAAGCTTTCTTTCATGTGTCAGTGTTGCAGTTCAGAATGTTCACTTGCCATAATTAATCTATAATTAATCCTACAGTAATCTTCTAATAGAACACATAACAACCTTTTAGGTTAAACTGAACTGTAAACACACAGCTGTTGACTCACCACAGGTTAAGCGCTCACTGCATATCCATTTATACAAAGGAGGCGTCCAATATTTGTGATTGATCGCTGCAACCCACTGGTTCCTCCTATCAGGATAAAGGGATGCAGCTGGAATCGTGCAGAAAGACAGCTTATCTCTCAACCCAGCATCGGGTTTGTGACACCCAACAGCACAGCGCGCATCTACCATGGCCTTTTCTGAGCCTTCATGCAATCCATCCACTGTTTGTTTCCATCCAATACCGCGGCATGCTTCCTAACTGTGTTACGATGACGTCACATGCATAGTCTCAGGGTTAGAAACAGGCAGTGAGTCATTTGGGAACCAAAAGAGTCGACTCGTATTGGTGAGATGAGTCAAATGGCCAGACTCATTGAAAAGAGTCGGAATTCCAACACAAACATTCTAGTGTAGATTTAAAAAGACGGCGACTTGTTAGTAATCAAATAAACAAACAAATAAACAAACAAACACCATTAAATTATCCAAAAGCACGGAATTCACTCAGGATGAATCTTAAATGGCTCTTCACTGAAAATGCACAGCACTCCACAAAGTCAACAAACATAATGATGTAGAGAATTTTACAAAGGAAGAAGGTATAAATGTGTTATTTAAATAATAATATTTTATTTACATTAAACACTAACGGTAAAAACAGCAGATAAAACCTAACAAGCTCGAGTTAAACTCACCGTCAGGTTTAAATCAGAACGGAGATTAAAATACAAACAGAAAAACAGAGCAGATGATTTTTTTGTTCGAGGACAATAATTTTAACGTATATAAATTATCATTATATCATAAAGCTCTAATCACAGATAATAACAGCTTCTTCTTCGTTTTCTTCTTCTTCGTCTTTGAGTTTGTAGGCCGGTGTAATTCCCACATCGCCATCTACTGGACACTTGTGTAATTACACCCCACTGAAATACTGGCCACTCGGAAGTCATGGTTTAAATATCCAGCGGTTTCACAGCAGCCGAAATAAAGAGTCTGTTTCAGTAACTCGGGTATTTCGGTTGTTTATATCTTGTTCGTGAACCCAGGAGGTAAGTTGAAACGATGCAGTTGATATTACAGTTACATTGTGACTGATTTAAACCCTCCAGTGGGATCTGACTCCTAAACTCTAAATGAAGATCTTATCTGCTCTCAGGTGGGAATTGGGGACGTTACAGGGTCAGGCGGGGACGTTACAGGGTCAGGCGGGGACGTTACAGGGTCAGGCGGGGACGTTACAGGGTCAGGCGGGGACGTTCCAGGGTCA
>JBCNYG010000020.1:40654846-40666414 GCA_039654305.1 Porochilus rendahli
TTACACACACACACACACACTCATACACACACACACTCGCACACACACTCATACACACACACACACACACACACACACACACACACACACATACTCACACACACTATCAAACTAAACTGAACAGAACAGATAATCAAATATTAGGCCACACCCACTACGAAAGCTCTTAGTTTTTGTACTGTGGTGATTTCTCCCATCATCCCTTCTGACCTCCCCATAACCCCTGACCTGCCCCTTGCCCTCTGACCCCATTCATCCTT
Source organism: Porochilus rendahli (assembly GCA_039654305.1). Lineage (NCBI taxonomy): Eukaryota > Metazoa > Chordata > Actinopteri > Siluriformes > Plotosidae > Porochilus > Porochilus rendahli. The sequence continues at coordinate 40,655,107 of JBCNYG010000020.1, forward strand.
GTGTATGTTTTCTTCACAGCAGCTCCAGATCCCAGCGTGGAAGGTGGGGAAGATGAAGCGGTCGTCCCCGGTTTCCCAGGTAAACTGGGCGGAGCCATTGGTGAATAGGTCAGACGGGGTGCAGGTGCGACGGCGCAGGGGAGAACATAGCGGCTTCGGAACCTTCTGGACTCCCGAGCACCAATGAGATGCAAGCAGAGAGATGAATGACAGGAAGAGAGAGAACAGCGTCTGTAGGAAGGACATACGGGGAGAGCGCAGGGGAGAACAACACGCCATCTACTGAAACACACACACACACACACACACACACACACACACACATACACACACAGAAAGGAAGTGTAAACTCCTCTCACGTGAAGACTCCTTCCATATACATCACATTTCTTCACACAAAAAGAAGGTAATGGGTTTGAAAACTGAACTCAGTGACAGCGTTTACTCTGGGTACTCCGGTTTCCTCCCACAGTCCAAAGACAGTCACTTGCTTAGCTATTACAAAGTGCCGCTAGTTGAATGTGTGTGTATTGGCTCTGCAATGCATTAGTAAGCTGTTCAGGGTGTACCCTGCCTTCTCCCAGAGCTGGCTGAGATAGGCTTCAGCCTCCCTGCGACCCGAATAGGATTAAGCAGATCGGCAAATGAATGAATGAATGAATTAATGAATGAATGAATGAATGAATCTATGGTTTACAGCTGCATCCTTGTTAAATTGTTGTCATATAAGAAAAATAATTAATAAACACTTCAGAACGTGCTGTTGTAGGAAAACAGTCAATTTTCTTTAGGTGTTAACGGTAACTTCCCGTCATCACACACTCGGGGCTAGTGTCTAGTCGATTACCGTTACTACTAGTTGGCGTTGTAGCTAACAGACATCTAGTCATAAACAAAATGGTGATGTGTGGACGAAATGGCCGTGGTAGCTCAACAACCCGATGGAGGTATTTCACTGAAGCTGGTACGTGATGAAGTGTCGGCTGTGTCCGGCTAAATAGAAGAACAAGAATACCTCCGATATACTCAAATAATGCTGGCACCAGCCAGCAACGCACTGCACTGAGGTCTGCACTAGCATTAGTGAACTTAAAATTTGGCAACTAGTTAAACCTGGTAGTCATGAAACCATCACACACCCCATCACTCATCACCCAGAGTTTACCGGAACATCAGCACACGCGGGTCATTACTGCATTACCACCAACAAGTAATCATCATAAAGACAAATATCAAACCCAGAAGCAGCAGAAAAACTCAAACAAAAAAAGAACTAAAAATAAGACGAGGAATAAAAAATGAGTTTTATAGAAAATCAACACAAAATACCATGAGCTTCATTTAATGATCACATCATTCACTCACCTCCTCCGTATGTGTTCAGATCCATCAGAATTCTGCTTCATCTGTGTAACACACACACTCACACTCACACTCACACACACACACACAAAACACACTCCCACACTCACTAAAACACACACACACACACACACACAGAACAGATTATATCTGAATGTAATCTGCTTTGGAAACTATCTCTCTCTCTCTCTCTCTCTCTCTCTCTCTCTGATATTAAACGTATTGTTGCTCTGATATCACATGGTCTGATGGTAGTAAGGTGTGATTATTATTATTTTTACTGTTGTTGTTATAATTGCGCTTGTGTGTGTGATATTGTATATACATATATATCGAATAATCTTAACCTGGGGAGGATTAAACACCCATGAAAAGACTGTATGTCGGGTTGATTGGATTTATCGGAGACTATGCTGTACTATATAGACTACATATCGTCTGCACAGACAAAATTACAGGAAATAGACGAAATGCACCAATAACCTGTACAGGAGCAACAAAAACACTGCTGATATCTGCGTTCCAACTCGAAGTAGAAATTCCACTCAATATAAGAAAACTCCGAATGTCCCTGGAGTCCTATGTGAATCTGCGGGGCCTGTCAGTGTTCTCAGCAGAAACAGAACTCATCATGGCGATGCAGTGGGTGGAACAAGTGAAACCACCCAGAGAAACAGCACGCACAGACTCTCTCAGTTCTAACGTACACACCGGTACAGGAAGCAGAAGAGCGGATCACCTGCTAACAGCGATACACAGGACCCAGAAATATGGTACACAAGTCAGATTGGTTCGGGTCCCTGTACATGTGGTGTTCACGGAAACGAGCGGGCGGATACATTCACAACACAAGCACGAAGAAAAGAACGATTTACAGTCAAAACAAGCCTGGAACAAAAACTATCTTCAAAAAGGAAATCCGGAAAATATGGCAACAGAAATGGAGGCAGGGGGAGAGAGCTGCTCTCTATAAAGCCTCGCGTAGGACAACCGAGGCAAGGGAGAGGAAACAGAAGGGAGGAAACCATCATTACAAGACTCAGATTCACACACTCTGGACCGAACAGAACTTTACTCATTACGGGAAAAGGTTTTAAGAAGATTATAATCAGCATCATCTCGTCTCTGACCACCTGGAGAAGCTGTTCACGTCTGGTCTCCCGTTTCCACGAATCAAACACTTCCAGTCGCCAGGAAGGCGAACCGGAACAAATAACGTCCGATAAATGAAAAGTTTACGGAACTCTCCTTCATTCCCTCTTTCATAGCTTGTGTTTATACTTAGGGAGCATCACTGGAAGGCTTTTTATTTGGGAAATTATCAGATGTAACTCTCCTGAGGACAGAAGTCTTATTTTCCATAACAGATTGTTTTATCATGTTTTCTTTAACAATTTCATCTTAAACAATTTTAACAAATTATAAACAAATAAACACATAATCAAAATAAATCAGTCAGCCGTTCATCCTCATCACTTATGATTCTCAACATCATCTCAAATTCGAACTCTCTGTATCATCAACGCTTCATCACTACTTGTATCCTTCCTTCAGCTGCAACCTGGCAGAGCACACACAACAACAACAACAACAACAACAACAACAACAACAACAGAGCAACTAAAATGTAATCCATGAACTATTCTTTTTACTTGGACCCCAGGAATCATTGCTTGCACCAAGATTTGTTTCAATATTTTCACCATTTTAATATTAAGAAAAGTAACTTTTATGTGTAATGATTTTTAAATTTTCACTCATACAAGTCCATTTAGTTTTTAAAAGGTAGAATATTCCTGACAGCAGGGTAACAGGTAGTTTTTGGTAATTCTAAAAGAATTATTCGAGATTATTCATGAGATCTGGCGTGTCGTGGTACAGCCGCTGCTCCTCCGCATCGAAGGAGTCGACTGAGGTAGTTCGGGCATGTGATCCTCCCTTTAGAGCTGTTCCAGGCAGGTCCGTGTGGGAGGAGGCCCCGGGACAGACCCAGAACTCACGGGAGGGATTATGTTCCATCTGGCCTGGAAACACATTGGGATCCCGGAGAGTGTGGCTGGGAGAGGGAGGCCTGGGTTTCCCTTAGACCTGGTGCTTCCACAGTCCCAGCGCAGATAAGTGGCGGAAAATGGATGGAAGGATTTATGAACTCGTGACTTTTCTGAGGTTCTGAGGTTAATATACATGTCTAATTATTATTTTAATTATTATTACTTATTGTTTGCTTTGCATTCAGCTTATAGTTTGCTTTCATCTTCTCAAACATTCTTTGTTTAAACTAAAGTCCCCTAAAGGTAGTGAAATTAGCACAAACCTGAAAGGTGTCCCCTGTCTTGGTCCTTTCAGCCACACGCAGCAGGTAAGGGAGAGGTACAGACCCGCGCTGCTCGAGGGAAAGGGCGCCCTCTAGAGGCAATAAAGCAGTGATGCAGTGTTTTCTTTTATAGCTGAGACACCATTAACAAACCCCTCTGTACTTCAAATAATTTCATTTAACTTTAAACTTTCATTCCAACATGGACATTACCCATACGCTTCACACCCACGTCACGGTCAGACACAGACAGACAGAGAGGGACAGAGAGAGAGACAGAGAGAAAGAGAGAGAGAGAGAGAGAGAGAGAGAGAGAGGGACGAGAAGAGAGATGGACAGAGTGAGAGACAGGTAGAGATGGACAGAGAGAGAGGGATAGAGAGACAGAGAGAGAGACGGAGGGAGCAAGGGACAGAGAGAGAGAGAGAAAGAGAGAGACAGTGGGAAAGAGAGAGAAAGAGAGCAAGGGACAGAGAGAGAGAGGGAGGAAAGAGGGACAGAGAGAGACAGAGAAAGAGGGGCAGGAAGAGAGACAGAGAGCAAGGGACAGAGAGAGAGGGACAGAGAGAGAGGGACAGGAAGAGAGAGAGAGAGAGAGAGAGAGAGAGAGAGGAGAGATGGACTGAGAGCGACCTTGACGTTACACCTACTAAACATGCTGAACAGATCCTACGTGTTGGCAGTGCAGGCATTAACAACAAAGAAAAATTCATTCATTCGTTTCTAGGCTGTTTAATCTTAATTAGGGTCAAAGGGTGACTGAAGCCCATCTCAGCCGACTCTGGGCGAAGGCGGGGTTCACCCTGACCAGCTCGGCCGGCCATCACGCGCAGCCGTTCACTCTCTCACACCGAGGGCTGATTTGGAACAGCCGACCTACTGTGCATGTTTTTGGAATGTGGAAGGAAACCGGCATGCCAGGAGGAAACCCACGCAAACACCGGGAGGACACGCAAACCCCTCACAGAGACGCCCTCACAGAGACGCCCTCGCCGAGATCCGACCTGCTGTGAGGTGGACGTGCAAACTACTTCACCGCTGTTTCACATTCAGGACATCTCAACATTATACCGTCGTCGTCGTCGTCCTCTCTCTCTCTCTCACACACTCACCCGCACACACACACGCACACACACACACACACACGTTGAATGTTCAGAACTTGTATTGATGAAGCATATACATATGAACAGTTTTGTAGTACAATGTGTTTCTTAGTCATTTTTTCCATGATTTTAATTTTTACAAGAATAAAAAATGAGCAGGTGGAAATGAAATGTACCTTTTCCTCCTCATCTCTATGGCAACAAACATTTTGTTTCTGATGGAGGACAGTCGCTTGCTCTCTCGCGCACACACACACACACACACACACACACACACACACACACGCTTTTATTCAGGAATTATCCTTACGTATCCCCCATTCCTTACAGCATGCAGCAGGGCATTCTGGGTACGCCTCAGTCATGATTTGTGCCCTAACCTACTGCGGTGCATTGTGGGATTTCCTCTGTGCACAGGATTTTCTCCGCTTTGCATTCAGACTACAGAGTGCAGTATGGAGGGAACAAGGTGTGATTTGGGACAAGCTGTTTGTTTTGATGAGAATCAAACACAGGCACATCACAGTCTGCTGGCTCAGTCTCTCTCGCGCACACACACGCACACACACACGCACACACTCACACACCTTCAAAGGCAATAAATGTCCATTCTCCACGGCAACAATGTCTCCGTGGCAACAAGATTTCGTCTGCATGAAGGAATGACGTTGTAATGGAGGAATAAATGATGAGTAAAATACTGCTTAAAATCAATATGGGTAAAAATAATTCCTCGAATAATAACAATAATAATAATAACAATAATAAACACATCGGCTTCTTGTTCCCCAAAAACACTGAATAAAAAAAGAGCTTTAAATGGAAATAAAACTCAAATGATATGAAGACCGGCGGTTTTCTCGTCCGGCTTCGTCTCCGTTCCTTCCACTGTAGTGTTGATATTTTCCTTTTTCTCCTCGACAGGAAGATTAACAAAAAATGGTCTTTTCAGAACAGTTTTTTTGTGTTCTTCATAGAAAGTTTATCATTTTTACATTCCGGTCAGTTGATCCATAATCAGTAATATCTGTAAAAGCGCTGCTCTTGATCCTTCAGCACGCTCGCCCTCGCCGTCTGCAGAGAGAACGCACAACGTCACACCCCGTCACACCGCATCCCATCAAGCAATATATACAACACTGAATACAATCTCGCTTTAACAGAACCATAAGCATGACCTTCCCTAAAAGTCAGAGTTGAACCCACGTCAAACCTAAAGTCTCATCTTTACTCATCAGACTGGAACACGACAGACTGTTCATTACAGCACTGACTCCCGACAAAACAACACAGAAATAAAGACTCATCAAAGATGTCCGACCTCGTGATGATTGTGTGCGACTGCGCTGCGCCCTCAGCCCCTTTCTGACTGCTCCTGGGGGGCGGCTGCAGGTTTGGCCGCTCTACTGTTTTGTGGGATCTGAAACGATAAACAGATGGATATCGAATGTGTCCTCGCTGCGTATCCCGGCGTCCGGGGTCGCGGCTTCATGTTCAGGACGTGAAAAAGCAGGACGAACTCTTCACGCCCGCAGTGGCTCGCGGCTCACAGACACCATGGTAGCGTTGGGTTGCACCAATAGACAGTTTGAGTTTTGCCCCATCCCCCTCAGTTAGAGAATTTTTTTTCACCCTTCTTTCCCTCAGACATTTTCACTTCCCGTCGAGGTTAGCACTCCATGATGTCAGTACAAAACCCCGACCATGTTTTCCTAAAGCTGGATCTAGTAAAACATGGCAAAATATGAAGGTAGCATTTCTTCAGGGCTCCGGCTTTCCCAGAGGCCGCGCGCTGGAGACGATCTGGACCCAATTCTGGATCCAGAAGTAAAAGATAGATTTACTGTTTAACACTGCAGGACAGGGCATCGAACATTTTAGTACATACTGGGGATTGTTAGGCTTGGTGATGGCTTGCACTCTCTGAATACACATTTTAACGTTCATTTTAATATTAAGCTCATTTAATGCACGTTGTAAGAATTTTATACTTGCAAACTTTAAAAAACAAAAATGAAATGTACTCCAGCCTGAGACCAACCTGCCCTCCTCAACCGCTAGGCACTAATCCTGATCCACTGATCGAATCGATATAAAAATAGAGTGTAAGCAACACACCTGAACTCTACTTCGCTAATAAGAAACTGCCGGAGTGGGTTTAAAACAGGGTTTTAATGACCACAACCTACGAGAAAATTAACTGACAACTTCAACTCCAAGTAAAAAAAACACTCAATTTATGCGCAATATTCGAATCTTAAGTGCAATTTTGAGAAGGCTGAGAATTTCATTGGCGTTAGTGATGTTTCATTGTTACATGACTCTACATGACTAATAAACTTGAAGCTAAAAAGAAGAGTTCCTTTCTTACCTTGTGCTTTGGACACCTCAAGGAGAAATTATCTTCGTTTAAACAGCAGTCTTAAAAACAGAACACACACAATCAGGGCCAGACTTCGTTTAAGGGCGCGTGTTTTTAACTAAATGTTTATGAAAAACACAAACCAATCTCAGATTAAAGTAATATGACATTTTAAATTAACACTTGTTATTCTTTTTCAATTTTCCTGAAAATACAAATACTGAGCGCTTGACAATCCTAATTAGCATAAACACTACGCAACAACACAACAGAATTCATTTATACTAATTAATATAATTCAGCCAGTTATATAAATAAAATCTGTATGAAATCTTCTACATTGTTATGCAAATGTCACCAGGCTGAGCAGTTCGGAATAAAAGCCTCCACTAATTAACAGCCTATAAAAAGAAGCAGGAATATATCTGTACACAAAAACACACTAGTGCACTAAAAAAGAACCAAGAAATGCACAATACACACTTTTATTCATAATATATAAGTATTCGGAATGTAATTTAAACTTGAACGCTCATATAACAAAGCATGCAAGAGACCATCCTCACCTGCCTCCACGGCACACAGGTAATGATACCTCAGTGTGCAGCCTTTACTATAGCAACCCAGAGTGGAACCAGCCATTTCACAATGAGAACAGCTCTGAGAAGGATAAAACACACACACACACACACACACACACACACACACACACACACAAGGTGTCTTAAATGTACAGGACCAACATCCTTATATACTGATAAATAGGGTTTGATTTCCAGAATAGACAGAATAATAGCTGGCCATTTAGGCGTCGGCGGGGAATACTGACATCAACAGAACGCTTCTAAAACCATTTTTAATTACAGCAGTCTGTTCCTTTGTACTCCAAAAGTACTGGACCAGCAAGGACAATGAATTAGCTTTTGCTGTGTACTGAAGACATTTGTGCACAAGATCAGCAGATGAATAAGAGAAGAGAAGGATTTTCTTCCCTAGTGTTTACATCTATCTAGATACGCTCGACCGCGTAAGACACAGCCCCTAACGCACGCGTTTCTCCCACAGCCAGCTCTCTGCTCATTATGTTGGTCTACCCTTCCTCACTATGCAGTGAACGCTTAAACTGAGCGAAGGTATCCAGGCTAACTTAGCGATTAAACAGATCAATCTCATATGACACACCCGGGGAACAAGAAACACCCACTGTTCGTCAAGTTCCAATACTTTTGAAAAACAGGGTGCTTATGTTCCATGTCGTGTAACATTAACGGAAGAAGTGCAGGCTCAGCAGTGGGTTACTGATCAGAGGGTTGGGGAGTTTAAACCCCTGCACCATCAACCTGCCACTGCTGGGCACTTGTGTATGAGCCTCTGCCCTGTACAATTAAGGTAACGACGCAAGACAGACGAGGGCGTCTGCCGAAAGCCCTAAGCGTAGTGTAGTAATAATGCAAACGTACACATCAGGTAATAAAAGCTAAACCTCTCTTCTCACGCACAAATGTCTTCAGTGCCCAGCAAAAATAATCGAATTTAAATTTAGGTATTGCTGTCTCGATCAATTTGAACGTGACTGTAGACGACCAGCTGTTCATGCAAGGCAAAAAGTTAAACAAAATATATGACCTCAACTCACTGTTTCTCTGGTACCATCCAGCGCCTCCTGAAGGCCATATAACTTCCCATTGACCAGGTAAACTCCACTAGTCCACACAATGCAGCTCTCATGCACCCAGAGCTCATTTGGATCTAAGGGAACAACTGGAAGCTGAGCAAGCTGAGCCAAAGGTCCCAGAGAATCAAGGCTGGGTGGTGGAGGCTGGAAAGGCAGCGAAGCTTTGCTGTTGATTGGAATCGTGCGGGGCAAGTCCTCACTAGATTTGTGCCTTCTCTTGAACCGTGGATGGGAAGTCAGCTTTCGATGCTGTGGTCTTTGCTGCACATCCTCCGCTTTCTGCGGTCTTCTCTGGGTCAGCTCGTTCTCTAGTTCAGGTGGGTCTAACGTAATGAGTGCCCCTCCTGGCGTCAGATTCCAGTTCTGATCTGGTGTCTTGGTAGTAGTACTGAGACATGGCAGTGTTTCACTCACTGCAGGGGACACTGGGTTTGTAGTGTGACTTGCTGAACAACTGGTATCTACTGAACTGTCTGGAAGATATACAGACTGAATATCCGGAACAGTCAAGTCTGTCGATACAGAAGATGGATTTGAGCCGGTGTTAGCCGCCCCGGTGTTCGACAGGATCTGTCGAATTTGGGGTTGGTTCTTAGGGAATTTGGCAGCATAATCAGCTGGGTAGAAAGGACCATAAAGGTCCCCAAGATTCTTGTAATTTGCCCATTTCTGGCAAAGACAGCACAACAAACGCCCACTGTGCACAGTCTCGGATATCACAGGGCCTAGGAGGACGTATCCTGATGTGGGAAGAGACTTTCCTGACTGCATGACGGAATCATTTGGCTCATCAATCCCTTTCTCCTGTATCCTCTCTATTTCCCTCTCTTTTCGGACCATCTGAGATACCAGAAAGGCACCTGAGATGCCATCAACCCCAGGACCACCATTTTTGCCTCCTCCTTTTGATTTCTCATCTTCGGAATTGACTATCGTACACACCGCTCCAAGCTCAGTGATTTTTCTTTCGACGTGTACATACGGTGAGAAAACGTGCTTCCTAGTGTCTTGCAAAGTCCCTGCAGTTCCCACACCAAGAGTCGGAGGGTCCAGCTCTTCTTTAGAGGACATACGACTTTTGCGCCACTGTCTGCTTTTTGAGACAGTTCCATCAGTCCCCTCTTTTCCCTTTCTCTGCCTGTGTTTTACTGGTTTCATATTCACCTCAGGCTGGTTTTCCTCACCCTCTACCTCCACCTTTACTGGTTGGCTTTGTTCAGCAAGATCCACAGAGGGACAAGGATTCTCTTCAGGCAGGCTTGATGTTATGACTGTTTCTGCTGTCAGGTTGGAATCTGAAAGAGGTTGAGGAGCAGCAACAGAACCAGCAGGAGGAGTTTGAGGAGCTGAAGTTATGTTGGAAGTGGCGCACTGTACTTGTACACGTTTTTGTTTATTCACACTTCCTACTGGCCGTCCCTTCTTTTTGCCTGAAGGGAAATAGCCTTTGGGAACAAAGTTCTCCTGTAGTTTGGAATCTGATGCGGTCATTCTTGGTGAAGCTAACTCGTGTTGTGGAGGTCTGGCGAGCATGTGGTGTCCATGACTCTGGCCATGGGGTGGGGTTGCTCCATAGAAATCCCCTCTTGAATAATCCTCAAAACCCATGCCAGTCTCTTGAAGTTTCTGCCTCAACAGGTTAGCAGCAGACTGCTCTCCTCTTCTTGTCTCCAGCTGCTGGTAGGTGTTGGTGAACTGCTGTATATCAGACAATGCAGATGAAGATGGAGGAGGTGAACCTTGCACAGGACAAGGCAATGGAGGTGGTGGGGGAAGGGGTCCCAACAGTGTAAACTCATCCTTATCACCTTCGTCTGTCCCAGGCCCTGAAGATCCAGCACTGCCTAACCCGAAGTCAAAGTCTGTTGGCAGATTTCTCAGGGTAGTGCCAGCAGACCCAGTCACAGCCTGTTTGAGGACTTGAGAATCACAAGAATATGTATCGTCTACTCTGTAGGGCAAAAGATCATCTAAGGTGTGAGCTTCATCAAGGTAAGAGAGACAACCACTTTCTCTGTGAGATGCATTAGAGAAGGGCGCTCCGATTTCTGGATCAGGTATGTCAGAACCAAAACATGACAGATCCGAAAAATCTGCATCTGCGTGGCTATTACTGTAACTGTTTTTTTTATTTGGGGTAATCTTTTGAACTATAGCTTCCAGTTTTAATCCCCTTCCCTTCCTCGGTGGTAGAAACTTTGTTTTTGCCTGTGGAGGAGAGACAGCGCTTGGAGTTTGAAAGGGTGTTTTGGGAGAAGCCAATTTGGGATGAGAGTCTACACCGCTTGAATCACTGTCGTTTAGGACTCTGGATTCAGAACGGATGACCGGTGAGTGATGAGACGGCACAGCCCTGTTGCCAGAAAAGTCCTGATGCTGCCTCTTGGCAGGAATTGGAGAAATGAAAGACCGAACTCTCCTCCTCATCATTAACGGATTGGTTTCTGCTGCTACCCCAGTTTTACTCTGTCGATGTCCTTGGAGAACAC
>JBCNYG010000020.1:40669302-40681900 GCA_039654305.1 Porochilus rendahli
TCTTCTGAGAGAGCACGGTATCTGTTAGCATTGTGTGCTGCACGGTGTTGGGCAAATTAGCCACTTGGGACGTGAGGGCATTTAGACTATTGAGTCCGGGGTCATGCAGGACCTTGTCCTGTGGGTAGAGAGATGATGAGTTTTCTTCCCGGTGTCCACTCCACATACCCACGCCTATTCGATTTTGATTAACAGCAGAGATCACTACACTACCACAACTACTAATACTGCTATTAGAGCTAGGAGTCGGGCTAAGCTGTGGCACGGTATGTTGGGCCCTAACGTGGCTGTGACTGCTGCGGGGATTTAGAAGTGAGGAGTGCAATGATGTGGAACTGCCCAGCCCTTCAGAAGCACCCATCAGTGGCGAGGATGAGGAGCTGCAGCTCGGAGAATGGACAGCAGATGGAACAGGAGACGGATTAGAAATTGGGCTGAAATTTTGGTTCATCTGGGTCTGCTGGTTTTGAGACTGCATGGGAGATTTAGAAATGTCCTGAGAGGCATGTTGCGGTACAGCGGGACTTAAAGATGACGGATGGCTTTTAGGATGTACGAGGCCGGGTGGGGCATGCTGCATCTTCAGTGCAGCGTCGTAGGCTGCTCCAAGATTATGCTGAGGGGTGCGGCGAGAGGCGTGTTTGGGAACAGGATGAGACTGAGGTGAAAACGGTGGATGGCTAGAAGAGGGGTAGTTCTGTCCTGGATTCTCTTGGTGCCCGGAGTTGTTCGAAGCTGCAGAGCTAGGAGTGGCGTTTGGATTGGAGTGAGGGGGAGAGTGGATTTTGGAGTCCATGCTTCCAGCACTCATCTCATACCTTTGTGGTGGAGAGTTGTACATTCCAACTGATGCTGTGGGAACACTAAGAGGAGGGTAGTGTCCAAAGTGAGATGGTATTCTGTGTCCGGACAGAGGGTAGGCCCGATGACCTTGATGCAACCCCTGGTGTGAGGGGTATTTTTGGCCATGCTGTCGCTGGTGCATTTCAGCACCTGAAACTGGTTGCATTGAAGCATTCTGGGCCATACCAAACTGCTGCGTGGGCGAGAATGATCCACTACCACTAGTATTACTACTGCCGCTGTTACTACCGGTAGCAGCACTGGCACTGTAGTCCATGGGGTAGGGGGACATAATGCCAGAGGACGGCCCAGACCCAGAAATATGTCTATACTGGTATTCCATGTTTGAGTACCCGAACCCTGCTCCAAAACCCCCTCCCCCTCTCCGGTTCCTCTCTCGCCCACTCATTGAAAAATAATAATCCATATTTTCTTTTCGGTAAGCATTGCTACTGCTTCCAGTACCCTGTGGTATCTCGGCAGCACCTCGTCTGGATCCGTAGCCATGGATATGGGATGCCTGTACAGGGTGCTGCTGCCCACGTAGGTGTGGGTGCTGCCCATGACTTTGAAGGATAGACTGTGATTGCTGCATGGCAGCATAATCTTCAATAGTCCTTGGAGATATCTGAGGATCGGATATGTGGGGTGGATACGGAGACCCCACTAAGCTTCCGCCTCTGCCGGGAAATCCTGGTGGCAGAGTGGCAGGACTGTTGGAAAAGTTCTGCATTTTTTTAGTGTTTTGTTAAGCAGTTGTTTAAGAGTAGCTGCAATGCTGAATTTGTGTAAAAATGTTCAATGTTGCACAGTAGGTTGTAGAGCTGGCTGATGGATAAAATAATCACAATAGTAGCAGCAACAGGTACAATTTTAACAGGTTTGGAAAGAAAACGGGGCAAAATTAACTTCTGAGTAACAAGTAAAAGGATGTGATGGTGACAAACTTAGCAGCAGTCACATCCATTCAGAAAACTTGGTGTCACGATTTCCACCTTGTATCCATATTAGCTTGGCACTAGATGCGTCCTCATGCAAGCAAATAAAAAAAAAAACTTGGAGTAAAGATTTCTTAGCCAAAAAAGAATGGGCCAAGTGCTGGAGAAAATAACCCAAAGTGCAGTTTTAGTTTTTCTTCATTGTGCTGAAGAAGTCAATCGTGGGTCGTTTCAGGCTTTCTAATGTTGATATAACTAAAGACGTAGTTCATGTAGCAAAAGACAACAACCAGCAAAACTCTTCATCAGGACGGCACGAGATTTCAATAATGTTCGTAAGTGTTTATTGTAGAATTAATACTTTATGTACGTTTTTCTCTTCTCCTTAATACTGTCCGAATCCTATGCTTCAAGAGAACGATTGGGAAAATCCCTGGTCCCCGGCTGTCTTCTTTGCACAGGGTTTTGTCATTTTCCCATTAAAACTGTTTGGCCTAGAGTTTGATCTTTAGGTAGTCCGAGGGGTTCTGGTCATTATGCTCGGCCTGCTTTCGATACCACTTTCTCTAAACTTTAAGCCTGGAAAAGTCCTTCTGTCCATTTCACTTCCATCTTTTGATTTTATGAGCAAGATACCTGGGGAAAGCAAAAGAGAGAAAATTAGTGTTACAACTAAAATCTAACTAGATTTTATTTTTAATTTTTTTGGGTGGGGGGGGACCACGGACCAACAACAAGTAATTTCTTAAGGTTCCCTTTACTGCATTTAACTTTAACAACTTCAACTTTTAAGTAGCCTATAAGTCTGAAGTGATTTTAAAATTGATTAACTCGTGTATGCTTTGGGGGGAGGGGTGGTGGTGCTGTAGTGGAGCCCTCACAGTAAGAAGGTCCTGGGTTCGAGTCCAAGGCGTTTTGCATGGCGTTTCCCTCCCACAGTCCACAGACATGCACGGCAGGCTATCGGACTGTTTCAAATGTACATTTACAGCATTTAGCAGACGCTCTTATCCACAGCGACTTACAGACGTGCCTTAAAGTCACCATCAGTAAACACATTCTCGTCCTGGTTCGCTAACACACAGGCTAAGTATACCATCAGTCAGAGCTCGGTAGGTACGTGGGGGTTTTGTGTGTGTGTGTTGCCCTGCAAAAGTCTGGCGAGCTGTTCAGGGTGTACCAAGCCTTTGCCTAATGTCGGCTGAGATAGGCTCTAGCCTCCCCATGACCCTAACAGGATTAAGCAGTTTGGAAATTGAATTAGTGAGTACGTTTTGTACACTTTGATTAAACATAAATGAATCTCACCTGCATTTACCTTTGATAATTTATATGCAAATTAAATTACACATTTTTCTATAAAACTTTGGATTTCAGGAATAAATATCTGAATGTACATTGCAGACCTCCTTTAGGAATCTTTCCAGGCAGCAAACATATAAAAAATAAAATAAAAATAAAAAACTTCCAAAGGCTGGCCAGGTGAACTTTGTACTCTCCAAACAGAGATGAACGCGGTGTAGCTAAAGGCACCCTTTTAAAACCCATTCCGAGTTTCGGTACATACACTACACAGAAACTCAAGAAAAACAAACAAACTGCATTATGAAGTATTTTTCCATTTTAAGAGAGGACAACGAGAATTCTGCCTGTTCTTTGTCAAGTGACTGTAACAAATACCTATCATTGTGATTCAAGCATTATCCACTAAGGCTAATGTTTTTATTTCTAAGATAGTGTTCAGATTAGACCATGCTGTTCCTGAGTAGTCCATACTAATAGACATTATTATCCATTTAAGAGATTTCTTCGTTTCTGATCGGTGGGAAGCGATCGACTGATTCTTGGTATTACATCGATATATACATGGAATAACTGAATTATTGCATCTTTCCTTTGGATAAGTTTAATTATCATTGCATGGTCGGCACGCCCAACACACTAACGTGACTATCTACTAGAAGAAAACAATTATAACATTCAGCTTCTGACGAAATGGAAAATTAATCTCAGAGGGCGTTATCCACTTCAGCCAACAACCGCTCGCCTGAATAGTTCTCTATATTATACTTCAGCTCATTAATAAAACGCCACAGTTAATTAAAATGTGTTTTTGTGCTTTGTACAGTAAAATAATTATTCACCGAAGGATTGGTGGATATGTTTCAGTGACACTCATCCAGCCTTCAGCAAATAACTGTCACAGATACTTCAAGTACATCTATATTTACTCATTTGGTGGTGAAAATGATTTCAGTGTAATTAATATATTTTCTTATAAAGTGACGCAGTGTAAAGGAGAGATAAGTAGACAGGTTTGGAGAATTGATACCAATTTGGATATAAATACCATATATGAGAGAGAGAGAGAGAGAGAGAGAGAGAGAGAGAGAGAGGGAATGAGCATTTAATTAGCACAGGCTCTAATGAGCAGCTCTGGCACTTTAATGGGGTCATTAGTCATGAACCTGCACCGTGACACGCGTCCATTGTCTCTTATACAATGCAGATTACTTTATGGCTCGGACTCGCAGCTACGGTTCCTCCGCCGCAGAGTGACAACAAGCTTTTCTACAGATATCAATCCACACAGTCCTGCAGGATCCAAAGGTTTTCTCAATTTTCTAATTACTGCAGTGCCAAACATTCCATTAAAAAATAAAAAAGCAAGACCATTATTTGCTGTCATAGCTTTACGACCAACATCTGGTGCTGTGGGGGCTATCGATAATTGCAACAACGTGCAAGTTTGTGTCAGTTATCGTTGTGGAGACGATAAGGACGATGTACGAGCTTATTCTAATGGAGACACGATTGGGCTTCAGGAGAAACAGATCAACGTGTCACGCCACATACATCACTAGACCCATTCACAAGAAGGAAAAGAACCAGCTATCCCTCTGCTTCATCCACCTTTAAGCTCACGACTGGGTGCCGCGTGAACCACTGTCCGAGTTCTAGAGATACGACTCTCACGTCCCACATTGGTATGGGTTCCGAGAGTCCTCCCCACTGGTACTAAGGCTTGCGCCGGGGTTCTGTGGACTACTTTGAAACCTTGGTGGGCTGCCGTCAAGGTGCTCTTGAAAGTCCTCCGACCTTCTACGTCTATAAGGACTTCGTTGTGCCCTGCGCAAAGCACGAAATAATAAAGCAGTTCCTAGACCCTGTCACGCTGGTAGAGTTCCAAATACCAAATGAGGTTTCACCACGCGACTATCGGAACAGAATGAACGTGACAGACCCGTCGTACAGAGCAGTACAAAAAAAGTCACGGAATTTAGATACTTCGGCCCTCTCACACGGAAAAGTCATCTGCAGCTCCGCACTCAGAGTTGCATCTGCCTTCCAAAAGTGGAGAGAAATCTATCAGGGCACGAGAGTGAAGGTCTTAACTGCGTGCGTGAGATTGCGTTTGTTATATGGAATCCACACTCACGATTTAACAGCTGCCGACCTGTAGGTGAACATACAAGAAAAAATGTGCTCTCTCACCATCCGCGAAAGAACGGCGTGGATCCTGCCACTCAAGTCGAAGGAGCCTTCAAGATTTCAAACGAAAAAATTCATGATCGGCGGAGGATTTTGTAACGCCCAATAATTAAGATATATGGGCCAGGTATGCCTCATGGGAACACAGCGACTTGCAAAAACAGGTGCGATTTGTAAAACAAACTCCTAATACGACCTGGAACAAAGTCGGAAGCTACTGGGAGTGGACACTCGCTTTCGTCTGTAGCCATGTCCCAAGGCCCAGCACAGGCCACAAGGGAAACTATGATGATGATGATGATGATGATGTGTTACTTAAAATGAGGTAGGAAGATGTTATTATATTAAATATGTATTATATTATATGTTCAATCAAATTAATATATGTTTAACTCCTCCAAGTTCACGATGCACGAGTTTCCGTTCTATACTTGCCACAAGATGATGATGATGATAAATTATTTATTACAATGATATAAACTAAAATTAGCTTATGATAAAGTAATACGAGCGGTTTATTAGTCTCATAGCTAGAAACTGGCGGCGGATCTACACTTTTAGGCAATCATAGCTGGGCACAAGCACAATTCGCTTGTACTGTAAAGAGTCACTTCCTGTGTGGATGACTCTTCACACATCTCTCTATAGTCTGTTATAAGACTGTATCGGGATCATCTCCAGTAATAACCAGATGCCAGAACCACACTACATGAATTCAGCATGAGATTTTCTTATGGCCAACAAATTTCCAGACTCGGACTGGAAATGAACATCAGGAACGACAGACGAGTGTCGTAGTGAGATGCCATACTCTACCTAGATGAAAGGCCTAGCGAGTCGAAATGTTTAGAATTTTCTTGCCTAGATTTAGATCTCCTACCATATGTTCGTTCATAGCCACGACTAAATCATTCGTGCTCCTCCATGACAGCACGCAACGACACAAATGATGACGAACCTGTAGGTTTTCAGGCGTCCCAAACAAAAACAGAGTGAATTCATGGTGCTACGATCGCCTGGTCCGACACGGTGACTTTCGTGAAAGACAAAAATATCATGTAGTCTTATTCCGGCAGCAAAGCAATACCAGGATCACGCAGGGTTGAGGTGGGGTACAAGCGCAGGTCACTGATAAGACAGTGCTGATCCCTAAAGGACCTTTTACAAGAATCCCCGACCATTTTTAATCCCTCACTCATTTGCCAAAGTGCTTATCCCTATTAGGGTCACAGGTAGGCTGGAGCCTATCTCAGCCGACTCTGAGTGAGGACAGGGTACATCCAGAACAGCCCGCCAGACCAACACAAACACACACACCTAGGGGTCAATCTGGAACAGCCGATTAGCCCAGTGTGCGGTTCTTCGGGCTGTGGAGGAAACAGAAAAGGAGATGCGACTCCACGCAGAAACGCCCTCGCTGAGCCCGGGACTCGAACCCAGAACCTTCTTAGTGAAAGGCAGACGTGCTCACATCTTTATTCTATTGGTATACCGATAACACTCACAAAATACTGAACAGAACTGCACAACCTTTCACTGTCTTAAAGCTACCACAGTGTTACCCACCTCATGTTAGATATAAGTGTGAAATGTCCTGTCACAGCTCTGCCCAGTTCCCAATCCTGACAGGGAACAACTGCCCCGCTCCCAGTGATACCCCTTCTTATTACCTCCCTGCAAACACGCTTTCTGAAATGACCCCTTCAGCTGAAACGGTTCCCCTGCTTTTTGACATTATTGCCCTTCTTTCCTACCCCTACACTATCCTTCAGAAGTTAGCATTAGCCAGTTAGCATGTTAGCTAGCATAACTGTGCTTATT
Organism: Porochilus rendahli; assembly: GCA_039654305.1. NCBI lineage: Eukaryota > Metazoa > Chordata > Actinopteri > Siluriformes > Plotosidae > Porochilus > Porochilus rendahli. Next base: position 40,676,397 of record JBCNYG010000020.1, read on the forward strand.
GTGCTGATGCTAAATCCGATGCAGCTCCAACTCAAGCGAATCGACGGTGTATAATTTTTACCTCAGCGACGTGATGCTCGGTTCCACAGTGACGAAAATAAAGGTCCACACCGAGCCGGAAATCATTTTCTAATGAGGAGCTGAAAAATCACGTTTTACCAACAAGAGAACGAGAGAAAGATAAAAGCAGAGGGATAGAGAGAGGGAGAGAGGGGAATGATGAAAAATAAAGCTGATGCGGCTAGGCTAGGCTCAGTCAGCGCTGTGGTGTTTGGGTTGTTCTGAGGGATTATAAACCAGAAATTAAAGGCATATTCCGACATAAAGTCATTTTTATAAAAGGATGATGAGGGTGATTTAGTCAGTAAATGTTTTGGTGTGAGTGAAAGCGGCGTTGTTGAAACGCATACCTGGAGGCCCGGAGCGCAGTCAAATCCCCGGACTCGAGTTCTACAAACACGCCGCGTTTCGGTCACCGCTTTCCCGAAGCAGCAGCGGACAAAGTGTCGGAGAGGCCCGCCGCACTCCCGCACGCGCACCGGGCCTTTTATTCTGATATAATCACCCCTTTTCTTTTGTTCTAAAATAAACAAGAACCCTATCGGGGTGCCTGTAGGTCCCATAGGCAGTGAGGTCCATGCACCCCCGCCCCCTCCTCCTCCTCCTCCTCCTCCTCTCTCTCTCTCTCTCTCTCTCTCTCTCTCTCTCCCTCTCTCTCCCTCCCTCTCTCTGTCTCTCTCTCTTTAGGTAAACCCACCTTATACCCCTCTGATTAAATCACGCGCTGCTTTTGCTTTGATTTTTTCTTTTTGATGGTTGAATACATACCGACCCAGGCGCAATGTTTCTGACTTTCACTCCTCACACTCGCTTTTTATAACCGAACCGACATCATGGTTTCTGTCCTAACAGTTTCCCTTCTTTCCTTTCCCTTTTTTTGCAAGTAAAAGACCGCCTTGAACACGAACTCTCTTTCTCTCTCTCTTTCTCTCACGCGCGCGCACACACACTCATACACACACTCATACACACACATATACTAACATACTCACTCATACACACACTCACACACACACACACACACACTGACATACACACTCATATATACACACACACTCATACACACATACACACGCTCACATGCACACACACTCACATGCACACACACACTCCTCCACCTCCCGCCTGCTTTCCATCAGACCCCATTCAAAATGATTCCCCCCTAAACCCTGAACCTTCTCACTGGAAGGAACTTCAGGAATCATTTTTATGGTTCAAGGTTTTATGGTAACATCTCAAACCGGAGGGAAAAAATTAAATAAAAAGTGAAACACTTGTTGACAGAATTTTCAGCTTTTTGAGTTTCTCTGTAAACAAGAAACTGTGACAGCTCTGATTAAAGGGTGCTTGTGTGTGTGTGTGTGTGTGTGTGTGTGTGTGTGTGTGAGAGAGAGAGAGAGAGAGAGAGAGAGAGAGAGATTAAGCCAAATCCTAAATCGAGAATTTTTAAATAATTTGTAGAATTTCATCTTTGTTTGATGAAGAGAATGAACAGCATCATTTATTCTTACAGAGAGATCAATAACACGGCAACATCTCAGACTGACTGACAATCAATCAATCAATCAATCAATCAATCAAAATGTAATTTTTTAAGAATGTTTTTATGTTTAACAAAGAATAAACATTAGTTTACTATTTAAGATTCAAGCTGGAGGAGAAACCAAACTCACAAACCTAGTGAGAAGAATCAAACCCAGCGTATCCCAGATGGACCTGCCGAGAGTGTTCTCTAGGTGATCGCTCGGGTCTAACAGATCAATTGGAGATTTGGTGAAAACAACGGGGGATGAACGGATGATTTTTTACCCCAAACCAAAAGAATTTCTTAATCACACTCATGTTTTCAGAGGTTTTTGCTCTCGGTTCTGTGCTCCTGGGATCTCCACCCCCTGCAGTGTGCATGACGCTTCGTTCACCCCGATTTTTTCCCCTCGCTATCACCAACACCAACCAGGTCAAACGGTCAGAAGCATGCACATGCCCTCTCCATGACATGATGTAGCACCCGCATGTTTCTGAACTGCTGACTCATGCGCATTCGGGAGCAGCCTATCACACAATCCGTCCCTTTCCGCTAATGAGTCCACAGACACCCATAAGTGACAGGGACGTAAGCGCATGCCATCCCTTCCTCCCATTCGGACCTGGGATCTCCAGGTTGGTAGTGCCAAGTCTGAATATGAAACCTCTAATTCACATCAAAAACACTTGTAGAAAACACCCTACACTGTGTATGAAAACAACACTAAATGTACCGACACGGGAAAATGGAGACCGACATGAGACCCGTATGAACTCACAGAGCTTTTAATGCCCAGCAAATACGTGAGAACCGAACCTGATTCCGGATTCCAGGTGTGCTCGTTACCCAGCAGCATCCTGTCCCACTGCCCCATTGCCCTCCAAGCACTTCCCATACTTTAGGTTCTAATTATAGAAGATGTTTGTGCAAGCAAATAAGATCTGGGGAGAAACGAGACACCAGGAAGTTATTTAAGCTTCACATTTACAAACAACACCGAGATTGCAATGCTGTTACTGTCAGGCTAGAACGACTCCAGACATTAACCCCGTGTAACTTCAAACGCTGTTATTTCAAAGGTTAAATAATGACACGTACTATAAATGTGAAGTGTGTGTGGGGGGGGGGGGGGTTTGGCGTCGTTTGTTGGGACACCGCAAGGTCCAGAGCAGTTTAGAGTTCTGGATAAACCGTCCAACCAATTATCTCCATCTCCACCATCATCTCCCCAGCTTTTCTCATCCTCCCTCTTTCTCATTCCCTCCTGTTTCTCTTTCAACAACTGTTCTGTTCCCCTGTTCCTATGCAGATACACGTCTATTTCCAACATGGTTACCATGGCAACTGTGTCACTGAAGCCTAACTGTGGATAATTTATAGGCCACATATTTACACCCCTCAACTACACACACACACACACACACACACACACACACACACACACACACACACACACAATGAGTGTGTTAATGGGAGTAAAAACATTAGCAATGAGAACAACATCAACAAAAACAGCTCACAATGTGTCATCCTGCTCATTATCATCATCATCAGCCACACCCTGCTACCACTGCACCTGCAGACCGGATCACCAGCACAGCGAAGAACAGGAAGTGGTGACCGGACTGGTTCTCCCACTTGAGATGGCGGAGTGATTGGCGTACGAATGCTGCCCCATATCAATAAATGAAACCACTTTAGTGAGACTTTATCAGTGTTAAAACCGTTCAACCTCGATGTCCCGGGGTAACATGAGCTTATTAATATTAAAGGTGCTTATTCACTAGTGATGGTACGGCACACCCTGAACAGCTCACCGTCCATCGCAGGGCCAAACACAACCACACACCGACACACACAACCATTCACACTCACACCTATAAGCCTACTGTGTGTTTTTGAACTGTGGGAGGAAACCAGAGTACCTGGAGGAAACCCACACAAGCACGGGGAGAACAAGGAAACCCCACACAGAGCCCAGGACTCGAACCCAGGACTTTCTTGCTCCGAGGGAGGAGTGCTAACACTGCACTGCCGAGCCGCCTTTATTTCAGAAAAATTAATCACTAAATGTGACGAAGGTTTGGATTTTTAATCTTCTCTTATCAAAAAAAATTAGAAATCTTTATTTTGGTACCAAGTAGATTTTAAATAATGAGGGAATAATAACTGAATCATTCTGATATGATTCTGATTGTGGAATGTTTCCGTGACGACAGTTGTAATCCTGGTCTCGGCCTGGATTTATGCTTCACGTTAGTAATTACGTTGAAACGAATGATTTACGACAGCGTGTGGAAATATTTTAATTAAAATGTAATGAAAAAAGAACAAACTATATGAGCCAGATAAGATGTAACCATAGCAACAGTAATTGTTATTTACTGAAGTGGGAGGGGCTTGTATACATTACAGCGATTTACAGTTTCCGCATCCTGCAGTTGTGAGGGGATGAAACCCTATAAACCCTGTGTAGAAATTGTATTATTTTCATTCGGGCTTTTAACAGAACATTCTGTCACAAAGCAGATTAACGGCTGTTATATCTTACTGTACTGTTCCCTTCTGTTCTTATTTCAAATCCACCATCATGAATAATCTCACGTATTAACAATAGTAAACATGCTCTTCGTGAAATGACTGTTCTTTAGATTTGATCACTGTTGGCGGGCACCTGCGAGGTGATTTGGATTTTAATGAACCTGATGTTAATTACCTGAAATCACCCAAGCACCCCTGACATATCACTGACTTTAATGAACGCAGGACGCTGGATCAATTCTGGATTCAAATATTTAAATCCTGTCACAAGATCAGAATATTCACCCAGCATGTTGTTCTGTTATCAGGTCCCAGTAAAACCAATAATCTGACTCAGTCACTCAGTAGTATGTTTAACCTCGAACTGACATTCTGACTCTGCGTTCGCTCGGTTTTTACAGGATTATAGTGAATTTTACATTAATTGTGTAATTGCTCATGCAAATAATTTACAAACAAATCCCTTCATCTCCATCTTAATAAACAGCCCCAGTGTTTGTAATTAGTAATTAGCATTAATGGGAGTAATTAACATGTTCTTACTTGTAATTCTCTCCACTACCTATAGAGGGCAGTGCGACACAACAAAAAGACCAGTGGAACCCGGCTCCAGTGAGACCCATTCAGGGGAACATTAACACCCCCCTGATGAGCTGAAGGGTGAACTTAAGGTATTTGCAAACAACAATCAAACTGGAAACACCAAAATTATGCACAAATCTCACTGCTAGTACAATTCAGGCAATTAAATAAATAACTTCGGAAAATGAAGGCCGGCACGGTAGTGTAGTGATTATCGGGTTAATTTCACAGCAAGAAGGTCCTGGGTTCGAGTCCCGGGCTTAGCGAAGGCATTCCTGTGTGGAGTTTGTATGTCATTCCCATGCTTGCCTTAGTTTCCTTCTGGTAATCTGGTTTCCTCCCACAGTCCAAAGACATACGCATTAAGCTAAATGGTTGTTCCAAATTGAGTGCAAAAGTGAGCGTGAATGGTTGAGTGTGTGTTGGCCCTGCAATGAACTGGTGACTTTGTGCAGTGTTGGCTGAGATAGGCTCCAGTCTCCCCGTGACCTTACAGTAGGCTGGAGTGAATGAGTGACTTGAGGAGGACAAGGAAAGTGTGGAGGAGTGTGTCCACCAGGGGTCAGGATGGAGCTGAACAACTGTGTGGTTCTCAACATGGTTCCTCTTATGCTAAATGTGATGGGCACACACACACACACACACACACACACACACACACACATTGCCTAGCAACCGCATTGCCCCCCTCCTCACTCCGGATGTTAGGAAGGGGTGAGCATCGGCATCTCAATAGAGCTAGAGCGAGAGGCAGTTTGAGTGCAGAATACAGTACAGTACGCACAGTGTGTGTGTG
>JBCNYG010000020.1:40787868-40798606 GCA_039654305.1 Porochilus rendahli
CCCCCCCCCCCCCCCCCCCCCCCCCCCCCCCCCCCCCCCCCCCCCCCCCCCCCCCCCCCCCCCCCCCTCCCCCCCTTCCCCCCCCCCCCCCCCCAAACCATTCAGGACAACATAAACAACAAACCCCTAAAACAACAAACATATTTTCTTGGTCTGATTAACACACAGACTTTAAACGTCACACAAACTACGCATCAGGAAGGCCAACATGGGACCAAATGAAACCTTGTTAAATCACACAAAGCCAAATATGCACGCGCGCGCTCTGAATAGGTAGGAAGACTGTATATATGTGTAAACAGACACACCCTCTCTCTCTCACACACACTCACACACACTATATATAGTATAAATATAGTTTCAAATTAAAATTTTATTTGTCACACATTTTATCACAGAAGAGTGTATATTTAAAACAAAACTTACCGTCATGTTCCAGTGATCCAAGAAAGAAAGCAAACAGACAAATAAAACACAGATAAATAATAAAAGTATATAAAAACAAAACAGTTAATGGTCCATGAGTGGCGCGTGATTGTTGATGAAGTGAGTGAGGCGCGTGAACCACCGTCTCGCGCTCTACCTGTTGATCTGCTAACAGACTAAAGCCTGAGGAGACATAACACCGCTTAGCCTACCTTCGCCTTTATAACGCCTTCATTACGCCAACCTTTATCAAAACCGCAAACGAACAAGCGACTAAACCGTTAAAAGAACAAATGACCTCTGTTTTCAAAGTTTAACGCAAACTTTTAACAACTTTTTAGCCAGGATTCGGTGAGAGAGCGTCTCTTCCTGGGCGGTTCCCCCAACGACTCAACACGGAGGTCCCACAGCAGCCAATGAGAAACGTCGCAGCGCCGTCAAAATCAGCCAATCAGAAGCGCCACACATCCGCGCGAGCATTCATGACAACTTCCGGACTGTACTGCCTCAGAGGAAAAGAGAAACTAGTAGCGGTGGCAAAATTATTCTTTTTATTTTAGTTTTTTAAAATTATTAAATATTTCAACCAAACCATTAATTAATTTAAACGCATGAAAATTAGAACACAAACTTATTAACATTTTTTTGACGCTGTAAAATCAAAATATGATTTTAGGAGGTGGGGCCCAGTGCAAAGTTATCAGAATGTTTTATTTTAATGTGAACATTCATTCATTCATACACCTAGCTGGAGGCTGGAGCTTGTCTTAGCCAACCCTGGGTGAAGAAGTGCCCTCTGAACGGCTCTGCAGACTATCATAGGGCCAACACGCGCATACACACACACACACACTAACACACAGAGACACAGAGAGAGACACACAAACACAGAGACAGAGAGAGACACACACACACACACACTGACACAGAGAGGGAGACACACACACACACACTGAGAGACACACAGAGAGAGAGAGACATACACACACACTGACACATAGAGAGAGACAGAAAGAGAGAGAGACACACACACACTCTCTCGCTCTGTCTCATTCAAAGTCACACCTAGGGGCAATCTGGAACAGCCAATTACCTTAATTTGCATGGTTTTGGACTGTGGGAGGGAACCAGAGTACCCAGAAGAAACCAATACTAGCACATGGATAACAAACTCCACGCAGAAACGCATTCTCCAAGCCAGGACTCGAACCCAGGACCTTCTTGCTGTGAGATGGATGTTATAACCACTACACCCTGTGCCACCTTGTTTGGTAAATATGTTAATTAGATTAAATTTCTATTAAATGTTCCCATTTGTAGATGGTTGTGTACTTTAGCAAGGAAAGAATGTAAGTGTCGTTTTTCACCAGCTTGGTGTCCTCCTGTGTGGTCAGTGATGTTTTCTGTATTCACAACATTGCAGTGTGCTCTGTTGTGTTTTATTCTTGTTTTTCTTCCATGTTAAATGCAGCCTGTAGCGGTTCATGCTGTTCTCCCTGATGTGCTCTTTCGTGTGTAGTCCAACACGCCCGTGCAGAGACTGATTTAATCTGACTTGTGTTTTTTTTTTCTCTGAACTGAAGGAATTTGAAGTACATGTCCAGGCAGTGCTTTCACTTCTCACACTTCACTCACTCAGTTTATTCATTAGTAATAATATGTGAAGGATTATACTCTTAGATAGCACTCTATAAAAACAGAGATATAGACAGGAAGTGACACGCACCTGTTGAACGCTCTCATTCTTCTCCTCCTCCATATTATTTCCCTTCAATACAAACACAGTCTATTCTGTCTGTCCGTCTCTGACATTCTCACTACTTTTCATTTGCAGATGATACCTGTGTGTGTGAAGGTGTGTGTGTAGAGGAGGGATTTCCTCGCTGATCCATCATGTCATCCCAGGTGATGTGGGCAGGTTTACTGTGGGAGTGGCTAAAGGAGGACATTACCATAAATAATGACTGTTAACAAACTGTTAAGGAAATTATGCTTTAATCCGTATGCTACCATTGGCTTTGTTTTGGTAATTTTATACCTGGCAGGTTTGTATAACGACATTTCATCTCTGGTTCCTCTCTCCATTCTCTCTATTTGGTTTGGGCTTGCCCTCTGGAGGACCTTCTTGACCTTCGGAAGATCAGCCATGATGGCATATTCCTCTCTGTTCAGACCTGATGAACCACTTGACATAATTGAATCTATTGAGCTCTGAGAAGAAGTGAGATTTCTCATTAACAGGGAGGGGCTTCTGTTATGGCAGGCGGGGCTATGGTCATCCTGATCCTTTCTCCTGTTACCGGTACTCCAGGAGACATGGGCAGGTTTCCGGGCACCAACTTGCTTGCTTTCACTGCACTTTCGAGAAGGAGAGTAGTTACGGGATATTGGTGGGCTGTGAAGAGAGTGGGTGGAGCCTCGCCATGATTCTGCCGTTGCTATTCCCATGTAGGATGCAGAATCAATCCTGGATTCACTGAGTGTCTTGTGCAATATTGTTTGTCCCTGCCTACTTTTAGGCAAATTGCTGCATTCTGGTCTGAAAAGTGATTGACTGGGCGGGTCGTTACCTCGCTTTGAAGGGGAGGGACTTCGGCTAGAAGATCGGTTTGAGCCAGAGTAATTTCTGTGCTTTGATCCGAAACATGAATGCTCAGAAGGGTCGTTACCTCGCTTTGAAGGGGAGGGACTTCGGCTGGAAGAAGACCGATTTGATCCAGAATAATTGCTTCTCTCTGATTTGTGAAAATGTGATTGACCCTGAGGGTCATATGCTCGCTTTGAAGGGGAGGGACTTCGGTTACAGGAAGATTGGCTTGATACAGGATGGTTGCTGCTCTCTGACTTGTGAAAATGTGATTGACGCGGAGGGTCGTAACCTCGCTTTAAAGGGGAAGGACTTCTGCTATAGGAAGGTTGGTCTGATCCAGTTCTATGCAGTGTTGTTTGTTTAGCTGGAGCATCATAGCTTGGTCTTAATTGGGGGGAGTGCCTTTTGTCCTCAGATTTTTTAAGTGATTGGGTGCTAGTTTCAATATTTCTTCTTAAAGGGGAGGAGCTTATGCTGATACGACTCCGCCGATTTGACACAAGACTTGTCTCTGATTGCCTGGCTGTCCCATAGCCTTTTCTTACAGGTGAAGCACTACGCATACCATCAACCACTTTATGCAGAATTGACTGGCTGCTAATCCTGAATGGTGAGGAATTCCGACTGTCACCTTTCTTCTGACTATGTGAAAAGTTTTTTGTTTCTGTTTTCCGGAAGAGTGACTGGCCAACTGTATCATGGCTCCGCCTTGCAGGGGAGGGACTTCGGGTTCTATTCCCCCGCTCACTTGTGGTCTCCGTCTTCCGTAGACCAGCTCTAAGGTCGGCATATGGGCTTGCCTGGGACTTAGTTAGCTTATTGACAGCATTGACAGTGCTAGCAAACGTTCTTAAGTTTTTCTGGCTGGATTCAGAATTAGATGGATAGCTAAACGGGTTTGGTTTGGGGCTCTTGGTTTGTTGATTTTGCCTTTCTGAAATGCCATCCATTCCATACACCCGAGATGTTAGTGAGGACACAGATTCTGTCCTTTTAAAAGGGGAAGAACTTCGGGATGGATATGATGAGCTGGAAAAGCCAGAATCTTGTTTGGGGGAAAAGAAGTTTCCTAATTTAGAGGACGATGAATTTGATGCTCGGAACCCTTTTTTATGTGTTGCAGCCAGTGACTCAGCCTGCTTGAATGGTGTGGGACTTAAAGATCTTGGTCCAGCCTGGGCTTCAACTTGGATGCTGAGGTCCACAGGTTCTGGGGAGGAGTTTAATGGCACTGGTGCCAGATCTGGATTCTGGATCTCTGAGGTTCTCCTTTGTGAAGGAACACCAAGGTCTGGATTTCGGAAGGGAATGGTAGCTTTGGGCTCAGGTGTTTGGTTGCTTGGTAAAGGATGTCCACGTTCAGCATGCCGACGAGGAGAAGCACTTTTATCACTTAATGTCCGAGCACCAGTCACACGACCCAGAGAGAAATATCCATGTTCTCGGTCTTGATCGACCTTTGAACTCCCTGAGGACAGAGGGAGCAGTAGATGGTAACACATTCTTCTTAACGTTAACTTCTTTAAAAAGGATTTCAAAGGAAAATGTGAGGGGTTGATAGACAATTGACTACACCGCAGTATAATATATAAAACTTCTTAAAAGAGTAATCAGTTTAGCCTTTAGCAAGTGACATTAAATAGCTATCTGAAACCCAAACACCCGTAACTGCATGTTCTGGCTTACCTACAATTTAAAACAGAATTATCCATCCATCTATCCATCCATATGCCAAACTACTTAATCCTATTAGGGGCATAGGGAGGCTGGAGCCTATCTCAGCCAACTCTGGGTGAAGGCACACCCTGAGCAGCTTGCCAATCCACTGCAGGGCCAACACACACACATGGGGCAATCTGGAACAGCCAGTTAGCCTAAAGTTCATGTTTCTGGACTGTGGGAAGAAACTGGAGTACCCAGAGGAAAACCACGCCATCACAGAGAGGACATGCAGACTGAACCTGAGACTCGTACCCAGGACCTTCTTGTGCCGGACGTTCTAACCACCGTGTATCCCATAGTGCATCATACTTTTCCCTAATGTTTCATCATCCTGAGTTTTTTGTTTTTTTTTACACACTAACTAAGAGGATAACCTCAGGTATTTCTAGCCAGATCATATAAACAGTAACGCAACACCGAGGAAACACGCCGATCATTACCTTAGTGTTATTAACACTCCCACTGGTTCAGGACGTAACCAGAGCTGGACATGTGCAACAAAATGACTTTAGTGTCTTCATCATTATTCATTTATTCATTGAGATGTGTTAGCTAGCTGGCTTCAATTAGCATACGGTCATACATTCACATACATGAATACGTTCTGCCTTCTGTATAGAGTACACAGTATAGACTGAATGAGTGCTTGCACCATATACACCCTCATATCTACACATTTAAACTTAATGACACGCCCACATCTTCAGATGGATTTAATGAAACACACACCTCAATATATTTGAATTTTATCACTGATTTGAATCTTATTCATGTTTTGTTAATTGCATTTTATTAAATTTGAAAAAGTATGAAACAGAAACAAGTCCCTTTGTTGTTCTTTACCATGTGGGACGGAGGAGCGGCGAGCAAAGCTGTCTCTGTTCTGTGCTTCCTCCATCCACGGGCGTGAATTGCTCCGGTGGGGTGGAGGATCCAAACGTGTCATTCTGCTGGGAGGAAGAGAGAAGAAATGCTCGTCTTCTTCAAGACTGAAAGAACTGCTGGAGGAAGAGTCGCCTTCACACTGACTGAGAAGAGAGAGCGAGAGAAAGAGAGAGAGAGAGAGAGACAGAGAGAGAGAAAGAGAGAGACAGAGAGAGAGTGAGAGACAGAGAGAGAGAGAGAGAAAGAGAGAGAGAGAAAGACAGAAACACAGAGAGAGAAAGAGACAGAGCGAGAGACAGAGAGAGAGAAACAGAGAGAAAGACAGAGAGAGAGAGAGAGACAGAGAGAGAAAAAGACAGAGAGAGAGAAAGAGAAAGAGAGAGAGAAAGCGAGAGAGAGAGAGACAGAGAGAGAGTGAGAGACAGAGAGAGAGAGAGTGAGAGAGAGAGAAAGACAGAAACAGAGAGAGAAAGAGACAGAGCGAGAGAGAGAGAGAGACAGAGAGAAAGACAGAGAGAGAGAGAGACAGAGAGAGAGAGACAGAGAGAGAAAAAGACAGAGAGAGAAAGACAGAGAGAGACAGGGAGAAAGACAGAGAGAGACAGGGAGAAAGACAGAGAGAGAAAGAGACAGAGAGAGAGAAAGACAGAGAGAGAAAGAGACAGAGAGAGAGAGATGTAGTACGGCTGTGATGTAAATAATGCAGTGTAAAATAAACCATAATAACTGATAGAATGCGAAATAAAAATGTTTTACAAATTAAATGTATTTATTTTCTCACCTGTTCAAGCTGTGTTCGTCCTCGTCTTCACTTTCGTCTCCGTCACACACGTAAAGGTCACACTCGGGACTGAGGATACACAGAGAGCCTCCACTCACCACTGACACCTCATCAGAATCCTCCTGAGCCAGCCAATCACAAACAAGCGATGTTAGCCAGGTACAGTATTAGGGGCAGGGCTAAACTGTTGAACTTGAGATAAACAAAACCAGATAAACATATTTACATTCACAGAGTACAGTTATATAATAGTTAATAATGTCCATCATTTTAAATATCTTTGAAATGAACATGTTCAATAGAAAATATATAATAAATAAATAAACTGATGAAAAGGACGACTTCAAGATGGTTGATAAATATAAGTACTTTAGCACTAACACGTGTGTGTGTGTGTGTGTGTGTGTGTGTGTGTGTGTGCGGTTGGGTTTGTGTTACGCCTCTGTAACCCGAACCAGGTGCTGCTTCACTTCATCATTATTTAATTTCTCTGCTGTTCCTCCTGCAACCCCTCAGCGTCTTTTCTCCTTCCTTCCTCCCTCCCTCTCTCTTTGTCTTCATCCATATTTCTCAGTTTCTTTCTTCCTCTTTTTAATCACTTTTTCCTCCTTTCTTTGGCCGCTTGTCTCAGTGTAAACGTGTACTGGATCCACCTTTAATTCATTTCTACTGTGAACGCTCAGGTATGAACTTTGTAACTTTCCTCCTTGAACACCTTTAGGATCTTTATATAAAGTCTTACAGGTAAACCCATAACCACTTCCAACACAGAAGGAGCACCATGAACCCCCCATGGATAGGAGCTGCTCATCGCTCCTAACCCATCAAGGTGAAGGTTAGGAGAAGAGGTGACACGCGAAGGAAATACCTCGTAACTGTGAGTCGGCCCAAGCTGTTTCTGGACACGTTCTGTTTCTACTTGCCCTCGTATCCATTTCCGACTTCACCACCCAGTACAGCCTCCTCGGTCTATCACTACCTCTAAGAATATTACGAATTCTCTGTCTCTCACCATGACAGTGAAAGAGGAAGTCCTCGGCATGACTCTAAACAGAAGGCTGCTCTGGGATGATTTGAAGACGACCGGCGCAGTTTAAACACGGTTCATTTTGAAATATATGGTCAACCATCACTGTGTCAAGACATTGATTACAATCACAGCATTTGGCAGAGGCTTCATCAGAGCATTTTTATATTATCGACATAACTGAGTATTTGAGGTTTCAGGGCCTTTTTCAAGGGCCCGAAAACGGTAGTGCATTACTGGGGCGGTGACGGATTTAACAGTCTGTTTGTTTGTTCGGCTCTAAGGAGGATTACGCAAAGACTACTGATCTGATTTTCATCAAACTTGGTAGAGAAGCAGGTCCTGGGCCGGGTGCTGGTTCTGATCCAGAGGTCGGGGGTTAAAGCCCCACTATCACCAGGTTGTCACTGCTGTCCCTCCAGTGCAGCTAACTGGATTATCAAAGACCAGCCATGTCTCTCTCTGTCTGGTGAGAGGAATGTAACTTGCGTAAAGAGGAGGCTGCATCGCCGCCAGCGTGTTTCTGCCCTGCGATGGTCTGGCGAGCTGTTCGGGGTGTACTCTGCCCTCGCCCAGAGTCGGCCGTGATGGGCGCCAGCCTCCCCGCGACCCTAATTAGGATTAAGTGCTTCAGAAAATGAATGATGAATGGGGCCAAGCATTCATCCGACTCCCACTAGGAGAGACATTTCATTATAACTATGTCTAGTTATAACAGTTCCTTTGTGACTGGCGGAGGAACCTCACACGCAATAAGCACCGCTCTAGTTTGTAATGAATTTGTTTACATTTGCATGTGATCATTAACAGTAATTAGAAATTAGCAAGTTGATATTTTTTGTAAAGGTTTCCTCCCTCCTGCTGTATCCTTCCCCATATTTCCCTCTTCATCTGATTGCTTTCACTATTTTTTCTCACCTTGGTGCTCTCTTCCTTCTCTTCACTGCTGCTGCTCTTGCTGACCGGATCCACCTGCTCAGGTGTGTGTGTAGGCGTGTCTGTGTGCAGGTGTTTGAGTCGAAGGCACTCATGGCAGCGTGAAGAATTGAAAATGTTGGGTTGGAATTTTGGACACACATTCTCATCGCCGGTGAAGGGCATGATGGGTAACAAGCAGCACACACAGTGTACACACTGAGGAAAAAAGAAAACCCACTCAGAGTTCATTCGCATTACTGTGATTTTAATAGAAAATTAAATACAACAGGAGATCAGGTATATAACCAACAGTATATTCTTAATAACAAAATGTATAAATTCAGAAATAAACACATTTTTTCTTCTTTAGGAAAATCCACATCAAGTTTTTCTTTCCTCCATCACAACAGAGATTTAATGGAGGAAGTATAATCCCAGCATCCGTTTATCTATCTGTCCATCCATCCATCAGTTTGTCTGTTTATGATAAAGTCTTGACCACACCGTGCACACATTTCTACCAAGCATGGTGGGGACACTCCCCTACCTGAGTCCCAGAGATGAGTTCATTTTGAAATGTCAAGGTCAAAGATCAAGGTCAGAGCAAGGTCACCAAGTTTTGAAGTTTAGAGTGTTTATAACTTCGAAATGAGTGCCGACAGACATCCCGTAAATGGAACAATACTACTATCAAATGAGACGGTTACCTTTAACCTCGCCTGACCATGAAAGGTCATTTTATAACCCACTCAATTCAGACAGTTCACGTTCACGTCCACGTCCACTCACTTTAGAAGATACAGTAAGATTAGCACACGGTACTCAAATTTACTCAAATTTACTCCTGCTGCATGGTGGAGGAATCGCACACTCTGAGTGCACCTCTACTTTCAAATACTTTCATTTGCTGAAACCCCTAATGCTACTATTACAGAACCTCAATGATCTCAAATTCCTAATCGGTGTACTCCACCTTCGCCCAGAGTCGGCTGAGACCTCCACCTTCCGAGACCCCATGAGGAGTGAGTTCAGCGAATGAATGAATGAAAACTCAGAAGGGGCGCTGGGCTCATGGCCGAGGAAAGACTGTGGTAGTTCATAGCTGTATGATTTTTGTAGAGAAGTCAGAAACCGGTTATATTTCAAAGTTAAATGCGTGACCCTACTGGTCTCGTCTCGCCACTGAGACTGCGGCTCCTCTGAGCAGGCATCGTGTGACTGCACAAAAAACGAGAGGATCACGGGTAGCCTGTCACTGACCTCAACAGCAGCGTAACCACAGATTGCATTTAACTTATTAACTGACATCTAATCCAAAACAGAAAGCTTTTCATAACCAGGATCTCAAAATCCATTAAATACATTCGGAAATGTTTAGAAAGCAAAATTCTGTAATGAACAATTAAATAATTTTTAATAATTTTATCAGTATAATATTATTAAAAAGAATTATTAATTTAATAATAATTTAATGCTCTTAAGTGTTATTGGTTTGTCAGGATGATGTCACTGAGATCAAACCACTCAGTGAAAACAGTAAAACACTAGACTCACACACTCACTCACACACACACACACACACACACACTCACTCACACACACACACTTGCTTTTAGAATACAGCAACTGCAAAGTCAAAATCATAACTTATTCTTTAGAAAATTAACCCCAGGTCGTACCCAGGCCCTACCTGCTGCAGTCCACTCTGTGTAGTGATGTGGAGTGTGTGTGTGTGTGTGTGTGAGGGAGAGAGAGAGAGAGAGAGAGAGAGAGTGAGACAGTGTGAGAGAGTGACAGCAGCATGTCTCTTCCCCGTGTACTTCTCCTCACACGTGTCCTATTGGCTGCTATGACAATAGAAGTAACTGGATCACAGTGTGCAGCCATTTTGGCTCTGATTCCAATTTACTTCTAATTACAGGGGTGTAAACTGAGGAGCCAAAATGGCTGCAGTTGCTGACCTGAGTTCAGTATTAAATATCAGAAAGTGACATGAGCCAGCAAGCAGATGGTACATGCAGCTTCATCCACATCCACACACACACACACACACTTTTCAAACAGGCTTTCGATTTAATTGTAGTCGAATTATATATCTCATAAACATTAAATATATACATGTGAGGATATCATTATGATTGTTATTAATATTAATTATGGATTAAATAATAAAGCTGTAGGAAGGAATGCACTAATTAAATTGTTTTTAGATTGCAGTATAACCTATGTATAAATTTGAGTGATCTGTTTTTATTACATCATGTAAAACTGGACTGTATCTAAATTTGATTTGCGCGCGCACACACACACACACACACACACACACACACACAGATTTCCCTTTACCCTCCTGAAGCTAATTATTATCTTCTAACGATGCATTAAGTCT
>JBCNYG010000020.1:40949540-40962769 GCA_039654305.1 Porochilus rendahli
TAGGTGTGAGTGTGAATGGTTGTGTGACTGATGGCCCTGCGATGGCCTGGCGAGCTGTCCAGGGTGTACCCCGCCCTGGCCCGGAGTCGGCTGAGATGGGCGCCAGCCACCCTGCGACCCTAATTAGGAATAAGCGGTTCAGAAAATGGATGAATGAATATTTCGGGTAACGGAATTATGCGTTTATTAAAATATTCAATCATCATCATCATCATAACCACCAAAAGTCATGAAAATGTGCAGTCAGTTTTCATGAAGAGCAATAAAGGACTCGTATTTTGTAGTGGATCATACGGGCAGTAATCTAACAATAACAAGCAGGTGGTTTTAGTACTGAATCACACCTTCGCCCACATCTGTATAAAGAACACCATATTAATCCTGGATCTCCATCTCATTTTACAGCCATTTTAGTTCTTCATGATGTGGATTCCAGTGTCAGAAATAAACTTTCATAATAGAAATAATGATAATAATATTAATCAGAAACAGCAGATTAAATCCAAAGTCTCAGTGTTTATTACTCAGCAGTACGTGTATCTATTATTAAATAACTCTTCTGTAAAAACTCCTCACAAGACACACACACACAGAGATAAACACAATCATATGTAATCAGTAATGTATACATCACTTCTGTTTAACGTGTATAAACAAGATAAACATCACACTCGTCTTTAAAGCACTCTTATTGCAGATCAAAAAAGGCTACATGAGTGTACACTGATCTCTCTCTCTCTCTCTCTCTCACACTCAGCAGGAATCAGCAGTGTGTAGAATGAGCAGTATAATATACACACACAAAATAAAGTGCACGCATGCATAATAAACTATAAACACACTCTCTCTCACATACACACACACACACAGCAGGTATAATGGTCACAACACTACTGGTCAGGCTGAGGACGATCTCTTGTTCATGGGAGGAGTCAGTGTAAACCAATCAATGATTGTGTGAAGTGTACGGGGCTAATCAGTATGAGAACAGAGAAGTGTTCCTACTGACAGTGGTGTATTATCAAGATCAACCTGATGTGCACATTCACTGAGACAGGACACGGTAATGGATCTGGGCATGAGTGGGCAGGGCTATAAAAACTGATTTAAACAGAAGGGATTTGGGCCGGCGTGTGTTCAATAAATGCAGTTTTAGTGCTTGGAGTATTTTGCAGAAATATATTTATTTTTTCTAAATGTTCAGGTGTAAAAGTACACAGTTCAACCATAACAATCCACACATATTGTACCTTCACATTTCAGACTGCTGGGGTCTTTCAGACCTGCACTAAAACCCTGGTTTAATAAGTGTAACGTAGTAAAGGACCCTCACTGAAAGATCATGTGAGTATTGCATTCTATGGTAAATATACGTTACCAGTGAAACCATGGCAACTGCGAGCAGAGTTATATCATAAACTGAGTCTATCAGATGATATGAGGCCATACAAATCAATGAGTCCAGTGTATACACACACACACACACACACACACACACACACAGACCTGATATCTGTTCGTGTGTTTAACTAATCACTCAGCTCTTTATTATAAGGTGTCAGTTCCACCACCTAACAGGTCACCTGGCAACAGACCAAGTCCTCTGTCCTCAACCTGAGGAGAGCCCCACAGGTTGTTGCCGTGGTAACCAGACGGCACACCTCCCCAGACCCCGCCTTCTCTGCTGTGGCTCCACCGGTTTAGCAGAGAGAGTCCGGTTCCATCCAGGTTCTGCCAGCCGAGCTTCACCTCCCCTCCTCCACCTGTCTCACGGTCCGTCTCTCCGTCCCTGTCTGTCTCTCCACTCTGGGAATGTGTGAAGTAGCGGCCCACGTCCTCCTCACTCACAAACTCGGCCAAGATTGTGGTGTTACCCAGGACACACCTACAAACAGAGAACTGTATAATTATTCCAAATTAACTCAACAGTACTAATAATCTACTACTCATATTCCAGCAATAATAATCTAGTACTGATGATCCAGCAGTAAATATCAAGTGTTGATCATTTTCCAACAATTATCTAGTCTTGAACATTCAGCAGTAATGCTCTAGTAATGATAATCATCAAATAATAATCTAGTCCTTAAATTCTAGTACTGATAATCCAGCAATATTAATCTAGGATTGTTGAGAGTAGTAATATTCTACTAATGAGAAAATGAACAATAAGCGAATAAGAATAATGATCAGGAACTAATACAATCTAGTAGTAATAAAAGACTAAAGTTTCAGAAAAGTATGTTAAAGGTCAAAGGATAAAAGCGATGAGGTATACATGTGAAGTGCGCTCTGGGCTTTGGCCGCCTCGTCCGGACTGCAGTAGCGAATCAGAGCACTGCCCTGAGCCAGGGCAAGGTTAAAGGTCATCAGTGGGCCATGCTGCAGGCAAATTGTCTTTAGAGTGGTGCTGTCAATCTACACACACACACACACACACACACACACACACACTGCATCATTTTATGTGAGATTTAGAGTAAGTGTATTTGTAAACCAAAGATTAATTTTAAAATTTCAAGTATATATTAAGGAATAAAGTGAATAGTTTCATGATGACCTGATGATAGAAAGTAAGGCTGTTACCCCCCCTACCCCCTAAAGCATTTACCCCCCCCTACCCCCTAAACGTTCAGGTCCTGGTGCTGCAGAACCCAGTGAGGTGTAGTGTGTCCCTGGATGCGTTTACCAGTAAACCAACCCTGTCTTTGATCACATTTATGCCCCACCCGGGGTATCGAAAAATCCCCGGACCACTGATGGTCCAAAAGTTCTGTGAAGTGTTGCTCTTCCAGGAGTCCATATCCAAACTATTTGACTTCTAACTGAGGAGACTCAACTGGACACCAACCTGATCCTCAGTAACCCACCAAGCAACGGACAAGTCGGGATCCGTTTAAACTCACAGAGGAACCAGTTTAACTGAAGATCTTCCTCATAACCGTGTGAGGCTCCTACTACAGATTCATCCTGTACATTAACATACAGATCAAAAGGAGGTGGAAGATTAAAAACCCCAACAGGGCAGAAATCACATCGGGAGGAATTCTCTGAAACTACTGGAAGGTCCTTCACCCCATTCAAACGCTCTCCATGGGGAACCTTTATCCTTCTTCTGCAGCTTGTTCCCTGATCCTGACATGTACATGAGCACAATGAGAACCAAAGCAATCATAAACCAACACAGGCTCATCTGCACAGCTCTAACCGAACCTCACAGCACGGAGGAACCGAACAATACCTTCTTCTTCTCTCCACCATCACACACAGATTACCACCTGTCTTCAGTACCTGTGGTGTGAGGTTGCTCAGAAGTAACCAAGAACTTCCTGCAGATGATCCACCACTCCATGAGCTCTCTGAAACAACACAACAGCGTGACTCACCTCCAGTCTTCATCCTTCTCCTCCTCATCATCACATCCACTGTAGAGAGTCTGAAACAGTACCTGTACCAAAAGGTGACTCCTGGCTCAGTCTCTCTGAAATCCATCCTCTGGGAAACTGAGGCCCCACCCCTAACCACGGAGATTGTTTCTGATGGGTCAGGCCCGGAGGGGGGCGGGGCAGCTGGGAGATGCTACGATTGGTCCTGTGTGTGATGGGCTCCGGAGGCCAGCTGGTGACCAGCGCAGGGAATTTTACTATGAACATCACAGCAGTGTGAGTGTGTGTTACCTGAGTAGGCGTGAGTGCGTGTGTGTGTGTGTGTGTGTGTGTGAGTGCATGTGTGTGTGTGTGTGTTACCTGAGTTGTGTGTGTCAGAGGCACAGTACGGCCAGGCACCTGGTGAAGGCAGTATGGTGTTCATCTCTGACACAGAGGAAAATATTTGTTTATTTATTTAATCTATAAACAGAGTAGCAGTGAGGAGCAGGAGGCCATGCCCCCTCTCAGGGGTGTGTACCTGTGTCATCCTGCAGTAGGTGGTGTTCAGTATCAGGAAGTGTGTTCTCTCCTAGTATTCCACTGTAGGGGCTCGGATCAGGCTCCGGGCTCTGAACACCTTTCCATGGAACACCAGGCTGAAACTCTAAAACACACAGAACTTTATGCACTTTGTGAGAACAATTTAGACAAATAACTATGAAGGTGTATTATACCTGGTGGCCAGGTGGGGGTGTTGGGGATGGAGTCTATTTTGCCACCAGGAGTTCTGTGCCAATTGTCAATAAGATTTGGGGATGCCACACCCATATTCTCCACCCCAACCAGATCAAAGTGGGGATATGAGGAGTCACCTCTGAGCTTCACTGGACCTGGCAGGAGACCTAAACACACACACACACAGATTAAATTCACTTTTCGTGTGTGTGTGTGTGTGTGTGTGTGTGTGTGTGTGTCATACCATTCTTCAGTATAATGGGATCAGGAGGGGAGGGACAAAGTGGATGTCCTGCATCCATCATCCATTTATACTGAGGCTGAGCCCCTCCCACTTCTTTTACTCCTCCTATTGCTGATTCAGGCTCCGCCCCTTGCACATACCCTGCAGGGGTACAGGGGATATGTATAAGTAACCACTCCCTGTTTCAGTATTCTAAAACATTCCATGGTATTCAGCAGTGTGAGTTTGTGCACTCCAGCTCACCTGGAAATGATGTGGGGGTTTTGGGGCGCTGCTGAAGAACCGCCATGATTCGGGCCAACTACAAAGAGAGAGTGGAGGATAAGGGGGTGTACCTAGGTTGTATTTGTTGATAAAGTGTTTAAATTATTCTGCTGTTAGTGTAATTAATCAGACAGTAGTGTCACAACCCCCACTGTAAAAGTATCACTACAGTATTTAACACTGGTTTATAATACCAGTACACAATATAATTATATAATACCAGTATATAATACCAGTGCACAATATAACTATATATCACCAGTATATAATACCAGTACACAATATAATTATATAATACCAGTATATAATACCAGTGCACACTATAATTATATAACACCACTATTTAATACCAGTACACAACATAATTATATGATACCAGTATGTTTATGAGTACCTGTTGTGGATCCTGATGCTGAAGCAGGGGATGAGGAGGAGGGAACTTCCTATGAGAAAGGAAATGCTGCTGCTGCTGTTGTTGCTGTAGGAGGAGTTGATACGCCTCCATTAAGGTGAAAGACAGAAACAACACTCATTTACTCATTTATATCATTTATTTATTTATCTAATACATATATTCAGTGTAAGCAAATATAATTCCCACTAGCACAGATTAAGGTGCTTATACAAAATATAATTACCATTTGGACCTGCTGCATGTGGGGATGGATCCCACTGAGCACGGCCAGGTGCTGAGGGGAGAGTTGTGGGGGGAACATCGGATTCAGGACGGAGCCTGAGACCTACACAAAAACCAGCAATACACACTGTTCCAGGAGTCAGGAAGAACACTTACACAGTCTACTGCAGTGAACAATTACAAAAGCTATAACTTTCGAAATATACAAAATATATAAATCCAATCAAAACATAATTCATTTTCTCTAATAAAATGTGTTTTCTGTAATGAATTGTTGCATCAGCATGTGATAAACACTGAAATGGAACCGGTCTTTCACTTGCCTGAGGTGGGAGGAACTGCTGAGGTACTTGTGCTCGTACCCCAGGGGAAGGATTTATGTGATGCACACCTGGCTGCTGCATTCCTCTTAAGTGTGCAACACCGCTGGTATTAAACACACCTGTCTATAAAAAGATCAGCATGTGGGATATGAGGATTCACTGTTATCATGGACGAAATGAAAATTAAAACACTGACTATACTGGACTAGAGCACTGTTACTTCATAATAAAACCTATACAAACTACTATTAAAAAGCAGTAGGCAAGCGTCTGTCATAAACGTCAATTCCAGGCAAATCATGACGGCTGGTCTCGTGCGACTTGACGTGCGAGTTTTTTGAGGTAGTTCTGTTGTCGAGATCATGGCTCCAGTGAAGTAACGATCTTCACACCGCTCGGTCCTGTGACACAGTGGTGCAGGTTTCCGGTCTGATGCCAAAATCCTTTAAGTCTTCTTTAAATCCTTTTTAGTAGTAAAGACCATAGCACACAGTGTGCTAGCTAACAGCTAAGAAGCCGGTCAGACACGCTCCGGTCTAGTTTCTTGTCTTTAAGTGTACTGTCGTTACCATAACGATCAGTTATTCACCTGTCAGTGGTATTAATGTTATGGCTGATGAGTACACCTTATATTTATATCAGGGTCCTACCGTGCCGGGTTCCTTGGAACTGTGTGAACGAAAGCTTCCTCCACCTCTTCCTCCCCTCCTCATATCCCCATTAAAGTCGTTCATGCCTCTCCTGCTCCTGTCAGATGTGGCGTCTTCATCCTGATTCAAAACAATCATTTAATATGTTAGAGAAGTTGTGTGTGTAATTTGTACTGTTATTTGATGAATATACCTTACGTTCAGTATAAAGCACTGTGTTTGGATTAGAATTAAATTCGTATATCACACAATTCTGACTTACCGTGATCCCCAGGTTTGACAGCTGTCGAGTGATCGGACTCGTCCAGGAACCACCACCATTTCCCTTCAGAGGACCCTGAGGTACAACATTTAAAACATTATTGTAAACAAAGTCAGATAATAAGTAACACACACCATCGCAATCCAATTCAACAGCTTTATCAAGAGCCTGACGCGCCTTTGCTCCGGTTCTCCTGCCACCCTGCCCCTGGTTCCAGCCCCCAGAGGGAAAGGAGGAGGGGCTGTCCTGAGACCTGTTACCCCACATGCCAGAGCCACTCTCTTCCTCCTCCCAACTGGAATGGCGTGAAGTGTTTAGTCCTTCATCACCCCAGCCATCCTGCATAGCTTTTGGACCTATGGAGAAAAAAATAAGCACACACAGCTTGTGCAAAACTCAAACTGCACTGACAGTCCAGATACAAACTAAATCAGTGTCCAGTCCAGCTCATCATATCAGAACTCATATCAGGATTAACACTGCTGCTGGAAAATATATCTATCGTGAAACAGGTTTTAAGCTCAAGCCATTCCGTTTACTCATCAGGGTGACCGATGAAGAGAAGCAGGTTGGCACTACAGCAGCTGTATTTTACAGCGTGGTACATTTTTAGGGCTGGAGAGAAGGAAGAACTCAGAATGTACAGTTCCAGACTTACCCGTCTTGTTCAGACAGGACCGTGAACCGCCCCATCCTGCTCCTTTCCCGGACTCTTCTGGATCCCTCCAGTCTGAGGGAACATCAAACGCTTTCCCCCAGCCTGCTGTGCTGTTATCCACGACCGGTTCAGAAGCACCAGCACCCCGTTCCCATGCTGAAAATAGTACAAGAACTGAACAAGTAAGTTACAGTGTGACATCATTATAAAGCATAACCGTCTAATCAAAGTCATTCATTCCTCACCTGTGTTTTTGTCTCTGCTGGTCAGGGTGGGGACTGGCATGGACTCGTGCTGCTGTTGACCCCTCTGCTGCAGGTTGGTCTTGTCCCACATGTTGACGCACCTGTTGTCATAGTGAGCGGGGTCACCCCAGGCCGATGTACCATCATCGATCTCCATCTTCCTGCTAATGGACTGGGGTGAGGGCTCCTCCCAACCACTTGACTCAGTGGATGAAGTCGTGTGTGGACTGGGCTTCCACCCTGAGCTTTGGTTGGGTGCCACTGGGCCTGCAGGCATATCCCTAGTCTCCTGTAAGCATCTTGGTTGAGGATGGGTGAACTGGGATTGCTGCAGATTTGAGCCTTTCAGTGCAGTTTGATTGTTTGGTACATGCTGCAGGTGGAAGTTGCCCCCCCATCCCTGGTGCTGTTTGCTTCTCCATCCCTCATTCTCACAATCAACCCAGGTTGTCTTGCCTTGTCCAGGTCTACCCTTGTTTCCATCCCACTGATTGTCTCCAAGGGCCCACCTAGCCCTGTCCGCTTCTCTCTGCTGCCCTCCATCTCTACTAATCCCATCTCGCCTTCCTACCTGCTCATCCTCAACAGTCTTCACCCAGCGGTTTGCCTTCCCTGTAGGTATGGGACCCTGTTTACTATCTATTTTCTCTTCATTTTGCTCGTCTTTACGTCCTGCCCCATGGTGTATGGTCCCCTGCAACTCCCTGGACCACTCAGGACAGCTGGGGCTTATTCTATCGATCTGAGAAGTTTCTGTCCACTCTCGACCCGGTTCACAGTTACTGTCCACCTCCAAGTGCCAGGCTGTGCTCTGTTTGATCTGGGTCTGCCCCCAACCAGTATTACAAAGTACTTTGGGATCCAGATCCCGTCGACTGAGCATGCTCTGTAAGGTCTCTTCAGTGCATGAAGACTGAGCTCTAGAGTTGCTGTGAGACCGAGTCCTATCCTCACTGCCCCGGTGGCCTGTGGACTCACACGGCAAGCATTCCTGCTGTCTCTCCTTCGAGCATGTTCCATTGTCTGGTGGTGTTGTGTTAGTTGTAGTAATTTGAGAACAGTCTGGACTGCGAGCTTTTATACTCCCACTCATGCCTTCTTCTTGCACATCACTCCGAGCTGCATCCATCTGCTGTGTTATTCCACAGACGGTCTGAGACACCTCGTTACTGTCACCATCATGTCCACTGACCTTCCGTCCCACCTGGTTGTCTCTAGATGTTCCCCACACTCCTCTAGTCTCTAGAAGTTCTCCACTTACCTGATTATGACACGCATCAGGAGTTAAAGCTTCATTTAACCCTTTGCAGTCATCAGTATTATCAGTTTCTGCTTGTTTTGGTCCCACATGTTTTTCCACACTGTT
Organism: Porochilus rendahli; assembly: GCA_039654305.1. Taxonomy (NCBI): domain Eukaryota; kingdom Metazoa; phylum Chordata; class Actinopteri; order Siluriformes; family Plotosidae; genus Porochilus; species Porochilus rendahli. The sequence goes on from JBCNYG010000020.1 coordinate 40,958,293, forward strand.
CTCCTGCAATGTAACTCCATTCTGGTGCCGAATCTCCTGCTGAATGGATTCATTATCTGATGATCTTGAGGTGGTTTCACAGGAGGATGGAGGGAGTAACTTGGAGGCGTTTCCATCTGTAGAAACACAGAGTTCTACCTGCTCTGTCTTGTCCTGCTGCATGCCCTGATTGCACTCCCAAGTAGTCTCGCTGGTGGACTCGTTCTGCTTCCTGCTGTCCACGATGCTGGGCCATGCCTGCAGGTCAGAACCATCCACTACAATCTTATCCATTCCCTGAGATGGCGCCAGCGGTGCTCCGGGGCCGCATGTGGAATTTGCATAAGTTAAAGAAGCTACAGACAGAAAGGAAAGTGAAAAGGTAAGAGCTGGGTCAGGACCCCCACACAGGATACACACACACACTCTATATAAATAATTAACAAGTTATATAAAAGCCATATCAGCGTAAATCCCACACCCCCAACCCACTGTGGGACACATAAGGAAGCATATCAGCCCACCTGAATGCTGTGTAGTGTTTGCATCTGACTGATCCCCTGTACGGAGGAATGGTGAAATTCCATCCAGCGACTGGCCTCTCTTCAACAAAATTTTAGGTTCCTGATGGTTCCGGAAACGAGGTGGCACTTCACGGGACATGGGCCACAGGGACACCGCAGAGGGGACCTGTCCATTTGCCTCAGTGGTTTGTTTTGCATTGTTCTCACCTGAAGGGACCACAGTAGCACCCCCCAGTGCAGGATAAGGGGACAACGATGGAATGGAACTGGAGCGCAGTGTCACGCAGTTAAGAGGAGTGGGCGTGGTCAATTCTGATTGGAGTAACACACAAAGCACAAACAAATGATTTCCTTTACTTTAATAGGCACTAACGTAAAGTCAGGTATATATCATTGTGCACACTTCAGAATGTCTCTGTAAAGAATCACACCAGTCAAATATTCACCTTTAACTGTCTGTTCAGAGTCCTGAAACAAAACACGACACATTCAGTACAAAACAAAATTCACAATAAGCTCAGTACATCAGCGTATAGTGTATCACCCAGTGTTTATTCTGTCCGTACTAAACCAGAGCGCTCCACACCTTCAGAGAAACCGGATTACTCTGATCTTCTTCTGGATCGTTTAAGTCTTCCATTAAACTGTAACACAGAAAATATACGAGATTTTATTTCACCTGCGTGTTCACAGAGACGTGTACAACACACCTGAGCTAAAATACAGAGAGGAGCAATCCTATAACAGTCGTATCAGATGTCTCATAACCACAGACATGTTAAACTACAAAGACAGGAATGATACCACAACGCTGTAACCCAACATGTTCAATCATACCGAGTATTTACAGAAAATCACCTTTTTAAATCGCTCTTCATATGTATGTCTTGCTGCTATTTCCCTCAGGGAATTAATAATCTATCTCTATTTGTATTTCTAGTTTTATTTATCCTTATTTGTTTATTTATTTATAGCACACAGAACACTGCTATTCCTGGTAGTTCTATATAACAATATTGAACATTAATACTTTTACACATACTATATACTACTATATACTACTTACACATACTATACTAACCTAATCGTTAAATCTTAAACAAGTATCGTTTATTTTATTCTCTCTCTCTCTCTCTCATATTATGTATATATATATAACGCTGGCTAATGGTTCCTTAGCTGATTTATAAACAGCTTGGTGTTATACTTCGGACTCAGGTTCTGGCAGGTCCCGCCTCCAAGAACAGAATGAGCCAATAATACCATCTGTGCGTTAATAGTGGAGGTAAACCCGACCAATCACAACACTACTTAGGTTAACAGTACCCAATCCCTGCAGAGTTTGAAGGACTTGCCTGAAGACGGGTGGGGAACAATAACTGCATTTTCCAAGATGCATATTTAACTAACCTGGATAAAATTCTTACTGTTTTGCAACGCAAATTAGGCGTCTGCTGAAAATCAGATGTAACATGGTAATGTGGGAGAAAATTTCGTCGAATGAAGTTTCGCTTTCGTCGAATTTCGTCGCCATTTTGCTAAAAATGCTAAATGCTAAAAACAGCTAGCACCTGTGGGTAAGCTTGTCATCCAACCCCAGAATAAAACTCCAGAACCACAGCAAGATTAGAGATTTGATAATTTCACATCATGGTACATAAAATAATGGGTGTGTGTAAAAATAAGAATAAAAATTCTTTACCTGTGATGTGTGTGTTTATTTATCAGGACATATCAGCTGCAGTTCATCTCCTTACAGTGGAAACAACCCCGTCGTTAAATAAACTGAACTAATCTCAGAGTAACGATCAGTGGGGAGTGAGAAGTGAATAATGTTTAATAAAAACGCTGCACTAAACTTCTTACTCGGTCATTAAACCCGACTGCTTCTACCGTGTGGAAGAGGAAGTGCAGTACACTAATTCACACAGCAGGGGGAGACACACTCTACCCCGTTTCCAAGCACAAGCTGTATTAAATGGAAGCTATGCAACACAGACCATTCATAAGGTAGAGACCGTCAACGAGTGAATTCCGGCGAAGCTCGGCAGGCGCCATCTTGGGGCCTTACAAGCTAGTTGTCGGCAAATAGTAAACATACAGGGGTTAAAGTGGGCCTGGACGCTCCAGGGATGAGCTCCGCCACCTAAATCTGTCAGTAGCGCCGCGGACTGCAGATCATTATCGCATCCGACAAATCAGAGTGTAACGTCATCCACACAATGGCCGTTATCCCATTCTGCCCCCAGGATTACAGACCCGTGGAACTGACTTCGCATGTCATGAAGACCCTCGAGAGACTCATACTGGATCAACTCTGACCCATGGTTAGACCACATATGGACCCCCTTCAGTTTGCTTACCAGCCTCGTCTCGGGGTTGAGGACACGATCGTCTACCTGGTAAACTGTTTCTACACCCACATGGACCAGCCGGCAAGCACTGTGAGGGTCATGTTTTTTTACTTTTCCAATGCATTCAGCACCATCAGGCCGACCCTCCTGGGTGAGAAGCTGACAGCGATGAAGGTGGAAGCCTCTCTGGTGTCCTGGATTGTGGACTACTTGAGGGGAAGACCACAGTATGTGCATCTGCAGCACTGCATGTCGGACACGGTGGTCAGCAACACCGGAGCACCACAAGCAACCGTGCTGGGGCAACAGGCTGAGGGTTGCAGACACAAATAGACTGAACAAACTGATCCACAACCCCAGTAACGTGGTGGGGACGGAGCTGGACTCTCTGACGGTTCTGAACGTTCTCCAAAATAAAGACAATACTGAACAAAACCTCCCACCCACTTCACAACCTGCTGATCAGTCACAGGGGCACCTTCAGAGACTGATACCACCAAAATGTACCACTGAATCACACAGGAAATCATTCCTACCTGTGGACATTAAACTGTACTCCTCCATACAGCAACAACATCCACTGCTACACATTTACATTCTACTGTTTATCATATTGATAATACTGAACATATTACTCACCGACACCATTCTCTCCGGATCTGATCATAGAGATATTAATAACTTCTTAGACTTACTTACATGCAATTTTCTTATTGAGACTTTATCTGTATCTTTACTTGGTATGGAGTAACTGTGTGCACACAATTTCCTCTGGGTCAATAAAGGTTTTTGATTCTGATTTTTTTAATTAAAAATGTTAGCAATTTCTTAGTACAGATTATTTCAATGTATATGGGAGACTTTTTTGACGGCACCATGTGTGAGGGTTTGTGTTTGAAAATCTGCCCATGTAACTGTCTGTGTGCTTCTGTTCCCATTTCTGTTAGTGCTGTAAGCTGGAGCCCTTTGATACACAGCACTTCTCCAGCAACAGATTCTCTAACACACAGATTGTGCTTTGATTTCTTTTCAGAAATGTTTTGTCAGAGTATGATTTGAGGATAATATAAATGCTGAGTTGTCACATCCTGTTTGGTTTGTCTAATTCTGGGATGTACTTTCTCCATCTGTGTTTGGATCATTCCATGTCATTTCAAAACAGAATCAGCCGCCACGACTCCGATTTTCATGAAACTTTCAAGAATGATTGGGACCCATGAAAAATGGCTAGAACTCATATTTTTTGAAAATGGCCTCTTAATTACATCACAACTTTAAAGGTGTATATCTCTCTGAAACTACAGTAGAGAGTTCTAATTTGGGATGTGAGTGCGGAATGTGGTCTAGATGTGCCTTTTGGGGGTGACGTGGGGCTGCCGGGGGGATTTCGCTCTTGCGATGGCTCTTTTTAATTATTTAATGGTTTAGATTTACTGTTTTAGGAAATGAAAAATTCTGTAGAATATCATCACTGTCACTCTTCCCAATATTCTGCAACATTTCAGCCCTTTGTTAACATGTAACATACATCTTTATTATTCTTTATTTTTCCCAAATAATTTATCCTACTATATGTCTGTATATATATATATATATATATATATATATATATATATATAT
>JBCNYG010000021.1:137931-153461 GCA_039654305.1 Porochilus rendahli
CAGGGGCCAAGATTTCGTTGGATGGTTTTTTGTGTAAGCGCGCGCACGCGTGCGCGCGCGCGTGTGTGTGTGTGTGTGTGTGTGTGTGTGTGTGTGAGCTCATGTGACTGTTTCTAGGGAGAGTGTTTTGTTGTTTTTAAACTGGTCAAAGCCTCTTTATTAGAAAGCAGAGATCAGAGGCAGGGAAACTCTCCTGAGTAAATCTGCAGAAGATGTACAACCTAATCTAAGCCTGCTTTCAGCTCTCTGTCCAACAGCTGCTTCCTGGCTCTAATTTTCCGTCATTTCAATCAGCATAATGGTTTGTTTTTAAAAAGCCATTTGGTCTTTCACAATTAATGATCATCTACCTTTTAGCAAATTGCTAGATACGTATATGTTGATTTGTTTGTGTTTGTTATTAGTGCTTTGTAATCACTTCCAATCAGAATCTAAGCTGAGTGAGTGGATGTGTGTTCAGTGACTGCCAGTTTTCCTTTAACATCCGTTGAAAACTTCTTTTTCATATCTTCCTTTTTTGATATGGTCTTAAAGATATGCCTGACAAAAATAGTTAATTCATTCATTTTCTAATCCGTTTTATCCTAATTAGTGTCGCGGAGAGGCTGGCACTCATCTCAGACGACTCTGGGTGAGACTGCGGTACATCGTGGACAGCTCGTCTGGCCATTGCACGGCCAGCACACATGCAACCATTTGAAACAACCAGTTAGCCTGCTATGCATGTTTTTGGACTGTGGGAGGAAACCGGAAATACCCAGAGGAAACCCACACAAGCAAAGGGAGAACATTCAAACACCACACAGAATCACCCGAGCCCAGAAATCAAACCCAGGCCTTCTTGCTGTGAGGCGGACATAATAACCACTGTGCCACCAAAAATAATCAATATACCAAATATATGTTTAAATTTATCGTGTGTATAAATACAGAGTCAGGAATTGCTATCAGCTTTGATAAACCATAACATGGTTATTTTTTTTCTTTTTTTTTTCATTTTGGCTTCCTATGTGCAAAAAAATATGTGTACTGGAAAAACATCTGTCTTTGCATACATCACTGGGTGCTCCAGTTTCCTCCCATGGTCCAAAGACTTGTGGATTAGGTCACTTTGCTAGTGTAAATTGACCATAGGTGTGAGTGTAAGTATGAAATATTGCTTGTGCCTGTGTTATAAACCCATGAGCTGTAAAGGATCCTGAATTCGTCTGTCTGTCTTCAGCTCCTGCAACCCCAAACAGATAGGCAGCATAGATAATGCATGGATGGATTGATGGAAGGATTGATGTATTGATAGATGAATGGATTGATGGATGGCTGGATGGATGGATAGATTGATGGATAGCAGGATGGATGGGTTGATGGATGTATGGAAGGATGTATGGATGGTAATATGTTTGCAATTGAAATGTATTTATTTTCATGTATTTTATGATAGACTCTCATGGAGGCATCGGAACATGATGCATGCTCTCATGCTTTCAGATTTACCTCATCCATGATGAAAAGTGCTTTTGGTAGAACATACCTGGCTGTACATTGAGATTTTGAATTTGGGTGTTGTTGACTTTGCACTAAAGTCCAACCTTATTATCAGTTCAAATATAAGTGTGTTTTTATGTCATTGTAGTGTTTTGTGTTTTTCATGTTTCACTTCTTACTATTTGATTAAACTATCTGATTACATCTGTTCCTACAATCACACATTTATATATATTTATTCAGAGAATGTGCATCTGGTGTGAAAAATGTTAACAGATTCAGTTCCTAAAATGGTTTCAGATAATTGAGAGACGTGATACAAAAAACAGTACTGAATCACACAGAGTATAACACCCATACTCTGTGATTGAAAAGTGAGGAGAAAGACATAGCAGGGCATAACATTGCAATAATTCTCCCCACACTGTACAAAGTATATTAAAACTGCAGGGTAGAGAGAATGATCATTTTTAGAACTTTAGATAAAGTAGAACCTTCAATCAAAATGAATGCAGTGAATGGAAATTGGCGAAAGAAAACTATTGTGGCAAACCAACAGGAATAAAAGGTGGAAAAGAGGGCAGATATGCACGGTTTATCAGACCTTGCTTTATCAGGCAGCACAATATCTTTTTTTATTATTATTAATATTATTCATCTAATTCCCCAAATCTTCTTTAAAGCTTTTGTATGGATCATTATGTTCTTGAGGGATGAAAAAAGGATGAATGAATAAGCCCTGGGTCTGGGAGAGGTGGCTGCAGAGAACAAAAGAGTTATGTGTGATTATGGCATTGCACCTTTTTATGAAGACCCAGAAATAATTTCGGTAAGAGGTTCATGATGATTTTTTCCCCCCACCAAATACCATATAACTACTATTTTTTATAAGGAAACACTAGTGGGTGAAGACAAAGTGGCCTAGAAAAAAACATTACATTTTTAAATGGTTGTAATTAAGGACTGTCATGGTGATGATTTAAATGGCCCAGTATTCACTCCCAGAACCACAGAGCCCCAGCAACCAATCGCGTTGTGTGTCAGTTTGTACACATGTTTGTAATGATACACTCTTTCCATACATGGCAGTTATTGTTTCTCCAACTATTTCTGACACAATTCAAGAATTATTTCTGTGTCCTGCTTAAATACTGTTAAAACTATTTAAAGTCTATCTACCTACCTAACTACCTACATATTATGTTCATTTATATAAATATATATTCATACAATCACCAATTAAGAAGAACGTTGGCGCAGTAGTTAGCACGTCATCCTCACAGCAAGAAGGCCCAGGTTTCATTCCCAGGCTCGGGCATTTTTGTGTGGAGTATGCATGTTCTCTCCATGCTTGTGAGGGTTTCCTCTGGGTACTCTGGTTTTCTCCCATAGTCTAAAGACATGCAGTAGGCTACTTGGCTTTTAAAAATCATCCCTAGCTGTGAGTGTGATTGGTTGTGTATGTGTTGGCCCTGCGATGGTCTGGTGAGCGTTTCAGGGTGAACCCAGCCTTTGCCCAGAGTCAGCTGAGATGCGCTAGCCTCCCTGTGACCCTAATTAGGATAAGGAGGCTTACAAAATTAAATGATGAACAATCACCGATTCAGTCATTTTGTACACTGTTTATACACTGCAGATTGTGGGTGACCTGGAACCAATCTCATATGACACTATAAAAGAGGCACAGTATCCACAGATAATCAGTGTATCACCAGATTAACACAGGAAGACGGAGAGCCCTTTGAACTCACATTTACACTTTTGGGCAGTTTTGATTTGCTGAAAACCAGCATACCAGGAGGAAACCCACACAGGCACGCAGAGAACCTTCACAGAACGGCTCAGGTCGACCTGCCAGGTTCACATACAAGGTAGAAGAAAAAATGACTTCATTGGAATGTGAGAGCCATCAGGCTACCTTGAGAGCAGGGAGTGTGTGGCTTACATTCATGGAAGGTTTAGTTGTGTTGAATATTACCATGGACAACCATGAATGCATCCGAGAACCAAACATGGTATTACTGTAGATTTCCTTTTCAGTTAAAATCTACAGTGAGCAGCGGCTGCCACTTAAGTATCGCAGTAACTGCTGGAAAACTTTTAAGCTGCAACGTTTACATCCCAGATGCTCACGCTTTTCAGGCAAATGCGTATTTCCTCCACACATATTTTTGTAAGACCTCATGCAGCACCAAAATACACCGGAACGGTCATGGAATGGCCAAGGTAATCCCAGCTACAGTTCTCAGCTATCAACCAACCATAAGCCCATAGCATTAGCAGTACACTAACTTCCTGCTCCTTAAGCTTACAATTGCACTGAAAATTATGAAACTTCCTCAAAAGGTGGGCAGTGGTGGCTTTGTGGTTAAGGCGGTGAGTTACTGATCTGAAGGTCAGCAGTTTAGTCATACTATCACCACTGTCGGGCCCTTGAGCGAGGCCCTTAACCCTCAATTGCTCAGTTGTATAAAAATGATAATTGTAAGTCGCTCTGGATAAGAACATCCGCCAAATGCTGTAAATGTAAATGTAACACAAACACACACACACACTCATAATTCAGTCTTCTATTGACTATTATTGTATCTTTCTATCTAGGCTGTGATACTTCATTATGACTTTATTACATGATGACGTCGACATCTAAATAAATGATATGATTATTATTCACATGTATTGATATATACTAAATGAGTAGACGAGTATCATATCAGGAATTCATCATCATTACTTAAAGCTGTTATCTATAATCATCATGAAAATAAATAAATAAATATTATAATTATTTGTAATAATTGTCAACTCAAACTACTTCCTTATTAACAATTTATTATAAATTAATATGTTTCCATACCTAACAGCTATGGAGAGATGATTTGAAATGCTACCGTTCCCTTTGGTCCGGGAGACGTGTTAGCAGTGATTCGCGTTACAGGAGCGATGAGAAATAAAATGTCTTTATAAAGTAATAAACAGTGGAATAAAGTAAATTAAAGGCAGTGCATACGCTCTCACTGTATGTTATAAAGCAGTAATAGCATGGTTCTCACCCGCTTTGATGGAGTTTGTTGGTTGGGTGACTCTGTCTGTCCCTCTGATCCTCTTGGTTTAGGATACACCCAGTTCACAGTGGGCGGGGCTTGAAAATTAGCACCATAGACACCAATGTCTGTAAAGCAAGCATCAAAAGTAAAGATGAAAGATCAGTAAACAAAACAATAAAACATTCCTGTGTTCTCGGTAGAAGCTGTTTTCCCTCACGTACCTTCGTGGATGGTGCTGGACAGATGCACACTTGTTCCCTTGGCCTCTAGAGGAGATGTGAAGAGGACAGAAGTGTTCGTCTCGTCTAAAGACGCAAGTCCTCCCTCTAGGGTTCGTGTTTTTCGAGGTTGCATGGCTGCGTGGTGAGGAACAGACGAGCTTTGGAGTTTAGGGTTGAGATTTCCGGCAAAGTTGTTGGCATAGTTGGGGAGCGGGAATGTCCCAATTCCACTGTCCAGAGTGCGCATGGAGCCTGAGACAGAAACACTTCATATTTAATTTTTTTTAAATAATTTTTACATGGAATCATAAATTTTTTGGTCATAATGTATAGTTTTATTCATCGTTTTTAAAATTCATCCATAATGTATTTTAATATTCGTAGCGGTTAGCACGTCCACCTCACAGCAAGAAGGTGCTGGGTTCAATTCCCGGGCTCGGCGAGTGTGTTTCTGTTTGGAGTTTGCATGTTCTCCCTGTTTCTCCTTGTGTTTGTGTCCAAAGCCATGCACCGTAGGCTGACCGGCTGTTCCAGATTGCCCCTAGATGTGAATGTGACTGTGAATTGTGTGGTGTACCTTGCCTTTGCTCAGAGTCGGCTGAGATAGGCTTCAACCTCCCCGCGACCCTAACACGCAATTTGGAAATAAATTACTTTTAAAAAAAAAAATCTATTTTAAACTATTATAATTATTATGAATAATATTATATCGATATTCTGGTTTTTTTTTTGTTGTTTGTTTTTTAAACATGTCCTGTCCAGCATCATAGCGAGCAGAATGGCGGTCTTGTTGCAGTGTTGTGCCGAACACATTTGCTTTTTCAAGGGGAGTTTTTATGAGAAAAAAAAGCTCCTCTTGATAATCGGATTTATTTATTTATTTATTTATTTACTGCTGATTTGTGTTATGGAATCCATGCAATTCCACCGGACCTGACAGGAGGGGACAGATAAAGAAAGAAGACAGGAGACAGAAGCAAAAGTAAAAGTAAACAGAAGAAAAAGGAGGCAAAAGCACCAGTGAAAGAAACGACCCTTAAAAACTGCTATAACTGTATATAAATACAACATTAAATTTCCTGTGGCTTTTACAGACAAATAGAGCCGACACTAATCAACAATTTAAAGAATAATCAGAACAAATAGACGTATCACAAAAAAAATAATAATAAATAAATACACCGTCACATACACAACAGTAAGAAAGAGAGTACTTAAACAAAAAAAACAAAAAAAAAAATTATATACACACACACACACACACACACACACACACACACACACACACATATATATACACATACATACATATATACATATATATATATTCCAAAAGAAATAAATAAAAGACAACATAGTGACCGCGCCAGCATGCAAATCATGCGGAACATGTAAGTGATCGGCAAAAGGCGACGAGCAACACCATGCGACCGCGACCACACCCTCACAGCGGCCAGAGGCAGACCAGGGGACATGAGGTCACATGATCTCTTGAAGCGGGTGTGTGTGTGTGTGTGTTCATTTGGTGTTTTCCTTTGGTGAACAGTTTAACCCTGTTAGGGTCACAGGGAAAAGGAAATTTCAGACCTCTGCCTTTCTATCGCTCGGTCAATCCATCAAAGCTTTCGTCTGGAATTTCCCTGTATTGACCTCATGCTCTGGTAATAATTAGTATATACGTCCTCAACAGGAAGTAAGGCCACTTATGAAGTAGGTGGGGCTTAGAGGGTGTCCGTTAAAACCAGAGACTTTTAAACACCTGTGCAACTGTCAATAATTTCACACTCTGATCCTCATCTCACTCTTTTGCCGAACCGCTGAATCTTACTAGGGTTCCAGGGTCGTCAGTGTTGGAGTGCACCCTGAACAACTCCCCAGACCATCACAGAGCCAGCAAATACACATCCGTTCACACTCACACCTACAGGCGATTTGGAAAAAACAGTTAGCCTAATGTGCATGTCTTTGGACTGTCGGAGGAAACCAGAGTACCAGGAGGAAGAGGGTAGCAACTGTAACCATGATGTGTTTGCTGTTTTTCGGTAATAAATATTTCCGCTTAATATTTTCGTCCCGATTGCCGAAACCGCGGTTACCGAGTCAGCTGATACAGCGGTCCTGCTCCAGTGGAGTCTGGCTTACATATAAAGATTAATATATGTCATACTGTTAGGCTCTTTTTCGGTTCCAAATTGCCCTTATGTGGAAGTGTGTTTGCTTTGCAATGGTCTGGCGAGCTGTTTAGGGTATATCGCGCCTTCGCCCAGTGTCGGCTGAGACAGACGCCAGCCTCCCCGTGACCCTAATAGGATTAAGAGGTTTGTCGAATGAGTGAAAGAATGAATGAATGATGAAAGGCAGAGAAAACTGTATTTTTTTTTTAATTCATTGAACTCGAGTCCTAGAAAGTAAACGAGCAGTTTAGAGGTTATCTAGTCATCTTACGACCGTTTCCTGTTTCCCAGGCCGTGTCTGTTGCCGATAATTCAATTGCGGCGCATAAAGAGCCGACAACACCTCGGCGGCGTCGGGATACACGAAAGAGAGGAGACGTAATGTGCAAACGCATTTCCATGCTTATTACACTAATGATTTCATCAGGTTAAGGCTCTGTGTGTGTGTGTGTGTGTGTGTGTGTGTGTGTGTGTTTGTGAGAGAGAGTGAGAGACCCGGTTCATTCTCTCTCTTATCTCATTTTCAGAGCTCTATGTTTCTAGTCCCCGCTCGGCTAAATGATAGAGTGATGAAGCTGACCTCTGTCCAGGTGCATGACCTGCTATAATTACATGTCTCACTGACACAAGAAATGACTCTATCCGTCTTTCTATCTCTTCATCTTTCTCTCTCTCTGTCTGCCTCACTATATATTATACATTTATTTTTTCTCTTCTCTGTTTCTGCTTCTCTGTATCCCCTACCCTCTTTTTACTTTTCTGTCTGTCTGTCTGTCTGTCTGTCTGTCTGTCTGTCTGTCTGTCTGTCTGTCTGTCTGTCTATCTATCTGTCTATCTATCTATCTATCTATCTATCTATCTATCTACCTTTATTCAAAGATATAGCTTTTCCTGTTAGTTTTTTTCTCATTTGTCCAAGACATCACCATCTCTTACAAAACAAATGATCATTTTTTGTAGCCTTTTCTTAAAACATAATCAAACACTCAAACGTTCCACAAATTAATTTTAACACAATGGCTTTTATTATTTTAAACTTTGCTAAACAGCAAACCCCCGCAAAACAAGATGCACAGCAGGTGAATAAGAGACACTGAGCCTGTGAGCTGGTGTGGATTCACCAGGAAACCTTTATATTCATCCAGATTGAAACGAAGACCTTTAAAACTACTGATTATGGGATATTAGCTCAAGAATAACTTTTTTTGTTTCTAGTTTTGATAGAGATGTGAACACAAACACTCCTTCACACCACGCCAGGGCTTTAACCTCTTGGTTGCTTCAGATGTGTGTTTTGTACCTTAGCGAGTATCTGTACCCAATATTTCTAAAATAACTTCATTTTCGTTAGATTTTTTGTTGCTATTTCTAGGAGGCTTCATGGACTCCCCCCTCCTCCGTCTATCAGTCTCGCGCGATTCCACTGTTGAAATATCGCGAAGTTTTCTTGCTGTTGTGGCTCTGCTACTAGTTTCAGGGAAACCCAAGAAAGGTGGAGACTTCAGGATAACTTCCTGCACTGTACACGTACAGCACAGCAGAAGAACCAGCCTCGCTCCGAAACTCAGCCGGGTCGTCGTGAAGGGCAAAAGCGAATGGGTTTATTTCGCGAATAATACCTACAACAACAATACCAATTCGAATTTAAATAAATCCACTTAACCGAGTCACACGGACAGAGAAATAAGAAACAATACTAGCATCCAAGTTGCTAGCTAACGTCAGCGTAAACGACGTGAAGACGCTTGTGCATCGCAGGGCAGTATGGGTAAGTAAACTCCTACTCCTACACTGTCACTCCTACACTTTACACTTTAACTGCATTTTTTTTGTTATATTAAAGCTTTAAATATTATACCATCGCATTGAGTTGAGTGTTCCATTCCATTGGTTTTGTACAGAACGTCACTGGATAGCAAACTGGCTAGTCTCGTCCTGACTAGAACATTCCTCCTAGTTTCAGTGTGGAGCTCAAACCATCAACACCAACCAGCATTCTGTTCACATTGAGCACCATCCTGTTTACCTTCAAAACAACAGTGTTTCACAGGAGCATAAATATTACACACGGTGAATTACTGCTCCCTGTCTCTGGCTCCCTCTCTCTCTCTGTCTCTGTCTCTCTGTGCCTCTCTCCCTGTCTCTCTCCCTGTCTCACTCTATCTGTCTGTCTGTCTGTCTCCCTCTCTCTGTTATAAGTAAATGTGTATGGCTTTGCTAATGAACTGACAGACTGGGACTAAAGTCTAAATTTTCAAGTTAAATGAAACAAGATCTAATTCATGCCATTAGATAGTCAAAACCATCCCTCAGAATCAGACACAGGTTTTATGGCCTAACTTTGTGCACATTAAAAATGTCAGGCTTTACTCTGCTCAAAATATTTGGGAGTTTCATGGTGTTCAACTGCACAAAGGGTTTTGGTAAGCACATGAATGTGGAACAGACTGAAATTTGTTCAGTCTGCTAGAAGTATTCTGTAGTGTGTGCAAAATCCTAAATTCCATGTCCAAAGTCATATATTTAAAGGGTATTTTTGTATGGACAATGATACTCAAAATCTACCTCTGTTTGCGAAGACGTACTCTTACCTTAACTTATGTGAACAGTTCAAGCCTTGTCATTGTCACCTGTCAGCCTCGGTATGAATGAAGGTGATTGATTTAATGTTACAGCCTTGTAATGTGAAATGATTAGATGTTTATCTTCCTCTTACACTGTGTGAGTTGTCCCACTGCAGCTGGGTATCATGTGGATAGTCACAGTGTTTATTCAGGACAGAAAGGTGTGTCCGTGTGTTTACTTAATAGCCTCAATACACCTTATGCTAACTGTCCACTAGAAGTCTTTAAAAAAAATTAACGTCTGACACCTGCTCACATCTAAACAGGGATTTCATCTCAGGGATCCTGCTTCGTGATTGTGGAAAATTGTTTGGTGGTAAGGTGTACGTTGTGGATAGAAGACAGTCTTGTAGGAGGAAACCACTAGAACTTGGAGGAAACACACCCGGATATGTGCAGAGAAAGTAAAGAATGTTAAAAGAGGAACCGGTCTTATATAGAAATCTGACCCCAAGGAAATGACTCCATCTATAGAATTCTAACCCCCACCTAGGAAGTTTCAAGGAAATATAAATTTAACATATTAAATATTGGACTGGTGAACTGTTCAGGGTGTATCCTGCCTTTGCCCAGAGTCGGCTGACATAGGCTCAGTGTGGTTTTGCATGGGTTTCCTCCCACAGTTCAAATATCTTGCATATTAACGGTAGACAGGCTTGTCGAAATTGCTGTGAATGTGAGTGCAAAAGACTGGCAACCTTTTCAGGGTATAACTACACCTCTTACTGGGGCTGGTTTCATTTTCCCCTGACCCTGATGCACAGATGGTTGAACTCTTAATGGGCTTTTCGTGAACATTCTTCCATCACCCGAATGTCCAGTTCTTCTTGTTACTGATGTGTTTTCCTTAAATACCTTACAATTGTGGATCAGAACCATAATATAACCTTACAAATTGTATATTTTACAGTTTAGGATGCTGCACATATGAGTTTTGCATTGATGAAGTGATGGATAGACAAACCTGTAGGTCTTTATCATAAACAAGGATGTCACATTGCTGTATGTAATACAGGAAGGATATATTTAGGAAATTCAGATGGTTGGACAGATCAGAGGATCTGCAGGTTCCAGTCATAATTCCATGTAGATTTTGTAGCCACTTTTTCTGGAGATGTCATGCAAATCTGAAGTGAATTTAATGTTTTCATTTCGGGGTGCAACTTGCCTTAATTCATGTTCATATTTCATATTTTGCTGCCCAGATGTGATTTGGGTCTGATTTCTCTTGGTGCGCAGTATCTGACGTCAGGACTGTAATGAGTGCTGACAGATCGCCACGTCACAGTGAAATGCTGTAAGGCTTTTTTTTCTTCTGTGATCGATTGATTGATTGATTTATTTGGGCGTTTCACATGTACAATAAAATGATTAAAAATATAAAACCCAGGGGATTACACAAAAATTCAGTGGACTTATTTCCTTTGTGTTCCTCGTAAAAGAAATGATTATCACCTGCGCTTTTGATTCTCAGAATAAAGGTATGTACTGTGAGTGCAGTTCATCATCACAGTATTTCTCTCCTTAATGTTTTTTTTATTTTTATTTTATCAAATTTGTTTTGCATTCTTTGCAGGCTCTGAGCAGTGAACTTTATAATAAGTGTTGTGGATTTAAAGGAAAGTACATGGTTTAGTACACACTGAAAGAAAGATGACTTTTTCAGCTTTCCAAACCTCATATTTGTCTGATTTTTGTATTTTTCTTAAACTAAACAGTCAAATGAGTAGGAATATTCCAGACCTCCACAAAGCCATGTTTAACACTTTGTGTCTTGTTTCATCATCTGGGAAAAGTAACTCCATTAGTTAATTCAGCTGATTTAGGTAATGTTCCAGTTAACTGCTGAGCAGTAAATAAATCTTTACACCCTAATACAGCATCTTTCACCTGCTCAGCTGTTTTATCACCATGCAAAGTCACCGAAGCTGAGGCTGTTTACCTACAGTATGTGTCACTGCTCTGTATAAAGCAGAGTTCCAACAGAATATACAGAGTATGAAAAGAACTCTATTTATACCATCGGCTCAGCGCAGACTCCTGTATTCAAATTATCATCTTCTTCCGCTTGATCCCGGGTTGGGTTGCGGGGGCATCCTTTCTTCACCCGAATGTCCAAAACAGGTGGTGGCTGATCTGATGACATGACTACACAGATGATTATTGAACTGCGGCCTAGGGTGTCCTGGTGCCAAGTGCACTAATGGACACCCTTCTGTTCGAACATGGTGTTCGTCATAGAAAAACTGTGATGAGCACAGAAGTCCAACAACAAAACACCATTTGGGTTCATATTGGAGAGGCCGTACCAACCAATTGCACCGTTCCAAGTCATACTGTCATTGCCTACATGGGCGTTGAAGTCTCACAGGATGACAAGGGAGTCCCCAGGAAGCGTTCTCTAACACATCTAAAGTCTCCAAAAGGATGGCTACTCTGAACTGTCATTAGGTCAGAAGCACAAACAGTCAGGACCCATCCCCCTACCTGAAGGCAGAGGGAAACTACCCTTTTGTCAACCAGGAAGAACCCCTACATGTGTGTACTGAGTCAGGGGGCAACAACAGAGAAATCCACTGAGCAAAGAAGGTTATAAAGACAGTACTTTTATTTCTGAAATATTCTGCAGATTGGTAAAGTGTTAGGTCACCGGATTATTAATATCTAGTTCTATGTAATTTTAATGTTGAATAACTCAGGAATGACCAACAAACCCATGGGGGAGACGGTTC
This sequence comes from Porochilus rendahli, assembly GCA_039654305.1. Lineage (NCBI taxonomy): Eukaryota > Metazoa > Chordata > Actinopteri > Siluriformes > Plotosidae > Porochilus > Porochilus rendahli. The sequence continues at coordinate 150,212 of JBCNYG010000021.1, forward strand.
GTAAACAGAGTCACGAGTACTTCTTGTGTTAGATTGTGCAATACGGTACCAATTAAATGTTTGGACACACCTTCTGTTTCAGTTAGAGTGAGTGGGTGTGTCCAGATTTTTGAATGGTTTTGTATGTTATAGCAGCTGCTAAACAGTTCCCCCACTGTATCCATAACTCTGAAAATCTTGCTTATGGGCTCGAGGTTAAGGCAGTGAGTTGTGTGTTGCGTGGGAGAGTTTGGGATGTGTGTGTGTTACATCTACATGTTACATCTTTGTTTATTTGGCTTGCTCTTCTCATCGTTTCTACATTGCAGTGTAATTGAATCACTAATCTGCAGGGTGAAATTTAAATACAGCTGCTCACTACATGACAAGTTACATGACTCCTACCCGCATGGTGTTTATATAGATGTGCCAATATTTAAAACGCTAATTTTTTTTAAAGTCAGTGGGAATTTTTTTTGTTTGAGGAGAAACTTAACATCTGTGCAGTATAAAAATACGATTGCTTTGGTTGGTACATTAATGTCATGAGGCGACAGGTCGTTTTTATTTTTGGGCAAGTCGTCATGTAGCCTTACTCAGGCCTGAACGGCTTTTCCCCTGAAGACGACATAATTTGAAGAAAACATCAGTGTAGAGGTGGAGACACATTAAAGCAGGCCTCACACAGGAGATTCTGAGAGCGGTTTCTGCAAAATATGACTGCGGTGTCACAGAACAAATTCACAGCTAGGACATGAATATGTCAGTTCATATTAGGCAAGATAACACCATATGAGTGGAGGGATATTTAAATAACAAATCAAACATAAGAAACTAATGAACTTCTGAATGAAATAAAACTCAGCAGTTCTACACGATTCTATTTACATACATTAAATCAAGTGTGTGCTCGAACATATAAAAGAAAGAACATCGCACCATGTGTTCATATGCAAATTAGTCCGGTGGAGAAAAGAGATTATCACGTGACTTGGCGCTACTTTTCGCATTACAGTGTCATCCCCTAGTGTGTGGAGTAACCGCTGTTTATTATTCTTAATTCATTAAACAAAAAGGGTTTATGAAAAATAATTAATACTAACAGACATAAACTATACATGCAAGTTTTTATATAATTTGGGTTAAATTTCCTTTTAAACCCTAGTAGGTTTGGTGGAGGAAGTTTGTGTTCATAAATGGGAATGCAATGCTGGAATGGAATGGACTCTTCCATGTACACGGCCCAAAGGATCACTGAAGGGTTAGATGAATGTGAAAATGCCGTGATGTAATCCACATGTAGAAAAACAAAGTCTGGAGAAAAATGTATGTTTACAGACGATAAAATAGAAGAACTTAACTTAAAACGGATCCTTGTTTGCTGCAACAAGAGGACAGGATAAAGAACGATCGGTTGCGTCATCGGTACAAACGCCTGAATGAAGGGAGCATTGTGTTTATTGTTAAATTTTTACAGCACTAAAGCAGACCTCACATGGGGCGCAATCATGTTGTCTTCACACCATGATAATGTTCACCATAAACTGGCACTGGCGCCACAATTCACAAGATTTACAACATATTTCAAATTCCATGGCGTTTCTCAAAACCATGTATCACCGTGTAGTTGTGGTGTCGTCACCTTTCATTACAACCTGTTCACACCTACTGCTCACTACTGTTGAAATGCTAGACTTAGTCATTTTAGACTGTGCTGAACCACTTTCAAAACAGCACGTGTGAGGTTTGCTTAACTGAGAGCACTAATCCGCCCCCCCCCTCCTTTTCTTGCACTCCCTCTGCGTGTTGTCCAATGGAATCTGAAAAATTTGGCCTGCCTCGCCCTGCGTGTCACCTGTGCCTGTACCTGCCTTTGGTTTTTTAAATATTCTCAGGTAGTGATGAGCCATTTCTGACTCATTATCATGAAAAACAGTTTATGGTCCACAACATACATTTACTGTCTCATTGCTTCACATCTCACTGTCTGGTTGTTTACGTGCTGCTGCTGTTGTGTTAATGTTTATTTAGGGCCTGTCTGTAGGTGATACCCTGTGGTTACCCCCACTTGGGCAGACTTGTAAGAAGTATATCATGCCGTGACAATGGGAGATATAATATTCTACATACTTTACATAACTATATGCATTATAATGAACATGTCTGTGTGTACAGTATTATGCATAAGATTATTATATCAAACTAGCATCGTAGTATTTAATAAAACCACCATATTCATTTCCTTCCAGCAAAGTTTCACACCAGAGGTTCCACAAATCACTGCACACCACACAACACTTGTTTTAGTTGCCCACTCTTGTGTATTGCACTGGTTTGTGGTATCTTCTTCTAACACACACACATACACACACATAGTGATGTTGATTTCACACTGTACAACCTGATTACTTTGTTCTTTTTTGTGTGTCCTGATGTCTGTCCTCCTTTCTCCTGGGCAGTGTTCTGTGTTTTTCATTGTGCCTGCCGAGGTCTATTATAAAGTTAAAGGTGCAGTCTGCTGTAACACTACAATCATAAAAGTTCTCCATTCAATGCTGAGGATCCGGTTTATGGTTTATCTTCCATTATCAGTTAATTCTGGATGAATATAAAGGTTTCCTGGTGAAACCACCCCAGCTCTCGAGCTTAGTGTCTCTTATTCACCTGCTCTACATCTTGTTTTGGTTCTGTATCTGTTTACAATAAGACGGCGTGACTGGAGGAACGATCTTGTGTATGTGCGATAACTAGGCAGCACAACAGCGATTTGTAGAAAGTGGAAAAGTCTTAGTTCGAGTGATAAGAAACATGATGGATGTTTTGTAGTTTTTTAAATTTTGTGTGGGTTTGATAACAAACATTATTTATATAATTAAAGACACTGCACAAACAGTAATTTATTTATATATATATATATATATAAAAACCTGGCAGTAAAAATAGTGCAGAATATCTCTCTCTCTCTCTCTTTCTCTCTCTCTCTCTCTCTCTCTCTCTCTCTCTCTCTCTCTCTCTCTGTCTGTCGCGCTTTCTCTCCCTGTCTGTCACTCCCTCTTTCACTCTCCTTCTCTTCCTCCATCTGTCTTCTCCTCCTCTGTCTGTCTCTCTCCCTCCCTCTATCTCTCTCCCCTCTGTATTCATCTTCTCTCTCTCTCTCCCCTCCTCTGTATCCATATTCTCTCCCCCCCGGTCTGTTTTTCTCCCTTGGTCCCCCCCGTCTCTCTGTCTCTCTCCCTCTGTCTCCCTCTGTCGCTTTGTCTCTTGCTCCCTC
>JBCNYG010000021.1:184124-194346 GCA_039654305.1 Porochilus rendahli
AAATGAAGATAGGGCGGATGGGTGTGATGGAGATATATACACACACACACACACACACACACACACACACACACATACACATACACACACACACACACGCGCACACACACACACACACCCACACACACACGCACACACACACACACGCACACACACACACACGCACACACACAGGCAGAGGGAGGATGTGAGGACCACCGTGCCGCCCCTACCCCTAATTAAATCTTCACATTTCAGGAGTTTCATTCGGTTTGGATTTCATTATTAGTTCCTTTCTTTAGAACAGAAAAAGGAATTTTACCATGATGCAATGGTGGCACGGTGGTGTAGTGGTTAGCATATCTGCCTCACAGCGAGAAGGTCCTGGGTTCGATTCCTGGGCTGGCGTGCTGTTCAGGGTGTGCCCTCGCCCAGAGTCGGCTGAGATGGGCACCAGCCTCACTGCAACCCTAATTAGGATTAAGCGGTTTAGAAAACGAATGAATGAACGACGATAAATCCGAGTTCACCTTTCGTTCATTTCTATTTGAGTCGAATCTTTATTTTCGGGGTGCAGCCTGGAGTCCTGTTGTTTTTACTCAGTGATATTAAATTCTTCCAACATTTTGTTTGGTCATGGTCTACAATTTTTCATCCACAGGTCACATGACCTGGTCACTATTGTTGATTGAAATTGCCATTTTTAAGAGCTCCGCCCTCATGAAGCATTTGACAGGAAGTAATGTGACCTGGTATACAGGTTTCACTCCTCACGGGGAACATTGTCGCCTCTTGGACCTTTCAAGTCTGACGAACTGGATTCGAAGTTAATTTGCATAATAATGATTTTAGCAGAAATTTTAAAAATTAAAAAAATTCAAATTTAAAAAATTTTAAAAAATATCTTCCAACTCCGATTGCACAAAATGAAAAATACATCACCGCTCACATATTTCAAATTTAAATTGTGCGGGGAAAGCTGCTGGACTGAGGCCGCCACAAGCCAATGAACTTTATGAATTTTAATATTTAATAATTTAATTATTTATTAATTACATCACTCCTTCTGAAGCGTATTGTCCACAGTGATGACTCATCGAAAGGTTATTTCTCATGTGACACAAATCCCTTAGAATGACAGAAGCACCTGAACCCATCTTAACCCGATTTTTAAAATGTGACAAATATATTCCAACATATTCTTCTCATGAACTGTGATTTCAATCATCGCACAATTTCACACGTAGGGCCTTCAGGGGACACTTTAACCAAATTGCAGAGAACATTAGAGCCATGTGTCAATCAAATCACAACAGGGACGTAATAAATAATAATAATAAAAAAATTGGGGTTTTTTTGGACATTTAGTTCTCGTGTGTTTCTGAGCCGTTGAACAAACCAACACAACACTTCCAGTGAACTCCGTGTCATTTCCGCACCTCCAGGGAATGAACCGAGAGTTAAATTCAGATTTCATGTTAAATTTCTGTCACTTCTCTCATTTAGATTCTGAATCGGGTTTCTTTCAGCTATAGGGAGGAAGTAACAGTTTCACATGTCACTGCACTTCCTGTCACAGCAGCACTGTAAGTCAAAATTGAACTTTGACCCCAAAGCCTTGGGTCTGAAGTGATTTCCTCTTCACAGTGAGAAAAAGCCGAGCGAGAACCTCTGAGTGCGTCTCATTACTTATCACCACCAGGACCTGTGACATCATCGATCATGTCGTACCACTGCAACCCTGATTGGCTGAGATGAGAACGCTCTCCTGTGTGTGTGTGTGTGTGTGTGTGTGTGTGTGTGTGTGTGTGTATGTGTGTGTGTGTTACCTTGCTGGTGTTATCATGTTTCAGGGCGTTGGTTCTCTTCGCCACGTCAGGTTTATACATGAGCCAAAAGAAACGTTAGAGAAGAACAACAAATGCCCTGAAATAACCTCACAATATTTCACTGCATTTATCTTAAAGTGACAGTATTCCTTACTGCTCGCGCACACACACACAAACACACACACACACACACACACACACACACACACACACACACTCTCTGTGTTATCACATCTTTGTGTTTCACTCATCTGAAAATAGACACAGTGTCACACAGAAAAGAAAAGAGAGCACAGTGTGTGAATGTGACTCAGAGATAATCCAGATCCCCTGAGGGGAAAACACACACACACACACACACACACACACACACACCTAGGGGTGATCTGGAACAGCCAATTAGCCTACTGTACATGTTTTCGGACTGGGGTAAGAAACCAGAGTACCCGGAGGAAACCCACACCAGCACAGGGAGAACATGCACACTCCACCAGGAACGCCGTCGCCGAGGCCGGGACGTGCTAACCACGCGCCGCAGCGCTGCCTGAACACAAGGAAATATATCAGCTCGCTACACTGTACGCCGAAAGTTTGTGAAATTATGAAAAAATTAAATATTCAAATATTCATGTATTCAAATAGTTAATTATAAAAACTAAACATCATTTTATTTACACATACTTTACTTACTCAATTCTTTGTTGTTGTTGTTGTTGTTGTTGTGTGATTAGCAGGTACATTAACAGGTGTGAGAGATTAATACACCTGTAAATAACCGGTGCTGCTCACGATCTTCGGCGCCATGAAGCCAGAGCGAAGTCGTAAACGCGTCCCTGACTGTGTGCTCACCGTCGACATTCTCCACAAGAAAGCGCAGACGTGGGCGAGAAGAAGGAAACGGATCCGAGCGAGTAGTCGGATGTGGTGCGATCACACGCTTCAGAAACCGTCTGTATCAGAATCGACCACAAAGCCTCAGGAAACCCGAGCGGGAGGAGACAAGGCTCAGAACCATGGGGTCAGGAGCAGACCTGCTGCTAACAAACCTCAAACTGACGAGCTTCATATTCTCATTTATATCTCATTCAAACACACCATCAATAGCTCATTACATCGTCACCACATTCACACAGCACTAGCAGCAGTAGCCGCTTTACTGGGTAAAAAGAAAGAATAAATTATTGTTAAGCTCATAGCGATACGCTTAAACACAGATGACTGAAGACGCCGTGAGACTCGGCCGCACTGTGTGCCGTATCTGCCTTTAACAGCCGACGTGCCAGGCTTACACCCGCGGGTTTACAACCGCCAAGCAGGTCAATATCATGCACAGCGTCCTCTGTAGCATCACTGAAATACAGAGGCTAGCAAGCTATAAAACTCAATAATACATTATATATAATAAGATTATAGCGATATACAATACGCAGAAGGGCCTGTGCGCCGAGCTCGAGTGCTCACAGCACATCAGCTGTTAAGGACATATACAGCACACCGTGCACCCACTGCTCGAGCCTTCGGTCAGCTAGCCAGTCACTTATTCTTATTTTTTAACCCAATAAAGGGCTACTGCTGCTGGAATAATAATAAAAAATCTACTGTGTGACGTCAGACAGGCAACACAATTCCACCTACTGCCGCCACATGTTGCTACCGTCTTCATCTACACGGCGATATATATCGGAAATGTTCAGTTTACGCACACGTCGTGCTTCGTAGGGGAAAATACGTACGCAGGGGTACATGGTGACATCGTCAAATTTATCGCAAACAGACAGGCACACGGTGGATTTTATATATATATATATTGCTTGGGTGGGTTTAGGATGCGTTTGTTGTGGTTGTCGAATCTTTTTTTAGTGTTGCTCATGCAGCTGATCTTGATGACGTTGCGGGTGAGGATTTTTCGGAGATTGTGATCTTTGGGGAAGTGCTCGTCTATTATATGTTTTTACGCATCAACAAAACCAACACAAAAAAATCTAAACTCAGTCAACGGAAAAACAGCGCATCTGTGACCGACTGGTTCAACACAGCCACAGACAAACAAAACTCAAACATCATCTGCTTGGACATCGAAGAGTTCTACCCATCAATCAGCCAAGATCGCCTCAACAAAGCTCTCGACTTCGCTTCCACTTACAACATCATCACCAACGAAGAAAGGGCATCATAACACTCGCAAAAAACTCCACACTAAACCACAAACATCAAGCCTGGCAGAAAAAAGGCAGCACAGCGTTTGACGTTACGACGGGAAGCTACGACGGCGCACAGACAGGTGAGATGTATGAAGTTACCTTCTCTCCCAACTACAGCACCTCAAAATTACCGTCGGACTATACAGAGACGACGGACTCGCCATCATCAATGCATCACCAAAAGAAAAAATCAAGAAAGAATGCCAAATATTCACAATCGAGGCCAATAAACATACCCCCACTTTTCTAGATGCCACTTTCAACCTGAATAGAAGCACCTATCAGCCCTTCACAAAGCCCAACACCACACTTCAATACGTGCACCGCGAGAGCAATCACCCACCACCACAAGGACCATCCCCGCCGGAATCAACAGACAGATGTCATCCTTATCATCTCACAGAGCAGCATTCGACCAACCCGCGCCTCCCAACCAGAAAGCACTGGACAAAAGCGGATACAATTACACACTACAACACGAACAACCTCCTCATTCAGAACGAAAAACCGACAGCGCAGCAACATCATCTGGTACAATCCTCCGTTCAGCCAAAACGTAAGCACCAACATCCGGCACAAATTCCTCGATACAATAGACGAGCATTCCTCAAAGACCACAAGCTCCGAAAAACCTTCATCCGCAACACCATCACGATCAGCTACAGCTGCATGAACAACACAAAAAAATAATCGACAACCACAACAGACGCACCCCAAACCCACCCGACAAGCCGGCAACACCACCGCTTCACCCAAAGAAAACAAAACATGCAACTGCCGACAAAAGAACACCTGCCCGCTCAACGGTAACCGCTTACAACAATCAGTCATTTACCAAAATACGGTCACGCGCAAAGACAACAGCACGACAGAAACATACATCGCACTCACAGAAAATGATTTCAAAACAAGGTATAGAAAGCACACCGCCTCAGTCCGCCACGCAAAGCACAGAAACAGCACAGAACTCAGCAAACACATCTGGAACCTCAAAGACAGCAACACTGAACACTCCGTCTCCTGGCGCATCCCGTCATCGCACTCACCCTGTAACAGCTCGAGTATAAAATGCGATCTCTGTCTGAATGAGAAGTTCCTGATCATGTCGTCCTGAACTATCCACACGCAACAAACGTAACACACTCGTGTCTTCCTGCCGCCACAGAAACAAAGCCCTCCTAGCAACACCTGAACCATTTCACACTGCATACATTACAGCACACCATGCAAACCATACTGACTGTAAATACACCGCGGTAAAATAATGTTCTTAATAAACCCCCTGATGAGGGGCAACCACGAAACAGGCTCGTCGGGATGAAACTGTAGTCCTTTATTTTTCTCACATACTATATATATATATATATTTCGCTTTACTTCGACATATCGAGCACCGTCCTTCAGAAAATCGACTCAGGATTCTATATATATATGTATTAGGCTGTGAGTGACTCACTTCCTGTATATTTCTATAGAGAACTTTGATCAGCATGCTAGTTATCGTTGGGTCAATTATTAATTGAAATCAGTAGCTTCGGACAGACAAGTTTGTTACCGAGTGTCATTTAAACCAGTATGCTAATGCTAAGCTCCTTGAAAATACAACAAACACTGTGACATATGAATGATTATTGGCTCAAATATCACTTAAGCCCCGCCCATTTCCCCCTCCACCGTTAATGTTAGAACAAGCACTCAGTTTAATCCTACTGGAGTTGAGGGGGGGCTGGAGCTTATCTCAACAAACTCAGGCAAAGGCGTGGTACACCTTGAACCAGTGTCCATTGTAGGGTCAACACACACAAACACACACTCACAGCTGGTTAGTACATGATGAAGATGCTAACTAGGCTAGTTATCTAAAGTTAGCACAGCAGGGTGTCGCTGATTTGAGAATGTTTTCATGTTTAATTATTAAAAGAATAAATCTGGATATCGTTGTATTTTCTTCAATCGGTTTTGTTGTTGGTTTCATTAAAAATTAGAAACAGAATGAAAGTGGACAAATTTAAACAAAAAAATAATTCAATATTTATTTGCTGTATAAACATGTTTCATGTTGGTTTCCAAACAACTGTACAAGACATACGGACAACTTCAGATCCTTCATAAATCAGAACGAAAATAAAAATGTAAAAACCTGCCCCTTTACCAAGCCCACTTTATACACATTATATAGATTGCATCTTTAGAAAATGTATACAGCACATATAAAACCGCCAGTCATCAGGTATAGTGAAGCTGTAACACGACGCAGACGCATTGTCAAAAAATCCCTGAAAAAGTCCTCAGTGAGGTAAGATACACACCTTTGTTATTTACTCGTTTTTGTGTTCTTCTCTCGAAACTCTAAACCGCCTCGTTCTCGTTTTGTAGCTACAAGAATTTTTCATGCAGAAATTGAAACGTCTGCGATGCTTGTGGCCAAAAATCCAGAAGAAAAATATTGAATGTTACAGAGACATGAACGTTCCTCCACGAAGAGCAGCCTGAAATCACGGATTCAGATTTAAATAATCAAACAATAAACACAAAGTTTGTACAGGAATCAGTTTCAATCCGTACAGTGGTGTAAGACTCGAGTCAGGAGAGGCGGGGCTTAGTGACGTTTGATAAACCGGTGTGAGTCTCACGCTTTCTTTTTGCCAATAAACATTTTTAGAGACAGACGTTACATGAGAAACAAAACACTGCGAGATTTAAAACTGTTTTGGTTAAAAAAGCACGGAACAGCGGGAGAGCTTTAGCTTTTTGTTCGAGCGTTAGCATATTAATCACATGCTAAAAGCCTAAACGTTCAGGTAAAGGAATAAAACTAAAAAAGGTTTTATAGCGTAGTGCAGACGCTACAATAACATCCAATGTGTTAGCACACAATGCTAATTTGATTTAAAGCTAATCGTTAGTTAATACTGGGAAAAGGCGACGGGGATTTTATGAGGAAAATTAGCATTGTTTTATTAAACGTTAGAAACAGAGAGGAGGAAGCGGATGGGAGGCTAATACTGCATCAGGTTACGAAGATTCCTCAGACCTCACATTTTCACTCCAGGTTCATTTAGCATCATTTACTGTTTTTTATTTCCAGTTTTGGCAAATTTGTTCTCCATTGTTGGTTATTTTTGAATTAAGATAACATCAATTTTTTCTACAATGACCGAGTCAGTCTGTCGTTATTAGTCCTCTGCTCTGAAATTACTCATTTAGTCATTTTTAAATCCAGTTGTGACAGTAAGCTGTTTTTATGAGGAATCACACCGGTTTAAAAATTAAATAATAATAAAAAGAAACTTCCCACCTGGACCCGTCTCGAGTCTCGAACCTCGTTCTTCCTTATTGTTATTGGACGGTAACTTCTTAACAGACAAAAAGTCATTTCAAGCATCAGAATCGTCATCCTCATTAATTATTCAGGAGGAGACAGTTGCATATCTGCATAAAATATAGATTTATATATATATATATATATTTCATATTTCTATATAGATATATTAGATATATTCAAATACATCAAAAAAGGCCACAGGAATATCATAGAGCACAATATTGGGATTCGTGGGGTTTAAAACAGAACCAGATGCAACTGTAGATTAAACAATAGTAATAATAACAATAATAGAAAAGAATAATCATTCAGTTATTAGCAATTGCGATGTGATGAATTTAGATGGCGTGATGCAGGTCATGTGCTGATATTTCGGAGAATGTTCATATCACACTGTGATAAATATATAAAGTTATGATATGTAATATGATGATATTTTCATAAGCAAAAAGAAAGTTATCACAAAACAAATCTGATGTTTATTTAATGCTTTAAATGTAGGTTATGTTTTGGGTTACAGTAGCTAACATTATTTCTATTTTAACTTGTAAACATAATTTATTCGTCAGTGGGCGTAGACTCCTGTGATTTATAACCTCTCTGTGAAAAGAATTATTTCATTCCCTTTTGTGAAAAGAAACATTTGAATATGGCTGGATTCTGCTGCTTTCGTGAAAAATAATGCGTTTAAAGATTGTGATCCATCACATAACCGATCATCAGCACATGCCAGGTTTAACTCTGCGATGAAAAGTTCCCTCAGTTTCGAAGCTGGATTGAGAAACTCGCTGTACGTTTTAGTGTGAAATTGTGAAATACTTGTACAAAAGAGGAATTAAAAACTCGAGGGTTTTTTTTGTTTGTTTGTTTGTTTTCAGCTGTATAAAATACTGCAAAGTCGGATTGGATAATATTGCAAAAGTAACAAATACAACCTCGACTGACCCGTTAGAGACCATTAGCTGTCATTATTACTACATATTGATTCCTTTAAAAATGAACACTTATATTTTAATAAGTTTATAACGATTTCTAAACTGAGATACAAATATGTACTGAACAGTCAGAATGAGACAGAATTTAAAAAGGTTATATAAGGCTGATTAAAGCAATCCTGCAAACTCATACATAAAGTCCCTTTATCTCCGATCATGCTTCTTCCTGCGAAAATACTCTCGCTACACACACTCTGCCGTCCCGTTAAGAGAGGAGCGACAAGAGCAGTTAAAAAAACGTCCTAAACACTCGTTTACCAGCGGCCTTGTTTGGGTTAAAGATCTCGAGCCGAGCAGCACACGCTCAAATACACCGGGTTCCGATTCTGTATATTAACGCGAGCCAAGGCCCGAGCGTGAGTCATAAAGAAATGATCACCATCATTAGGAAGCAAGAGAGAAGGTTCGTTAGGAGTCACTTGTTAACAACCTTAACGACCTCAAAATGTCTTTTTATTTCGGTACCAGTTTCAAGTGCCAAAAGAGTAAAAGGCATCCTGTGTGCAAAGCGCATTAGGTCAAAACAAAACAAAAAAACAAACAAAAAAAATTGTTATTGTTGTTCATAAACAATCAGGAATTTTTAGAAATTGTGGCTGTTGGTCGAGATGTATGGCATTTTATTTTTTGTTTGTTTTTAATTCCCTACACTTCGTAGAGCGAGTGTTTTCCTTCACAAGATCCTATTTTTCAAAAAATTCTTAAAAAATAAAAAATTCCAAATTGGCACCCACCAGGACAGGAAGTTGTTTGTTGTTATAAAAACCTGATGACGAATCAGTTTCTGCTGTTTTTGTCTGGTTTCTTTTGGTCTCTCATTTCCTCTTTACAAAAAAAAAAACGAAAACAGTCCGTTTCAGAAAGGCGAGAAAAGCTGCCGAGACGGCTAAGACGTGATTCCATGGTTCCTATTTCATAACCAGTTTTACGGTGATATTATTTACGATTCAACGCTGCCCAAGGTTCTCCTGGAGGCAAAAACATTCAGTTTGGCGTGTTTTCATGTTGACTCAAGCGTATCGAGCTGAAAAACGTTGTGATTGGTGGGCGTGGTGAAGAACAGCTGATCCTTTGGTGAACGGTTGTCACAGGTCGGACTGTTTAAACCCAGCGTCCGCTCGAAGTCCAGCAGTTGCCCCATAAAGTTAAAGTTGGGTGAGATGTTGGATTTTTTGCGCTTGACAAAGTCGTAAGCGTCGTTCAGACTCAGGTTGAGTTTCTGCATCAGATACGCCACGGTCACCGTGACCGAGCGACTAATCCCCGCCAGGCAGTGCACCAGGATACCACACTTCTTAGAGCGAGCTTCATCTGCAACACCAACAAAAACAAAGCAGAGAAAGTTTTTTAATCGCTATTAGCACTGATGATGAAAACACAACAATTCAACAATAATGAACAGCACAGCAGCAACACAGAAATGCTCTCAGCAACCTTCATTCATTCTTCCAACCTCCTAATCCAACCTCTTTTACGAATGAATTCACACTCGGTGGAAAAAGTAATTACATCAGTCTTAACATCCCATAAAAATCTCACGTTTTACACGAAAATGAAAGAAATTTTCAATAAAACTTCATCAAGCACAGAAACACACACACCCACACACAAACACACACTCTCTCTCTCACACACACACACAAACACACACTCTCTCTCTCACACACACACACAAACTCATACACACATACACGCACACACACCACAAACACACAAACGCACTCACACACACCACAAACACATACACACCACAAACACACATACACACTCACACACACTTACACACCACAAACGCACACACCACAAACACACATAAACACTCACACACACTTACACACACCACAAACACACATACACACTCACACACACTTACACACACCACAAACACACATA